>OZ005662.1:80100901-80700901 GCA_963930645.1 Salticus scenicus | reverse complement strand
CCACACCCACCTCTTTAAAAAAAAAAAAAAAAAAAAAAAAAAATTTTTTTTTTTTTTTAAGAGGTGGGTGTGGCTTTCTTCAAACGTATAAAAAGGCGACGCCGCACTCTCAAACTATCATTCTACTGCAATCATGAATCCTGCTATCTTCTGTTGTCAAGATGAAGTCTTTGCTGAGGCCGTTTGGCTGAATGTTGGAAACGGATCCCTAAAACCGTTAGAAATAGCATTTGCCATTTCTCCAGATAAGGTCTACATATTTACAGTAGCACCCTTGCCTCAACATTACTGGGTCACGCTAAGAGATCTTGCCCAAACTAGATCTAGAATACATAACAAAGATCGTTTTTACAATTCTCAATGTGAACAGCTACTTTTACAGCCAAAACTCTTCGAATGGAGACTTAAAGCCAACAGTTGGCTTAATAAGCTGACATATTGCGTTCCGTTAGACACTCCACTGTATGTCCATGGTCGTGCCCAGTACAAATTTTTCAAGCATCAGTGCGGATACAGAAACGTACATCTGGTTAAAGTGCCAACTGGAGTAAGATTCATACATGCTTGTCATTTTCATGTGAAGTCGAAATTATTAGATTATCCTTGTCCAGGAATAGAAGTAGCTACGATGGCCTATCATCGAAGAGACCTTCAAATAAAACAATAAAAAAATAATAAAAAAAATAATAATAAATAATAATAAAAAAATAATAGAAAAAAAAAAATTTTTTTTTTTTTTTTTTTAATGTGGCTTTGTTTTTTTATTTATAAATCAAGCTAACGATGGGCTATAAAACCTTTGTCCAATCCATCTTTGGCAATCAGTACTCGTTTCATGCCCCATACTTACACGGGCTCAATCTCTACTGTCTCTTCGTTATTACGTTAACAGTGTCCCTTTGCGTTTATACCCTGCATCAGCATCAAGATGTCTGCGACAACACCTTCAAGCAGCGCGTCCATGACCTACGAATTAAATACGCCAGTGCTAGACGTCCCGGCTATGATTAAACCTATTTTAGATAATTATAACATACACGTTAATAATTTTATTCGATTTTTGCGCGATCGTCTAGATGTCTATCTCGTTTACGAAGGCCCAGCCGACCCCCATCAGCACATTTTGTTAAGAACCATGTACGCGTGTTCTATCAAATTCAAAAAAATTTTAAAAGATGTATTTCCAATCATGATACGATCGCTTCTAGATATGGCCATTCGCCATCAAAACGCGAGGTCTTTTCGCGAACCTCTGTCGGCCTCTGAAACCCAGTATCCATTTACAAAATTAGATGTAGGGAGTGGATTTTTTCTAGTCGGTGGTTCTTTGCGCCATTTACCCTATTTCTATACGAACGATCCTACCAACACGCATGTCATTCAAAGAAAAATTGTTCGAGTCTATTCCTACAATGCTCTGGATCGCGGAAAAGAGTTAAATTTCTACGTGGCAGACTACGATGGCAAAAAATGTGGCGATGTGGTAGTTATTCATAACAACGGTACTAAAACCAACGACGATCCACTTTTTTTCAATCATTGTCCCTATCCAGTAAATTTGACGGCTTACATGTCCATGCTGTATCGAAACGAGCATTTTGACATCGATCATCTGGGTAATAAAATGGTTGTCAGCCCAGGCCACATGTTTACCAAACTCTTCATAAAATATTTGTACGGTCCTCTGCTGCAGCAAGATTGGAAGCTGATCAAAGCCAGAACGGGTCTGGTCTCGAAATCTATCGAAGACGGGTTCTTGCTGCACGTTCTGTCTCGAAAAACGGTCTATTATAAGGAAACTAAATCTGCTGGAAAGATGACCAACGAGCTTTCAGGATCGCATCGCGAAATAGGTGTCAACGGCGAAGTATTCATGGAGAAAAATATAGGTTGCTATAGAGAAATTACGTCTCAGACCTACAAACTAAATCCTTATCTGCTACACGTTATAGTGAGACAGATTTCCAAAAAAGTTAAAAATTCAACCGTCGATTCTTTTCATCCTAGCTATTTGTATTTTTTATGCATACTGGGTATTTTCGAAACAAAAAACGTGGGTCGCACGACTATGATGGTCAGAGACACGATTGTTTCTACGTGCGACGATCTGGATCCAGTCTATCATGATGTCCCCAATGATAAATTTTGGGATGAGCTGAAACTCGAGTCTCAGAAAGACAGCCACTATTTCGTAGTTGTGAACGAGGCCTGCATACCCGTAACCGAAAAATCTTTTTATGGTATCGAGCTGCTGAGGCTGAAGAACCATTTCAAGACAATCGAGTGCTATCAGAGAGAAAATTTTATCATTATCCGTTATAAAATGGGTTTCATTATGAAAAGGGTGCCTGACACGGATATCTGGGTGACCCCGTACGACATCTCATATTACATACACAGGCTGGCTGGGATTCATGCGACCAGCTACTTGGTGGATCTGAACCGATTTTGTAACCATACAGCCTTTCCGAAAAATATTTTGGCCTTCAACGCGATGAAAAATTCTGTTTTGGCTACGACTTCGGAATACGCTCTATATTTTATGGATACGGTATCCACTTATTATAAAAAACTGACTCCTGACCATAAAGTTCTCATACCGGCCAAGAAGGATGGTGTTTCTGAACATTTTGAGATAGCCATGCCTCAGCCCGTAGTCACTTACATGAGTTTCAAAGGCTGCACGCAAGAAGACTGCATAGCGAAACGTAAAGGCTACGATGCCTTTGATGGCTGTAGGTTTTACACGCTCAGATTGAATTTGGATGCCAAATCTTGGGTTAAATTTTATCCCGTTCGCGGCGACGAAGATCCAGAATCTGGTTTATTGGGGACGCTTGTTAGTGGAGATATTTTGCAAGTCGAACCCTATTCTTTACATATAATACTGAATAAAATTTCTGATAGTGAATACCGCATTCGTTTCAACAAAACGCCGTTCAGGGTCGCTCAGCATTTCATAAGCGGAGACAAACTGACTATTAGCGTAGAACAACAGCATGTCTGCGATACAGGAGACAAACTCTGTAGTTTGCACGGTCAGAAAGGGGTCGTGCGAGTCTTGGAAGAGATGCCTATTTTGGATGATGGGATCGTACCCGATTTGATAGTGAACCCTTACTGCATGTTCAGGATGACGCCCGGACAGATTTTAGAAGCCATGTATTTGGGCGGGGGCAGAGACAGCCAATCCGTAAGTAATTCGAAAGGTGTTTTGATACGAGACGCGAAGGCCTTCTATGGCAAGACGTTTTATTTTTCGGTCGCGTATTGGGCTAGCGAACACTTATACGCTCCCGTAAAATGTGTGTTGGATAGGGTGACCAACCAACCCGTCAAAGGTCGCAGTAGAAGAGGGGGTATGAAATTGGGTAATATGGAAGTTAATGCTTTAAGAGGCAGCGGTACGGCGTCCGCGTTTGAAGAAAAATTTTTTGAACATGGTGATAGAGTACATATTGAAGCTACTGTGGCGATACCTAAATCGGTCAACGTGGTCATTGAAGACGCGAAATGCTACAAATATCTTTTAGAATATAAGACAGAACCTACCATACAGATGGAGGATTGACGCGTTAATTTTAAATTCGTAGATACGAGTTACAGTTTATCGTTTTAAATAGACAGTTTTATACGAAATGTATTTTGCTATTAATTTTTTAACAACAAGGGTCGCTATTTTATAGATTTGATACTCTGAGCCCTAAGGTCATTTTTTCTAATTTTTGCGACTAAATACCTCATTTTTTATAATGCCAGAGTTGGTCTCAGAGGTTACATGGTACTCGATTAGAAAATATGAGGCGTTTTGTCTTTCAAATTAGAAAAAATGATTTTTGAAAAAGACATAAATATTTATGTTATCGTATACGATACCGTATTAGTACTGGAGCAGGTTTTAAATTTTCGTGGTCAAAACTAGGGTGTTGAATTCCCGTAAAATGTATATGACCAAAAGAGGCTTCGAGCAGCGACTGCATAATGGTTAAAGCATGAATTAATGAATCGAGCACTGACTGCATAATTTTTAAAGCATATCTTAATGTATAGAGCGTTGAACAAATAAGGGGGGATATATGTAACAAAAGCCTCGAGCTTTAAACAAACAAATAGTTGGGCAAAGTTGAGCAAAACAAAAAGCCTCGAGCATTGAACAAACAAAGGGCATATGTGTAACAAAAAGCCACGAGCAAGCGCGGCAGAATGTAGAGAGCAAAAAAGTATGTAGAAATATAATATAAGCAATATTTGCATGGTCTAAATTCATACAAAAACCTTCGAGCATCTATAGAGAGGCTATATTTTGTTTTTAAGTAAAATATTTAGCATATATATCTCGTTTTTTATTTTAAGCTTTACCGTCACCACAAAAAGAATGTCGGAGTAAAATAGGATTATGAATTGTAGCTAGCTTATAGTAATGGGTTTATATTTGGTTTAGGGGGTATTGGTAATGGGTTTATATTGGGTTTATATTTGGGTTATATTTGGGTTTATATTTGGTTGACAATTAAAAAATGTAACCTCATGCCGATATCTTGAAACTGGCTGAGACAACAACACTATAGCTGACATTCAAAGTCCAGACTAAAAACTTACATTTGGTTTAGCAAGACAATAAAGAGTGTAGTCTTATGCTGATATAGTGAAACTGTCTGAGACAACGACACTATAGCTGACATTCAAAGTCCAGGTTAGAAACTTGGCAAGACAATAAAGAGTGTAGTCTTATGCTGATATAGTGAAACTGTCTGAGACAACGACACTATAGCTGACATTCAAAGTCCAGGCTAGAAACTTGGCAAGACAATAAAGAGCGTAGTCTTATGCTGATATAGTGAAACTGTCTGAGACAGCGACACTATAACTGACATAGAAAATCCAGACTACAAAATTATAATCACTTAAATTAAAAGATGTTTTACAGTAATTTCTGAGTATACAAGTATATATATATATATATATATATATATATATATATATATATATATATATATATATTATAAATATATTATAAATATATTATAATATAAATATTATTATAAATATTATTATAAATATATTATAATATAAATATAATATAATATAAATATAAGTATTTAAAAAAAAAAAATATATATATATATCCATTTCTATAGGGTAGCTACGATTCATGCTCCTACCTTCTCCTATTTTGCTCCGACTTGCTTTTTGTGGCAACGAGCTTCAAGATCAAAAAAAAAAAAAAAAAAAAAAAAATTATTATTTTTATGTGAGCTTTGTCTTGGCCAGCACCTATAAAAGCCTCACTCCAACTTGCAGTTTTATCATATCATGGACAATTATAGTCATACTGCTCATGTTACGTTTATTTTACAGAATTCCAATTGGAAGCCATGGATCGTAGCCTTTACGTCTGTACATCCACCCTTCGAAACGATAACCTTAGCTGCCAATCCAAACAAGATTTCCTTCTTGCATCGAGATATAGCCTATAACAACACCGTAAACGGTTTTCATGTACCCGATAACGTAAAATTTGGCACTTATGTAGATATTTCTGAGATGGATGCCACTATTCGTTCAGTTTTTCATAAGAACTTAAAATTTAGCGATTGGGATGTAGTCGGGAACGTGGATAAGCGTACTTACGACTATTTGAAAAATATTATTCCCACTGTCTTGATACCGACCAACAGCCATAGCGAAGATATTACATTGGATGTCGCGTACAGAAAATTTCAGTCTGATGAAAAATGGCGTCAACATAGATCTAGAGAGTTTCTTTTATAAATCGCGCTTTAGCCTTCTCTACGCAAAACGGCTTGTGATCGATAGTCACCAATTCGTAAGGTGCTAGGCACATACATAAAAAATTGTATCTATTCACATATAAAAATACTCCATGCTCGCACACATCTGTGTTGAGTTCGCTGCAATCCGGGCCTCTATAAAACGTAGAATTTGTACAGATGCATGTCCATCGCGGCACGGGGTCTTTGATCAGCATCAATACGCCTCCAGTCTCTTCTTTGCACGGAACCGTTTCTTCTCGAGATTGGCAAACGCCATCTATGCACTGGGCATCCCTATCTACGCAAAGAAACGAACAATCGTCTATGCACGGTATCTGTTTAGTAGTACAATTTTGGCGAAACGTGGGAGCCTCGGCTCGAACCTGCCTATTATCGACTTGTAGTTTTGAGCTTTTCCAAACCCAAACATAGGCCAGCCACATCAGAAAGAAAACGACCCAGGTCTTGTGCATGCTTTTTTTGTTAAGTCAAGATGTCTGAAAATCGACAAGAGACGTTACACATTCCCAGATCTCTGAGTCGAGTCAACAAATGGCGAGATGCATGGGCCGCCTGCTATAGAATTATAGAAGAGTTCACGGTCGTGGATCTCAAACAATTTCATATCATTTTCGAGCGTTGGGTACCGATTCTGAATTGGATATTCGACCAACGCATTCCCAGATTGGATCGTTACGAACCCGTTTTTTATTATTGTAATTTACCCAACGGGCCTAAAGAAATAATCCAATTGTATATGGATGAAAATACCGCAGACGAAACGGTGCCCGTCTACATTATTTTCAATCTGTACGAATTTCAAATTATTCAGAAACGCTATTGTCTAGACTATACCAAATCCAACCAGATGTTGTACAACGAGTCTCGCGGAACGGTCAACTTGGCATCGATGATGCAGATTGAAAATTACAACCCAGCAGAATATTTCAAAACGATGACTTGTTGGCATTTGCTGTTTATCTATACTCTCCATGCGCTAGCTCATTGGGACGCGTACGATAAATATGAACATGGTTATTACGATACGCACATTAATGTGAGAGATTCACCCTTTTACAAGTTTCATTTTTACGGCCAAGTCATGTATCGTAAATAAAGATGCCGAATCCTACTAAGATACCTACACAGTTTGCCTTCATTGTTTTGAACGAAACGAATCGGGGATATAGAAACCCTGATGCAGTAGATATGCACGACTTGCAGGCGTTGTGCGATGGTGAGAATAGTTTGGTCAGGGTGGCCAAACTCAGACGTTTTTTCGCAAATGCCGTAACTTATAAAATGTTCAAAGAAGGTTTGTTTGTAGATGACAATTCTTGGAACGCAGTCGTACAATCGATTGAAAATGATGCCGTCAGGAAATACGCCAAGCGATTCATGACTCGGAGGCCTAGAAAGCGAAAGAATAGACACGCATCCAGATTGGGAACTTATTCAAACGCTGAGTTTTCAGATGATGAACTTTCAGACGCCTCTGCCATATCTATTACCCCATCCAACGACGAATGCGATGATACGGACGTGAATCTACCTTTGCCAGTCTGTGCTGGAATAAGACGCGTTTGTCGAAATTACGATGCCCAACGTCGATATATTCCTTACGTTAGAGATGCTAGCGACAACAAGCGATATCATTTGAAAGTGGCTTACGCTTAAATTACGATCGGGTTCTCTAACGGATTGAAAGCCAGCGGTACGAGTGTCTTCCAGCGGGTGGAATAATATTGCGTGAACTTAAATTGGTCGTTGAGATCGTTTAGCGATAAGAGAGTCGATCTAGATTGGCATTCGGATAATCGACCCGCGATCAGGCGAATGGGCACGGCTCCTTCTTTAGGACCGAAGCAGGCTTGATCGGTTTCGCTCAACGGTTGGTAGTTAATGTTTCGTACGCTATGTTTAAACACCCACAGTTTGATTCTCTGAGGCATGAAACGCGTGCTCTCGAAAAATCCTAAATTCAGTACGCGAGCTATTTTCGGTACGTCGAAATTTAATAAGGTTATGAATTTGTAAATTTCTTCTTCAAAAGTCTCATTTTTCTGAAGTAAAATGGATTCGTCCAAATAAGATCGATTCAGCCTAATGGTGATGCATTTCGTTGGAAAAGACTGAAGTTTGTCCACGTAATGTGTGTAAAACGTATTGTCGCCGACACAGACCATATAATGTATTTGGAAAGGTTTGGCATCTCGAATATAAACATCTTCTGGATTATGGAATCGCCTGTCGTACGGTATGACCGTAGTAGATGGATGGTCGATCGGAATCATTTTGTAGTATATGTCTATGACTACATACTCTTCCAGTATAGGATATTTTTTTTTTCGTTTAAAAGTTGTAAGACTAAGGTCGCGTAATCCATAACTTGGTTAATTAAAGATGCCTAGGCCAGCCAAGGTGCCCGTTTTGTATGCCTTTCAGACTTTGAATAGAATAAATCGAGGTTACGAATATCAACCCGATGAAATTACGCACGCCGAAATAACCCGTTTGGCCATAGGAGATAATTTTTTGGTTCCTGTAAAAAATCTCAGGCGATATTTTGCCAACAACAACGCGTTTCAAGAATATAAAGAAAATATACAAGTCGACGAAGGTTATTGGAATAATATTTTGAGAATGTCCGAGTTTCAAGGAAAAGTAGCGGATGCTAAATATGCCAGGCGTTTTTTACCTAGAGAGCGTAACAGGTCCAGATATAAACACGTTTCTAAATTGGGTGATTATTCAGACAGCTCAGATTCGAACGCTTCAATTATTTCCATCACCCCTTCCAACGATGAATGCGACGAGACAGATGTGAATCTTCCTTTGCCAGTGTGTGCTGGAATCAGACGCGTCTGTAGAAATTATGATGCCCGACGTAGATACATTCCATACCAAAAAGATGCGAGTGAGAATAAAAGATATCGTTTCGACATATCGTATGCAAAAGCTTAGTAATATAAGTGTTAAAGATTTATTTATTTTTTGTTTCAAGGTCATGTAAAAAAAAAAAAAAAAAAAAAAAAAAAAAAAAATTTTTTTTTTTCTTTTTTTTTTTAGGTGCTACGCCCACCCTTGAAGCTTGTCTATATTTACTATGGCTAACATGACTACACCCTCATTGTGTCTCAACATTTGCCTGCAACGGTCGTCTAGTTACTATACCTCATAATGTGTTTTGAGAAAGATGTACATTAATTGACTCTAGATAGTTAGATTTTTCTATAAAAATCCATGATCTATTCAGATTTCATGAAAACCTGCAATATCTTGTCATTTGTCAGACAAAAGTCTATAATAATCTTGTTTTCAAAGTCAATATTGTATAAATATCGTTATTCCATCCTATTTTAAAGGAAATGGGTCAGGAGCGATTTTATGCATGACCTTACAGTAGAAGAAATAAATTCCACTCCCACCCACCCTAATAGATATACTATATATATACTATATATATAGACTGCAGCGCCATCTACAATGAATGGATAAAGAAATATAACTTTAACAGCCAACTGAGAAATATAACTTTAGAAACCAACTGAGAAATATAACTTTAGAAACCAACTGAGAAATATAACTTTAGAAACCAACTTCATCGATCAACCAACCAACCGTAAAAAAAAAAAAAAAAAAAAAAAAAAAAAAAAAATTTTTTTTTTTTTAGTGTGACTTTCAATCATAAATAAATAAATCCAAGGGTATATATAGGCCTGCCTGAGACAAGTTAGTCATTAATTTAAAACAGTACCAATGGCTAGCTCTTTGATCGAATCCTTTTCAGAAGATATCGATTCTGTTAACTCGATGACACTATCTTTTGACAATGTCCATATTGATAACGTTGTACTTAAACCGCCCAATTCTTACAAGAGTTTGTCTTTACCATATCCAGGCCCTTATCGCATGCTCAGACGTCCAACCTTCAACTATCGATGGCTAGGTCCACCCAATTCAGACATGGTGAAATATCTTCGAACGAATGATGATCAACCTCAATTTTTGGATGGCCGTTCTCTGAATCCAGATGATAGTAAGATTACAGAAATGCTGAACAGTCCATGGGCAAATCTTAATAAGGGCATTCGCAAATTTGAGTAATATATTTAAAACACGTTTATGTAATCGTCTTCGATATAACAATCTTCATTTTCTACCAGCATGATCCAGTCTCCTATCAAGCCAGCCGAAATTCTTAAATTCGGAATCAGATGTCTGAAATTTTTTACGACGTCCAATAAACTAGTCTTTTCGCTTTTGCAGACCAATTCATGTGTCTGATCTGAAAATGTAAATTCTTCTTCGTTCAGAATGCAATTCTTACCCTTTTTCTTTTTCTGAAAAAAATGCGGAAAGTAAATCTTCAAATATCGTATGACTTGCCTATTCGTTTTACGTTGTAAGAATTTCTTAAATTTTTTCTTGTTGAAATGGTCTTCGCGGTCCAGGAGCCGTTCTCTATTTTCTACGTTATATTTTCCAATGTCGCATAATACGGGATGATTTCGCGTATACAAGACCGAGAAATGATTGGCATCGGGCATGTGGCCTCCTAAACGATGGCACGTCGCTATGAATAATACTATCATGGTAAAAACCGTTTCTATGAATTGAGGGTGTTCGATTATAGCTGGCGGATACATTTCGTCCGGTTGACGAAACTTACCAATAGTGTAGCCCGAATACTATCTGAAATGGCCAGCGAATGGCAATACGTATTCGTCACCCAATATCTTGTTCAATTCCATTATGTCAAAAAAATGTTCTGGTATGTCGCACGATTTTGTACAGGTATAGGATCACCATAATTTAGAATGGTTGGTAAATAGGCAGTGATATTTTTCAGAATTGAAATTGTTGAGTAAAGTAAGACAAGGCTTGTTGAAATGAAAAACGCAGGTCGTAGGTGAATATAACGGGTTCTTCTTCTGAATGTGGCGAATGATACTTTTGGATTCGTCAGATGTGCTAGTAATAGACCGTTTCGATTTACGAGGCATGTCTTTTTTTCAAGCCAAGCAATGATTGTAGTCGTTTTAGATATGGATGAAACACTAGGCGTGTATCAAGAAAATGTTTTTCAACCGCGTCCCAAACTCGATTTCTTTTTAAAAATGTTACGAGCTATGGACATAGATATCATTTTATGGAGTCTGGGCGAAGATGATTATGTACGGCGCGTCGTGGAAGGATTTCTGCCTTCGGTTAAAAAATATACACAGATAATTTTTGCACGAAGCGAGTGTAAGCTATCAAAAGAACTGTATGGCTATTATAAGGCATCTCAGCATATCAGACAAATGTACAAAGATCCTGTATTTTTAATAGGGGTCGACGACAAGGTTACCGAAAACATGGATTCGTCGTACGATGTCAGGATACATGTGCCTCCGTATCGTAAACCCGACGGCAAGGATCGCCAGTTGTTGAGAGTTTCTGAAGAAATTGTTGACGCCATCAGTTCAGTGAAAGATTTGACCCCTATTCAGTTTATGTCGGTAGACTATATGTGAAATAAAGACGATGGCTAAAGTGGGGAGTGAAATAAAACTCCAACAGAAAATATACAGGTCACACCCGATGTATACATTTCTAAAGTCTGATTACAAAAAACCAAACACTAGCCAGACAGTGTCTACTACTACTACTACTACTGAATCGTTTTATTCAAATGTTGCAGCAAAGGCAAACGATCAGGGAAATTTACCATTAAATATATTCGATCCTGTATTGGAGGGAACTAGACAAAATATGAAGATTGCCGAGTGTAAATTGCGCGGAATAGAAGAATTAGCTTCAGAATCAGATATAAAAGCGTTGACTTTTGTTCTAATGAGAGAATATATAAATACTCAACAGAGATGTGATGGTTTTGTTTATTTTAAAGAAGGACAAGACGATAAATATCCCTTATATGATTTAAAACAGAATGAAATTTTACATCCATATTATCAGAAGAACAAACTTAATCTTGAGACACACAACTTGTTACGTAGATGGATGAACGTTCGCATATTAACGTTGGGTAGTGATATTGCAAAAAAGTATCTTAAAAAGAAGGAAGAGGATCGAAAGGCAAAGGAAAAGGCAGCGGAAGAGGCCCGACAGGCAGAAGAGGCTCGAAAGGCAGAAGAGGCTCGAAAGTTACAGGAAGAGGCTCGAAAGTTACAGGAAGAGGCAGACGTATAAAATATCAAAGCGACATTAAAAAACATTATATAACATTTATAAAAAAAAAAAAAAAAAAAAAAAAAAAAAAAAAAAAAATTTTTTTTTTTTTTTTTAAGGTAGGTGTGGCTTCAATTTATTCTATATACATAACGGCTATCGTACTCAAACTATCATTTTGCTGATTCTCCTTTAGAAATAAAGTCATGTCTTTTCTATCGTCCTATTTACATTGCGTCAACAGAAAGACTGAAGCACCGCTGAAGGCCTATTTAATTTATAATCTTAAAGGAGGTATTTATTATTTATTACCTGATGATTATTCCAATTTTTGTCTACAGTGGATTGGTTTATCCAATCCACCTTCTTACACTATGGATTTACCCTCTACTCTAATGCATTCTATAACTTTAGATTTCGATTACAAGGGTTCTATCAAGACTGCGCCGAAAAGATTTTTCAGTACGATAGAATGCGTTCTGAAAAGCGTTTTTTTATCTAACGTGAAAAATTTTACTTACATTATTGCTATGAGAAAAGCCAGCTTGGGTATTCATATACATTTGCCAGAATTTCAGATAGGACACGACGATTACATACTATTTTGCGAACATCTTCAGTATAAATTCAAACAGATAACGCTGAACGATGAAACTTATATATTGGACATTCCACAAAATATTATGTTAGTCGGATCTTCTAAACCAAGCCATTGTCCCTATATGCCTGCCAGGCTGGTGTACGTAGATGAACGCAACACGTTACACTTAAACGTTTGGCAGCCGATCGAAAACGATATAATAACATTGAGATCCAGTTTTACCGTACGAAAACATAATGAAAAATCTGTTTTTAGAGAAATTTTAAATATGCCTGCGGACAAAATTCGTAATAAAATTTTAAATTACATGATGCCTATCGTAAACGATTTTCAATTGCAGAGACACACCTTACAATATGCTACCCATATTGGAAAATTACCCAATAGCTCGCCAGAGTGCAGAGACGTGGCCTCTTTTGTCACTAAAAAATCAAACGAGAAAGGTTTTATCAGCAAATCTAAAAAACTTTTGTTTAGTGACAGTAATGTACTAAGAGCCTACTATTATTTGGAAATTATTTCGAAATCCATTAAGGAATTCGAGACTAACAATCATGCTTTAAAAATGTGGTTCGAACGGCTGAGTCGCGACAAACCCATCGCGATTTGCAATGTACCTGAAGCGTTCCAAGAATTAAACGATATGCTGCGATTCGAAAACGCCTCGCTTTCGGAAGAGGTCAACCCCTTAAAAACTATCATGCAATTCAATAACGGATATTATTTCTTACCCGTATTTTATTCTTTATGTAAACATTACAGGACGGATTCTAGATCGATGTCTCGACAATTGTACCCGGTGCTGGATCAAGACTTTCATAAATTGCTAGATAAAATTCAAACGATCGATCCCGAAAATATACAGTATGAAATAACGGACATTACTATCAACACCTTACATTTTTGCGCCAACAATTTGTATGGGGATCGACCCGACATGTATCGGGATAAGCTTACATTGATCGTGCGAAACAATAGGCGGGCCGTCTTATCCGTTACGAATGACGATCAGATGATACAAATGATTAGAAGCATACAAGATAGGCATTTACCCATTCACGTTCTCAGGCTGAAAAATGCCATAAAGAAAGCTGGACGTTACATATGGAACGCGCTCGAAGATACTTGGCAAGAGATTGAACAATCAGATGTTAATCACCACGTTACCAATTTGTTTACCAAAATCAAATCATTTATCAAAGAATACCGTAGTTCTGGTGGTCGTGGTGGTCCCGACGACGAATACATAAATAAATTTACCGTTAGCGGTGTCAATTCAGCTATTTTGAGCGATACCAGCATGGAACGCAAATACATCCTGATGGATTCTCACAAGTGGTTTCTGAGGCTGCAGGACGGCGTTTTAGATTTATTGACGGGTCATATTGGCGGGGTCGTGCCAGAGTTTTTTCTTTAGGAAAAAAAGATAAATCTAGGGATTCCGCGTAACGAAATGATGATTTTGTGTAACAATTCTTTGAAACACGTAGCCTTGTATGAAAAACTGACAGATAAGAAATTTTTCATGGTCTATTTAACAAATTTATTTGAGGACGTGACAGATAACCTGTATGACACGCTCTGTCAGTTGGTACCAGAATGCGAAGACGATCTGTCCAAATCCATGCTGCATTTCTATATAAATCTCTGTAAATGCGTTTGTTTCGAATACGACATTATGATGTATATGTTGGATATTTTGGCTAGCGTCTATATTGCGACAAATTACGAAAGAAAATTTTTTGTGTGGAAAGGCTTGACGCGTAACGGAAAAAGTAAGCTTTTCGAATTGATGGGACGCGTTTTGACTGCATATTATCATTCTATACAGTCTGAAAACCTATCTCCAAGCCATTCTGTTAATAATGCTACTCCAGAATTGGCGTCTACGCTTTTTTCTTGTAGGATGGTCGCTACTGAAGAATTGGGTAGAAAAATTGACGAAAATCGTATTAAACAAATTACTGGCAATTCGTTCGTGGCTTTCAGAAATATGTACGAGCCGAATTCGGGTGGGATACCGATGGCCAAACTGTTCGCCTCTACGAATAACTATCCTGAATGCAAGGCCACGGAGGCTTTCAAAGATCGAGTGGTAGCTATACCATTCGATGCTGAATTTACCAGCGACGCGCCCGATTCGACATCGAAACAGGTAGCCGGCGATACGTACAAGAAAGATGTCTATGTCGTGGAGCAGTCTTTCAAAGGCTGTTTTTTCATGCTGTATTACCATTTGCAAAAATGTATGGCTAAAGATGGCCTGTTACACTACCGAAAAGAACCCGAATACATACAAGAATTTACGCGAAATTATTTAATTCATGCATACATTTACGTTCAGTTCAAGATGTATATGGACGTTCAATTGATGCCCGGTACCATGACCACTACGAACGAGGTCAAATCTGCGATAAGACAATATCTGAAAATTACCAAAAATACATCTTTTCACGAGTGCGATCTGCTGTTCTATTTCCAAAAAGAATTTGGTCATTTACGTTGCGAAGATATTAATTTGAAACCCGGGGCCTTTAGTTACGCTACCGCTCAAGATGAGGATGAAGAGCTGCCCAATAAAAAATTAAAAGAAGACGATTCGATGTAGTTTATTACGAAGGGGTAGTCATTAAGAATTTGAGACGAGTGAATTTGGATAACTGAGAACTAAGATCAATGTCTTGTAAACTTCAAAAGAAAAAATTTAGTGACTATTACGACTTGAACCTTTTGAGGGTAGCCAATTTACCGATAGATTGTTTGATCGATCAGGTTACATCTAAAAATTTAAGCGAGATTGGTAAGACGCGTGAACAGAGCAGATTGTGGAGTTTGTTTTACGACGTGACGCCGAGAATCGTTCAGGTCTTTGAAAGAGAAGCCATGGAACATATTAATACTATATTGAAAGATGTCAGTCTTTACGGATATTTGTATTTCGTTGCAGACAATAAAAACCATTGGTATAACGCGCCGCTTTTTGATTACGAACAATTTCCGTTAATGTCTAAGAGAGACTGCGTTATGAATAAAATTCGAAAGATGGCTGAGAAATTTTTTAAGAATGGCACTATGAATTTTCACGCCACGTGTTTATATTTACTGTATTTCTACGCTTTGTTGGTCAATCCACACATCAATTGGATAATTGTAGATTATATAGCCAATGGTAATCGTTATCATCAATTTGGAACTCGATTAACGGGTAACATGAAAACTTGTGTGAAAAAAGTATGGACTGCATAATTGTAAAGTCTCAACTTAAATTTTTACCAACCAACCAACTGTGAAAAAAAAAAAAAAAAAAAATTTTTTTTTTTTTTTTTTTTTTTTTTAAGGGGGGGGGGGGCTGTGTTAATATTTTTTATTTATATTGTTTCTTTTACATCCGCCTGCCAAAGTATAAATAGTCCTCTCGCCTCAGTTTATTATATACTCTGACTTTTGACTAGCCTCGGTTATAATAACTAAACTTAACCGCTACGAAAATGTCTCTTTCAAACATCTGTTTGGTAATAGGCTTAGATGGGTTTCATGTAAATAAAGTTTTTTATCCAAGAGAGTTTGGTTACGCCATTCTAGAAACAAACCATTGCGACTGCGTGAGATATAGTCTCAATCATCTCGAGGGCGTCCTTTCAGAAGAAGATTGGGATGGTATCAGATACTGCTCCAGACATGTACATGGCCTATCCTTCAGAAGGCAACCCCGAGAACACGTCAAGAATTTACACACGCTTGGTAAACTCATGACAAATTTATATAAGACGTACAAGTCTGAAGATAAATACCTAGTAGCTTATAAAGGGGGTGAGTATGAGAAATATCTATTAGATAACTTGGGAATATCGTCAATTGACCTCGAAGACTTTAAATGTCCAAAATTTGACAACCTACCCCCACCCAAAGTAAAAGATTGCGGATATCATAGTAAATTTAAAGACGGGTCTAGAAAACCTCATTGCAGTATGCAAGAATGTATAGCATTTGCAGATTGGATTAAGAGTGAGATCAATAGAATGAAGTGAGTTAAAAATAAATAAATAACTCCCCCACCCCCCTTAAAAAAGAAAAAAAAAAAAAAAAAAAAAAATTTTTTTTTTTTTTTTTTTTTTAAGGTGGACTTGTTGTGGCTTGACTTTATTATATATAGCTGCTACCGTACTCAGATAATCATTCTTCTACCTTGTCCTGTCTACTGATATGCTGATATAGTGAAACTGTCTGAGACAACGACACTATAGCTGACATTCAAAGTCCAGGCTAGAAACTTGGCAAGACAATAAAGAGCGTAGTCTTATGCTGATATAGTGAAACTGTCTGAGACAGCGACACTATAACTGACATAGAAAATCCAGACTACAAAATTATAATTACTTAAATTAAAAGATGTTTTACAGTAATTTCTGAGTATACAAGTATATATATATATATATATTATAAATATATTATAATATAAATATTATTATAAATATTATTATAATATAAATATAACATAAATATAATATAATATAAATATATTATAAATATATTATAATATAATATAAATATAAGTTAAAAAAAAAAAAAATCTATCCATTTCTATAGGGTAGCTACGATTCATGCTCCTACCTTCTCCTATTTTGCTCCGACTTGCTTTTTGTGGCAACGAGCTTCAAGGTCATTCAAAGTCATTCAAAAAAAAAAAAAAAATTTTTTTTTTTTTTTTTTTTAAAGGGTGGGCGTGGCGTGGCTTGACTTTATTATATATAGCTGCTACCGTACTCAGATAATCATTCTCCTCCTGTCTACTATTCAAATGTATACCTATACCACTTCGGCAATGAGATCTGACATTAAAGTCACTTTCTGTTATCTACTTCGAGATTGCGTTCATTTGGCAAACGATTTGGATACTGCAGATATGGTGTTCATTAACAGCTTGAAATGCAAAGACGATATAATATTTAGTCGGAGAGTACATAAATTCGCTCTTTCAATTTTGAGAATGCTTAAAGAATATTTTCAGTTTCAGCCCCAGCATACTGGTATTACAATTGAAAGGGTCGAAGACATTATTGTCGAGCTTAAGAAAAAATTAAATGATATTATCGAGTCAAATTCGATATCTCCTAGAGTCAGTAATCTGTTTCGCGGTAAAATTTTAACAAATCATGGCTGGCGAGGTCGCGATTATTATCAGCTTTGGGTAATGGAATGTTTGATTTTTACCGGACAATTTCTTGGAGAATGTTTTAAAGAAATACCATACAAGTGTGAAAAGTATTTCAATTTGGCATGCAACGAGTTGATTAAAATTTTGCAATATAGTAATTTGCAAAGTTGTATCGAACTAGATGTGTATTATGAGAAGGATTCGTTTGGCAAACCTGGCATTAAAGTAAAATCTGTCTTAGACAAATATAATTACCTATATGATTGGTTTTCATTTGAGTTAAATGAAGAAGAGCTACGAAAATATCCACTTGAAATCGCTTTTCGTTATCTACTTCGAGATTGTGTTCATTTGGCAAACGATTTGGATACTGCAGGTAAGATGTTGGTTGACGACGCGAATTACATGGACCATTTAAAATTTAGTCCGAGAGTACATAAATTCGCTCTTTCAATTTTAAGAATGCTTGAAGAATATTTTCAGATTCCACCCGAGCATACTGGTATTACTGTTGATAAGGTCGAAGACATTTTTTTCGTGCTGAAGACCAAATTATATTATATTATCCAGTCAAATTCGATATCTCCTAGAGTCAATAACCTTTTTCACCTTAAATTTTTAACAAATAATAACTATCGACGTCAGTATTATTATCAGCCTTGTGTAATGGAGTGTTTGATTTTTACCGGACAATTTCTTGGAGAATGTTTTAATAAATTTCCATACGAATGCGAAAAGTATTTCAATTCGGCATATGAAGTGTTCATAAAAATTTTGAAATATAGAAATTTGCTAAATTATATCGCAATAGATCTGTCTCAGGAAGGGGATCCGTTTTGTAAACCTGACATTAAAGTAAAATCTGTCTTGGACAAATATGATTGGTTTACATTTCAGTTAAATGAAGAAGAGGAACGAAAATTGTACGAGAAATGTCCATAGTTAAAAATTACATTAAAAAAAAAAAAAAAAAAAAAAAAAAATTTGTTTTTTTTTTTTTTTTTTTTACTTAGCTACTTCAGGACTATTTAAACCGCTGCTCAATTCTATAGCCATATTATTTGGCTTAGCCATGGATACTAACAGAGTAATCACATATTCGCTCACAGCCTTCATTTGCTGCGTGAATCGACCATACAGTGGGTTCGGTATCTTAACAGTCTCTTCATTTTCCAGCATTTCTTGAATACAGTATAACAGACACTGTAATTCTACGACCGATTTATCTTCTTCCATTTTCGAGCAATTTTGATATTTTTCGTAAGCAATTTGTAACTGGTTAGGTGCCAATACTTTTGATAGTGTAGGAGTGACCATTTTTTCGTGGACGTAGCGACAAACTAATCCAGAAACCATATCGTATACGGCATGAAAAGCTTTAATCTGTTTGAGGCGCATTTGAGATTGTATAACGCTTTTAGCGGCCGTAAACATATATTCAAATTCGTTCGATCCACTCCTCTCCGTTATGATGCTGACCAAGTCTTTACCCATTGGTATTTCGTTCATTAATTTTTCCATATAAACTGTAAAATATTGTTTTTGAGTTTCAAACAAACGCTTTTCCATATGATCGTTTAAATTATTAGTCTTCTGCAAATTTGTCTGTAAATCTTGCAAAATAGACGTCTCCTTAGATTCTTCGTCTTCCATTTTATGCTTAGCTGGATTCTGTTCATCGCTAGATTTTTCATCTTCTTCTTCGATTGAACGTTTCATCCTTGATTAGTTCTGGCCCTCATACATCAAATCTGGAAAGGAAGGTTTTTTCTGCATGTCCACCTCGTAATTTGGAACGTTGGTTTCGATAGCCATGTAAGTATTTGGCTTGTATTCGTAATCTAGATCTAGAGTCCAGCGATTGACACCCACGTTCGAATCATATTTTAAAACGAAGGCATTAAAACGGTGCAGATGATCATGTTCTTTAAACGTTAGATGCTGAGGATTGACCACGACCTTGCCCCAAAACATAGGATCTGCTTTCGGGTCGTTCTGGGCGATTCGGCAGACGGGACTCGTGTACAGCAGACTGTATATGTCTACGCGACGATTTAACCTATTATGCCAAAAATTGGGAACTTCTTCGCATGGAGCTGGCGAAAAGTCATTCACGTATAACCATTCGTAAACCGTTTCGATATCAAACAAATAAAAGGAAGAAATCTTACGCGTTCTCGCTCGAAATTGGGGTTGGGTATCGAAAAAATGCTGGGCGTAGTCATATCGCCATAGCTTTTGACCGAGAAGGATGCTTTCCGATTCTTTGAAAGGATTTGCGAGCTCATGATCTTTTAAACCTTCATAAAGAATAAACGAAACGGGTTCGCGCGTTCCAAGATAAAAATACGTGATGAGCTTGACATCTATAGGATCTTGAGGATCCTCTGGAAAAATACTCGCGCAAGCATCGAATCCAGGAGTTTTCAAATATTTTGTATCTGTATTGTTTAAATGACCGTAACGTGGAGCTTCTAGCACGACCCCAAATAGACCGTAACGCGGATCGCAAACGCAACCCCATCCGTCTACATATTTAGCTCGTTTGAGAGGTCTTTCACTCAAGGCGTCGAATGTGCACGGTCTCTTGACACATTTTAAAGAGGACAGGTGTTTCACGTAATCGGGATGAAATCCATCACTGGGCTTGATAGAACTGACTTTGATTTCGCCCGGTTGTCAAGGATTCAGATTAATGTAATCGATCGCGGGTAGCTTTTGGCAAGTTAAGTTGACGACCTTGTATCCCGGATCGCAAGCGCAGGTATTTGTATCAGGAAGATATTTGCCATGGATGCCACATCCTACGTTTACATCACAGTTTCCACCAAAATATTTTTGATTTATAAGATGTGGTTTTTTACAAACGCAGACGGCAAACGTAGCGCCTTGATAAGTGTATGATATCCATTCGCCAGTTTTCGGGTCGCAATGGGAAACCCGTAAAAGTTTTGGGATGCACTGATTCAGCATACAAATATGAGTTGACGGGCAATCCGAATTCGATTGGCATGCAGTATCTATCAGTTTTTCTTTAAGATCTAGAGTCAGTAGTGGCCATGGAGAAATTTCAGACGTTTTCGTGTTTGTGGCCGCGTAGACGAGCGTGAGTCCAACGTACAAAACCAAAAGTATCCAAAATGCTATTAACATGCTTTAGTAAATGCGAACAATTTTAAATGAGCCTCGTACATAAGCTAATCCTATAGAGGGATCGATGGCATCCATATTCGTTAAATATTTTAACATTTTAAATTTTGTCTGAGGATTTTTGATACGTAAAAGAAAATTGTATGTACTGAGATACATCTTATTTATAACTAAGGTAAAAGATTTAAGGTTATATGAAAAAACAGTAAAATGTACCAAGGTTCTTACCTCAAGCTGTTAAAAAAAAAAAAAAAAAAAAAAAAAAAAATATATATATATATATATATTTTTTTTTTCAGGTGCTACGCCCACCCTTGAAGCTTGTCTATATTTACTATGACTAACATGACTACACCCTCATTGTGTCTCGCCTGCAACGGTCGTCTAGTTACTATACCTCGTAATGTGTTTTTGTGCAAGATGCACATTGATGGACACTAGATAGTTAAATTTTTCTATAAAAGCCCATGATCTATTCTGATTTCATGAAAACCTACAATATCTTGTCATTTGTCAGACAAAAGTCTATAAAAATCTTGTTTTCAAAGTCAATATTGTATAAATATCGTTATCCCATCCTATTTTAAAGGAAATGGGTCAGGAGCGATTTTATGCATGACCTTACAGTAGAAGAAATAAATTCCACTCCCACCCACCCTAATAGATATACTATATATATACTATATATATATAGACTACAGCGCCATCTACAATGAACGGATAAAGAAATATAACTTTAGCAGCCAACTGAGAAATATAACTTTAGCGGCCAACTGAGGAATATAACTTTAGAAACGAACTGTGAAATATAACTTTAGAAACCAACTTCATCAATCAACCAACCAACCATAAAAAAAAAAAAAAAAAAAAAAAAAAAAAATTTTTTTTTTTTTCAAGGTCATATTATTTTTATCATATATATATATAGGGTGCTGCGACTATAAAAATCTAATCAGTCTAATCAAGCATGCATTACGGAAGGTTTACTCAACGCTCCTTAGACGTAGCCGTATCCAACGAAATTATCACGCCCGAAGAAAGGGCTCAAATTGAAAATTTTTACACGTCCGATACATTTGTTCTGAAGGGTGAGGAAGCCGTTGAAATTCTTCGTACAGTTATTCCAGACATCGTATCAATAAACTACGATTCAGAGAACGACTTGCATCACATCCAAGTTGAAAAATGGCCCCATATCAAAGAAATGTGTTTGCATAATGCCAGAATTAAACCATGCTATTGGAAATATGTAAGACAGGACGACGGAGAACCCATATTCGAATATTATATGGATACGCATACTATTAAATTGTGCGAATGATTTAATACTTTGTCCATTTTCCACGTTTTTGTAAAACCGCAGCCATTCTTCGCGGCATCGATTCTAGCAGCTCGTCGAAATAGGAGTCGGTCAACTGGTTGAAGGTAGCATATACGTTTTCCCATAACTGATACTTGTTCGTCATGTCCCGACTCGTTAGTTTTTCTAGCTGTGCCCATACGTTTTCAACCGGATTCATGTCTGGACCTTTCGGAGGCCAATCTTCCATGACTTCGATATTATGAGCTTCAAACCAGTGTTTGGCCAACCTGCTCGTGTGAATGGGAGACAGATCTTGCATGAAAATCAAATTGTTTTCTGCGAGCGTGTCCTCGACCAACGGTAGGATGGCGTTGGTATAATATTCGGCGTTTAAGGTTTTTTGATCTATCCTATGTATAATTTTAAAATTTTTTCCGAATGCCATCCATACGCATATGGTGAATCGGCCGTTGGCATTGGTATCGTTTACAATATATCTCTCGTCAAACCGATCGCTCAACGCGGGCCTATAGACTTTCAAAGCTCCTCTGCTGGAAGCTCGAAATATTTTTTCATCCGAGAATATGACCTTATTCCATTCGCTGACGCCCCATCCTATATGGGCTATGGAAAAATGAAATCTTTTTTGTATGTGTACGGGCTTCAGAAAAGGTTTTCGTGCTGGAATGCGACATCGCATGCCTTTTTCTTTCAAGCGTTTCCGAATCGTGTCCACGCTGACATGGGGTGCTATTTCGTCTCTTATATCAACCGCAGACACGAAAGGATTCGTAGTGACAGCGTTTTCGATATACAGATCGGTCAATTTGTCTGTTGCGCGAGGCCTTCCTCTCTTGAACTTGGAAGGTGGAGCGTATTCTTTAGCGAGCCAGTAATGGACCGTTGAAGGTACAAGATTCAATCTTTTGGCGATCTCGCGCTCAGACAAATGTTCTTCGTGACGTAATCTGACAATTTCTTGTCTAAATTCCATGTCTTGGCTTTGCGTCTCAGATAAAAACAAGTAGCATGGACACTACGGTATTTGTACATTGCGGCAAATGCAAAGAAAAGACTGAAACGTCTGATATGGAGATGAGTATGACGAAAACTGGCAGGCCTATTTTGAAAGGAGTTTGTAGAATATGCGGTTCCAGAAAAAATACTTTTGTAAAAATGAATGGTCATAATCAAGAATGCAAAGATGACCTTTTTGAATCTTATTAGTAATGATATATGCCATCCTGAAAACGTACATTTGCAACCCGGACCCACGTTATTTTGTAATCAGTGCCAAAATAGTTTTAACGTATACGAATTGATTACCAAGCCTTCCACAGACCATTTTCGATCGAGTCAGCTGGCCGAAGCCTTTTTCGAATGGACGGGCGACGAAAATGTACCCATGAATTTTACGCTGGTAGATTTGGAAGGCCTGTTTCCAGTATGCGTGGTAGGACAATCTCTGAATCGCGTCAAAAAAGGCTTGCGTCTTCTAAAAGCTTTAAATGGACCTTTTATGACTCGTTCGGAAATAAATCATTTCCCAGATATGGACACGTTTCTGATCGATTTCTTAAATATAGTCAACGAGCACTCGAACGAAGAATCTAGCCAGGCGCGTGCGATATTGGACGTACTGATAAAAGGCATGCACGATCTTCTCTCTTGCAAAGAAATAATCAATCCCTTCGAGACGTATTTCAACGACTTGGTGCCGTACGTGAAAAAATGCCTGAGTCAATGGGAACCCGTGCATTTGAGCGAGGAGTATCCCAATCTGGCCCACGAACTGCTGGTTCATTTACAACTGTCTTCCGCGATCCGCCAATCGTTCGGCAAATATTCGATTCCGTTTGATATCATACATGTCATGGTCAGTAGCTATATCTGTTCGGCCGATATGAGCGTGGTGGGTAACTGGGTGTTGGATTTCATGGCTAGAGTCTGCCGAGGTCAGTTCTTTTGGAAAGCCTATCCCGATTGTCCGTTCGTCGCTAAAATGAATAGAGTTATCCAACAGAATATCGATCATAGAAAACATGCCGCGTACGCTCAGACTCTGAAAGCCATAAGATTAGGGGATGCGATAGAATATTATTCGGAATACTTAAGGCCTTTCCATCAACTTCAAATGTATTTAAAGAGTCAATTCTGTAGTAAAAATGACAGCGTGACCGAAATGGCCTTCAACCAAATATTTCCTGCCGTTTGTTTTCAAGATCACGGAGATTGCTTAGGATTTATGGTAGGTAGCAGCTATCTCATGCAAATCATGAAACGTAGCAACGGAAACCCGCCGAAAGGGTCTTGTAAGAAAGCCAAACAGCTTCATGCAAAAATACAAAAATTTGTCGGTAAAATACAAAAATTTGATTCGGGACCGTTCTTATTTTGGACCTTGGATACGTTTCAGTTGTTCTTGATGAGCGATTCCAGTTACGAACAGGAAATTCAAGATCTGTTTGGCATAGTTTTAGATATTAATCAAGATGGAAACTAGCTGCTGGGAAACACTTCAAAGTCAGATCGCTAAGCTCTTAAAAACAGCGGTCGATTACTATGGGTCTCAAGATTCAGTTACCATTAAGACCATGAAGCTTTATATTGTGGGAGAGGTATTCAGGACGTTTGGCCTCGATTGGGATTTCATCTTCAGACTCTTCAAAACGCATACACCCGTTCATCCTAAAATTGTCCAAGAGATGTTAGAACACGGCGACGATGATATGGGGGGTGCATTGTCTCAGATCTTTGTCAAGAACGAAAAGCTCAAAAGCTTGACCAAGGCCCTCGCCGCTCGAGGATTCGATACCGATCGGTTGTTGGCTATCGACGGTCTTGCTGGAAATATTACTAACAAACCCAATTTCGAAATGAAACATTACATGGGCAATCTTCGATTTGCCGATAAGGGTGAGAGAAAATTCGTGTTCGACGAAGAGACTGAATTTAAGCGTCTGCATGTCCAGGCCGTGAGGGAAATGTATAAAATGTTGGGAGATGCTAAATTTAAGCCTAAGCACGTCTATGAAATTTTAAGAAAATGTTATAGCGATACAGCCGACGTGAATCTACCAGAGATCGAATTCGAAGAGAGTCTGGACGAGGAATTGGAAGAGAGTCTCTCAGAAATGTACATGACTAGTATGGGTAGAGATAATATCATGAGCTTCGTAAAAAGTTTGAGATTCAGAGGTGAGAAGCGACCCGCATCGGAAATGGAGGCGGTTGAAGAATCTGTAGAAAAACGTAAGTCAGAACCGGAAGAACCTAGAATGGATGTTGCTGCTGACGAAGAAGCTCCTTAAACTAAATAAATTAATAATATAGATTAAAAAAAAAAAAAAAAAAAAAAAAAATTTTTTTTTTTTTTTTTTTTTCAAGGTTATATTTTAGTTATATATAAATATTAACAATTTATATAAAAGCCTTTGGCTCTTAGAGAAAAGTGTTATTATATATTCCTTTCAAGCATGTCGGTCCATGAAAAAAAGACTATGTATACACGGTAATGTCATGGTACGTTATTATGAAAAAGAAGACTCGATAGAGAATGCGAAAAGAGAAACTGCCCATAGGGTACGTGTTTCTACAAAACGCAGTACCTTAGAAAAATCCGTATTTACCACACCAAAAACTGAACTCGAACGTGTTAAACGTATGATTGCGTCTTGGCGAAAACACGATACGTGTATCGTTTTTGGTAATTTGGGACGCCAGCCATACCTCTTAAATTATTATTTGGACCTGTGTTTCGGTCATCAGGAAGACTTGCAAGTCTATTGCAGCTGGCCTATAGATACACCTTATCGTGTCGAAACTATAAATCAACCATCCGATTTTCTATTTATTGTGGAACCCCTTTTTGGATCTACTATCAAGAAGCCATCGTTGACCAAGCATTTGGTTGTATTGACTAGCCATTTAAATTTAGACGTTGTCGCCACCTATAAAACATATTATTGTTATCACCTGTCTTCTTATAAAAACCAAATTGCTGCGACGCACGATCTCATATCTGATACTGAGTTCAAACCTCCCATTTTTCATGAACAAATAGTTGTGCCAGATGGACCTGTGGTTCTGAATGTTAGTCAATCTGATTCTGCGAACGAGGCTTATCTCAGGCTGCTGACTGGAAGAGAATTAATTAGACATAGACCCTTTAAAATTTTGATGACGGAACGCGATCGTGTTATTTTAAAAATGTATTTTTCGCAAACTAAACGAATGCTGGCAACATTGGAATTTAAAAAATGGAATGACACATTTTATTTTGATATTTAATACGGGCATGTTTTCGCAAGATTATTAGAGTCTTTGCAGGATTTAATATAATAATCAAACCAAGCACTAAATTTACGACATCTTCTAAATTTTTTGAATGTCATTTTGGTTTTCAATCGATCTTTTATAAGATTGCGAGTCGTTGTTTCGTTTATAAATATCCCGCTTCCTAATGGTATCTTATGTTGTTCGTTTAAAGGTATTAGTTGAGATAGAGAAACGTGGGGTTCATCACATCCCAAAATCCATAATACGGCATTGGCAAAAAAATAGTATGTGCCGTCAAAGTATATTACGATTTCGAATAGACGGTCATCCCATAAAACGTCTGGCGTAAGTGTGAGCTTAATCCATTTATAACCAGACATGATTGCTTGTAACTAATTTGATTAAAAATATTTCAAAAAAAATGTCAACCAACCAACCTATATAAGCTCTGCCATTCTATTGAACTGCCATTCTCTCTTCGGAGCTTGGTCTATCAACATGTTAAAAAAAATGGCAAAGTCCCAAAAAAAAATATTATTTTGAAATAAATTGTAATATCAAAGAATATAAAATTTGAAAAAAAAAAAAAAAAAAAAAAACTTAAAAAAAATTTCACCAATCTCGAAATTTTTTCTAAGTCCAAAAAAATATTATTTTGAAAAAAATTATAAAAATCAAACAATATAAAAGTCGAAAAATAAAACTTTGAAAAAAATTTGAAAAAAAATAAACTTAGAAAAAATTTTGAAAAAAATAAACTTAGAAAAAATTTCACCAATCTCGAAATTTTTTCTAAGTCCAAAAAAAACATTATTTTGAAAAAAATTATAAAAATCAAACAATATAAAAGTCGAAAAATAAAACTTTGAAAAAAAATTGAAAAAAATAAACTTAGAAAAAATTTTGAAAAAAATAAACTTAGAAAAAATTTCACCAATGTCGAAATTTTTTCTAAGTCCAAAAAAATATTATTTTGAAAAAAATTATAAAAATCAAACAATATAAAAGTCGAAAAATAAAACTTAGAAAAAATTTTGAAAAAAATAAACTTAGAAAAAAATTTCGATATTGCTGAAATATGGCAAAGTCCAAAAGAATATTATCTTGAAAAAAAAATGAGAAAATGTAAAATCAGCCATGGTTTATATAGCCATGCCACGCCCACTAAAAAAAAAAAAAAAAAATTTTTTTTTTTTTAGATGCCACGCCCACACACAAAAATATATAATATAAGCTCTAAAAAAAAGACTATATAAGCTCTGCCATTCTATTGAACTGCCATTCTGTCTTCGGAGCTTGGTCTATCAACATGTTAAAAAAATGGCTCTCGAAGTCCAAAAAAATATTATTTTGAAAAAAATTATAAAAATCAAACAATATAAAAGTCGAAAAATAAAACTTAGTAAACTTAGAAAAAATTTTGAAAAAAATAAACTTAGAAAAAATTTCACCAATCTCGAAATTTTTTCTAAGTCCAAAAAAAAAATATTTTGAAAAAAAATTATAAAAATCAAACAATATAAAAGTCGAAAAATAAAACTTTGAAAAAAAATTGAAAAAAATAAACTTAGAAAAAATTTTGAAAAAAATAAACTTAGAAAAAATTTCACCAATCTCGAAATTTTTTCAAAGTCCAAAAAAATATTATTTTGAAAAAAATTATAAAAATCAAACAATATAAAAGTCGAAAAATAAAACTTAGAAAAAATTTTGAAAAAAATAAACTTAGAAAAAAATTTCGAGATTGCTGAAATATGGCAAAGTCCAAAAGAATATTATCTTGAAAAAAAATGAGAAAATGTAAAATCAGCCATGGTTTATATAGCCATGCCACGCCCACTATATAAAAAAAAAAAAAAAATTTTTTTTAAAGGTTGGTTGATTGGTTGATTAACTCTAGCTAACCTATATATACCATGAGCGTCTATAAAAATCTTTACCGCATCCTGTTTCCGTGTTCAGCGACAAGTAATTCTATAATAAGCCTTATCTCATCCTGTTTTCGTAGAAACTGAGTTATGCAATATCCAGCGACAATAATTCTATAAAAAGCCTTATCTCATCCTGTTTTCGTAGAAACTGAGTTATGCAATATCCTGCCTCCAGATTGACTATATAAGCTCTGGCATTTGATCGAATAGCCATTCTCTCTTCTGCCTTCGTCTAAACTTTGACAACAGCAAGTATAAAATGGCTCCAGTTTTATTATCGAAACCAGACTTTATTAAATATGTATTAGATACATATTTCCCCTCGGCAAAAGATGTCATCCGCATGGATTTTATTCTCGATAATACGTTTTCACATCTATTGAAAAAATACCAAACATTTAACGCTATTGAGTCTGTAAATGAAAAAGAAAAAGAAGTGCTGAACTCTATAACAAATAGCTTAGATGAATTTATGTTGGTTTATAAGACAGAAATGGAAAGGCTTTGTGCAGAAATGAATATATATGACGGAAATGTTGTAGATTCTGCTTTGGTAACCGTAGCAAACGAGCTTTTTGGTGAAGGCATAACTTGGAGTCGAATTATAGCATTTTTCTGTTTTATTGGAGAATTTGCTATTATGTGTATTCGTCAAAATAAACCGAAAGTATGGGTAAATGCAACATATGAAGCTTTTGTACGAATAGTAAAAGAGACATTGAAATCATGGATAGAAGATCACGATGGTTGGGAAGGAATAAAAACTGCTTAAATATTACATCATCCAAACCAAGTTAAAAAAAAAAAAAAAAAAAAAAAAAAAAAAAATTTTTTTTTTTTCAAGGTTGGTTGATTGGTTGATTCTGTATAAATAAAGCTTATGACATGGATCAAATTGAAAGCATTCTACAAGTGGACGACCAGAGTCTAGGTTCATTTGGATCTCTCGAAAAGGGAATCGCCTATACAGTCATTTTGTTTATGGTTGGTCCCGTAATCTTAATACCAATCCTATATATAGTTATACGAGGTAACGTTAGAAAACTGCCGCTGTTGTTATTAGCTTGTCTAGGCGTCTTACTGTTAGTGGTGCATTTTAGATTTTCTTGGATAGTTCGAGCCAGCGTTCAGCTACAGCAACTTTATAACCGATACTATAATGTATGAATACGAATTCAGACTCGTAGTTCATAGTTTGTCTTCATTCAAAGAATTTTTTCAAGAATTGGGCATTTCGACCGAAAAGAAAATAGTTTATTATATAAAGCCTCATTTTCGTTTCAAAGACGATAATTGGGATACGAAACGTGTAGAATCTACTCAAACAGTTTATCATGACGGTGTCTGGTTTAGATGGGTTTGTTCCATCGAAACGCCTTACAGACTCTGGAATACGTCTACGTGTAAAAATTTCTTGCATCAACTTGGAAATTTTCAAGACCCTATTACAGTCCAAACTCGAGATTTTGTCAAAATCGATTCTGGAGCCCAACTCTATTCGTTTCAAAATGGACTGGAACATTGTTTGGTGTTCGAATGGGAATATGGTACGTTTGAAAAACCTTTATTGTATTTTAATAATTTAACTCCTTCTCTCGATAAATATAAAAACATTTACCATACCATGAATCGTTATTCAATTCCACCGTACGAATCCAACGAAAATATTTTTCGAAAACCAGTCACTTGCGTTTCAACAATTTTGGAAGGTAATTCCTATTTATATGCTCATAAACTGGATGGAATTTTCGGGCTCGTTTTCAGCTATCGAGACAGAATCAAAGAAAAATGGGAAGGGCACGAATGCGTGGTACGTAGCGATATCAGTCTAGGTGACGGATTGGTATTTGCTGCAGAAAAATTAGAAAATGGAGCCATATGTTTGTTGGATGTCTATCGATATATGGGACATGATACTACTAGCTGGTGCCGACGAGAAATTTTGACAGAATATTTACCACGTATGAAATTGGTCGAAGGCTATTTTGTCCAGAAATATGTTTCCAATAAGAATGCGTTAGGTAAACCCTCTTTTAAAGTCGATGGGATAATTATACACGACGTGAGAAAGGATATAGTTTATAAATACAAAACTAAGCATTCTGTGGATTTGGTATATTATACAGGCTATTTTCTTTTACCAAAAGGTCGAATTAAATCTTACGAGAAAAATTTAGAAGACGGATGCGTGTATGAAATTGCTATAACCGATGGGCGAGTCGTTCGAAAGCGATCGGACAGATTTAAAGGCAATTCGGCAAAACAAATAGAAGATATTTTTAAGTTTGGATGGAATGGGCCACCTATTGAATATGAAGACGAAAAGAAGACAAATAAAAAATCCAAATAAGTTTAACACATACACACACACACACACATAAAAAATTTTTTTTTTTTTTTTTTTTTTTTTTTTTTTTTTATGTGACCTTGATAGCTTTATAGCGCCTATATAAGCAGCTGACAAATCTCATTTTCTAACATTACTCATTTAACTATAATACAAGGACATGGATAGCTATTTAGATCTCGTGTCAAAGGTTTTGGAAAAACCGCAATTGTCTGCGGGTATCGACTCTATTTTGGATAAAGACTGTTTAAATCTTATATCTAAAGATTGGGTAGCTCGTTTGAAAAATAACGTGACCTTTCAAGATTATGCCACCGACGGCAAACGGTTATGGAATCCACCTTATGTGACGCTGAATTATGAATATGAAGAATCAAAGCGCCCAAATTTTAAAGTTGCACTCGTTGCATACTGTAAATTTATGAAACCTTATGGCGGTCTGAATCCCAAATTGCATTTAAGTATTATGGCTTCAGAGCCATTACGTTTAATTGCGCGTGCGATGACATCTGATCTCGATCCTTCAGTTCAAATTTCTAACGATTTTAAATTTTCTTTTCAAGAATGTAGTGGTGTGTTGAATTGCCATGAATGCGGTAAACGTGCAAGTGAATTCAAAGCAAAAGGTCATAACATAGATCTAAGATCTCAACCATGCATACTGGACACCAGTGTATTTACTGGAAATGAAGTCGTGAATCGCTTTCATAGTATGATCGAATCTACGTTTACTGACACGTTTGTAGCCATCTTAAAAATAAAAATTAATACGAGATACCGCTATAATACTCAAAATAATCAAAAATTTTTACGTATTAGTGGAACTATTTTAGATTTCATCGGATTTCAGGAAAGAAAATTAATGGCTTCTAAAACAGCTAATATAGGATTCATAACAGAAATCAATAATCAACCTCCAACGAAAGCTAAGGAGGCTGAACCTTCAACGAAGACTAAGGAGGTAGAATCGTCAACAAAAGCGGATGATGAGTTTGGCGATTATTTGGAAGGGGTTTTAAACGATTCAAAACTAAATGAACCTTTTGATTTGGAAAAGCTAACAAATGATTCGAAACTAAATGAACAAGGGATATCTTATGAACCTTTTGATTTAGAAAATACTATTGAGTTGGAAAATACTGAAATTAGTCACGATACCATTGATTTGAATGATGTGGATGTAGGCAACAAGAGAAATTCTAATGATTTAGACTCGGATTCTAAGAAAAGAAAAGTAGATGAGGGTGAAAGTTATATATCCCAGTGGCTTTATGATGACGTTTAATAAATTACGTAAACCATATATACTTTGAAAAAAAAAAAAAAAAAAAAAAGTATTTTTTTTTTTTTTTTTTTTTTTTTTCAAGGTTTGTTTAGCTATATATATATATAGAATGGCTAACGTGCCCACACTATCTAGTTCCGTTAGTGTTTCTTCTAACAAAGAGTTCCACTTTTCATAGCATCCGATAAAGCAAATTGTGACGGCACGTCGTTTTGTCCATAACTTTTTGGTGAAATTTCTTTCTTAATCAAAGATATAATAGAATTTAAATAAATTTGACTTGTAACAAAATAGCCTTTTATTACTAACCACAGGGGGTAACTAATATTTTTGGTTGCTACTAAACCGATACCTTTTAAAAATTCACAATTCGGAAATAGAAAATTTGGAAATTTCTCTTCTGTATACGAAATTTGAGCTTCAGCAAAATGTAAATTATATAAGAAATATTTCATAGATAAAGACATATCTAAATCAGTTAAACATGACGCATCAGCATTTTCATTGTAAATGTAAAAATCCTTCATAATATTATGTATAGTTTGATCTTGGATATAGGATTCAGAAATTGATCTTTTACTGCGAATATGAGAGTTTAAGTGTTTAGTATACGTTTCGTGATGCGGTGCCGAGTCAATCTTAACGTCTATGAAATTTCTATACAGTTCGTATATGTATCTGTCATCATTACTTTTGCCAGCAATCAAACTGTATTTCCGTACGTTTTCGACAATGACAGGATTCATTTGATAATTTCGCACCGAATCTACTTGTCTGTGATCTTCGAATTCTTCAGGACGAAAATATCTATCGAAAAAATCTTTGGTGGGTACGATGACCGTATTTTCTGGAAAGTAGCCCCTGTTTTGGACTGGCCGTAAAAATCCTCCTGCGTACGCTACACTAGTTGGATAATCTTGCAGGTGCATTGCCATTTCCAAGCAAAAATACTCTTTTAAATGATTTGAGCATATGAGCATCTGCACATTAGCTCTCCTACGACCTTTGCATTCGTTTTTTGAAGCGTTAAAGAGACATACGGTCGATTCTAGCTTTGACATAATACACCTTATTTTATCGAATCAAGTCCTTCCTCATGCGCAAGTTCAATTTTCATCCCAAACGCGTTCCGACTCGTTTCAAACCGTTTAAAGTCGTGGCCAGAACCGAACGAGGCTTGAAAGCGCTCGTCACGAAAAGTAAAAAATTGGAAAAGGCTATTAAAGTAATTTTCAGTAAAAAAAGTTTAGCGGTTGCAGCTACCTGGACGGCTGTCGGCGTAGGCGTAGCTAGCATTTGGAATTATATAGAATCCAATTCGGGTTGCTTCAAGAGACATGCGGACGGTTCCACATGCAAATACGAACAATTGAGTTGTTGTCAAAAAGATAAATTGGACAATGTTCCATTCTGTGATGGAGCCGATAAAATGGTTAATGTTTGCGAAAATTTTGACGCGGACCAAGAACAATCTTGTTGTCGTCTCTGCGATTGTCAGTACGTAAATTGTTTGCCTAGCGAGACCATGCAGTGCCAGAGACCGACGGTGGCAGACGCCTTATCCCATTACGCATCTCAATTCGGCTCGACTCTCTGGTCCGGTATCGAAACTATTTTTCCATGGCTATGGTACATTATTTATTTTATGGCTGCTCTGTTTATATTTTGGATTGCTAATTTAGCCCGATCTCTTTTATGGAGAAGAAAGTAGCATGTATGAAAGATTGGCGAGCTTGTCGTTTACCCGTCGACGAATTGTTGTCTGAACTCGTTCAAAAGGAATCCTTAGATCAAACCATTAGAATTTTAAATCCGAGACTTGGTAAATGGCCGATAGAATTTTATGTTTCTTTGGAAATGGTCATGCATCCTAAACTCCGCGACGCGGCACGAAAATATATCTCAAAATTATTGGAAGAGAAAGAAAAATATGGATACATTTATTATTTGAGTGGCCAGAGTTTACTAATACCGTTAGCGATTCAGTTTCGAGGAATCGAATTGTTTACTGAAACCGAAGAAAGAGATCGCATCACGAAAGCTATAGAGGCACTGGCCAGCGAGTTCGCATGCAGGAGTAGTATTATGTACGAAATTACCATGGTAGAAATTTATTACTTTTTCATAATACTTGTCAATCCAAAATTGTCTTGGTTGGCTGTCGAATATATGATAAATAGCGTAAAGTTGCACGCTCATCTATTAATGTCTTCAGAAAGAAAATTTACGTGGGCTGAAGATAAAGAGTTTGATGCAAAAATAAACAAAGATAAATTGTTATTTTGTTCCAGCTAAAAAAATCGTAAGACAAGAGTAATATTTACAATTTTCAAATTAAATATTTATCATTAAATCAAGATAATGGAGGCCTCAGAATATGATATTTTGTTGAATGGTATATTAAATAACGATATTCTTAAAAATGAAGTGGAATGCTTAGTTGGCGAAACTAAAGCGTTGAATTTAATTACTTACGACTGGCAGTCAACTTTAGAAAATTTTATGGTGTATCAAAACCACATTAATAAAAAGGTTAGATACAGTAAAGGGCATGCATGCGGAGCTGAGAATGTTGCTTTTGTGAGAAGGATTCTCGATCGTCAAAATATTTACCGTATATTAGTTGTAGGTGAATGGATTCTTCAAAAATCGGATAGAACGGATGACTATTCAATCGTTGCAAAAAGCTGTGAGCCTTTAGACGTTATTGGCCTATCTATGCGCGAAGACGAAGATAAAAAATTACATACTGGCGGACGATTTTTTAATAGAACGTGCAATCCAGATCTATGTTATTGCTGTAGGAAATATCATCAACATTTTAATATCAACATTGAACCAAAAAATTGGTGTGTATTAGATATTAAAAAATATGATGGTGCTAAGCTTGAAAATACTTGTACGTCAAAACTACTATCCATAATGACAGAAATGCCAAGTTTTATGGGAATTTTTAGCATGGAAATACATAGTCGAACTACATTTGGTGATAGTTCATACAAAATATGTGGCATGATAAATGAAATGGTTATTTTTCAAAGAAAATCATTATTTACTAGAAATTTTATTTCATTTCCACTAGCTGTTGATTACTTAACTGAAAATCATTTGGCAGTGGAAGAAAAGTCTAAAAATGAGCCGGTAGTTGAAGAAATCTAGTTAAACAACCAACCAACCAACCAACTAAAAAAAAAAAAAAAAAAAAAAATTTTTTTTTTTTTTTTTTTTTTTTTTTTTTTTTCAAGGTCATTTTTTTTTACATGATTTCGAGCCTATATAAATAAGCGCGTTCATAAACGATTTACCATTATCAACTGTTTTCTTCTATAGTAAGAGTCAAAATCTCATGCACTAGAGATATGGAATATTTAAGCGCAACTGCCTCATCGTATTCAGATCATGACCAGGAGGTTTCAAGAGTATATGCATTTTTAGATCGTAGAAATACAAATTTCGAAAGTCAAGTTGAGATTTATGAAATCACTGAACGCCTTATGCAATTTATCGCGAGAACTCCAGTTTTGTATGGAATATACCTTTCTGTTTTTGAAAATGCACCTGATGACTCTGACGACCCTCCGATAACAAATCCCCTTTCGAATAATGTTGTGGAAAAATTGACTGTTGTAAAATTGGATGAAAATTCAATTGAATTTAATAAGAATTGCGTTATTTGTACAGAAGCCTTTTCTCTAAATGAAGAAGTGCTAATTTTACCTTGCAAGCATACATATCATGAAGCATGTGTAAAGGACTGGTTTAAATTACAAAGTACTTGCCCAGTTTGCAGAAAAATACCGTATGAAGAGTTGTCCAGTGATTCTTCAGAAGATTCAAATGATGATTACATTGACTTGGATTATCTCACATTTTTTAGATCTATTGATCAGCTGTATAGATCACATCTAAATTTGGACGGTAATCCTAGAGCCCACTTAGATATGAACAGTGCTACTGATTTAGAGGCCGATTCAAATATTGATTCAGACTTGATTTCAAATACTGACTCGAATATTTCCATCGATATGAATTTAGGAATCGATCTGAGTATTGACTCTCAAATGGATTCTGATAATAATTCTATGTCGGAATATCCACAAAATGAAGATTGCAGCGACTTTGTTAATGACATAACTCCTAGCAATTTACACGACATGAGAGATATGAGCTTGTACGATATCGATTGGGATGATATGAATTTCGATGACATGGCTACATAAATAAAAAAATACTCTTTGAAAAAAAAAAAAAAATTTTTTTTTTTTTTTTTTTTTTTTTTTAAGATGCCACGCCCACCCTTGAAGCTTGTCTATATTTACTATGGCTAAACATGACTACACCCTCATTGTGTCTCAACATTTGCCAGCAATGGTTGTCTAGTTACCATGCCTCGTAATGTGTTTTGAGCAAGATGCACATTGATGGACACTAGATAGTTAGATTTTTCTATAAAAGCCCATGATGTATTCTGATTTCATGAAAACCTGTAATATCTTGTCATTTTGTCAGACAAAAGTCTATAAAATCTTGTTTTCAAAGCCAATATTGCATAAATAACGCTATCACATCCTATTTTAAAGGAAATGGGTTTAGACATCGGGAGCTAGTTTATGCATGACCTTACAGTAGAAGAAATAAATTCCACTCCCACCCACCCTAATAGATATACTATATATATACTATATATATAGACTGCAGCGCCATCTACAATGATTGGCTAAAGAAATATAGCTTTAGCAGCCAACTGAGAAATATAGCTTTAGCGGCCAACTGAGAAATATAACTTTAGCAGCCAACTGAGAAATATAGCTTTAGCAGCCAACTGAGAAATATAGCTTTAGAAATATAACTTTAGAAACCAACTTCATCAACCAACCAACTGTAAAAAAAAAAAAAAAAAAAAAAAAAAAATTTTTTTTTTTTTTTTTTTTTTTGTGTGACCTTGATAGCTTTATAGCGCCTATATAAGCAGCTGACAAATCTCATTTTCTAACATTACTCCTACATATGTTGCGACAACGATGAAAGGACTTTGAAAATATTAACTGGTCTGAAGACTCTCTGCAAAGTCCAGGTAACTATGTTATTTTTTTTAAATGTAGTTTAATATTTTTCGTTTTCGCAGATTACTTTATGAAGGCCTTATCTTTGAAAATATTGTCTGGATGGCTTTGTCTCTGAATCTATATAAACATTAACAAAATATTTTAAATTCTAAGGCCTAAATTTACAACATTAGCATGAAATCTTGTAAATTTATAAGATGCTCACGGGTATATTTTGGTTTTTTCGACAACGAGTTTGGACAAAGGGCTTACCCTTGGAAAATATGAACGGATTCTCTGCAAAGTCGACGCAAAGAGTTTTTTCTTAAATGTGGCTTAACCTACTGATCAGACGTCGATATTAAATTTTTAATCGTGTAAGCTTGACTCCGATTAGCCTTGCTGGCTGGATCAGGTTTGTGTTCTAAAGAAATCATTGGACCTATCCAAAATAATTTTCGTAGCCCTTAAAGTATTATTTCCTAAACCAAGAGGATGTCCAAACTCGATACGGACTGATTAAAATTTTGATAGATATAAGGACTCACTTTACTGGACAGAGATTTTTTTTGACAGCAGATCTGAGGGTTTTCAAAATATCAGAATCGATTATGGACACTGAAAATTTATATTTTTAAGAAGATATTTTATAAGGATAAGCTTGTCATGTAGAAGGTTTATTTTTCCCTACAGAAAATCCTTATGTAGATGTATTTTAGGGAAAACGTAGGGATAAACCAAATTTCAGTATATACTAATTTTCTGATTTTTTTCCCTAAATTATCCCTACTAATATCTTTAGAAATTTATTACATATCTTATACTTATATTTAAAATTATTCCTACTAATATCTTTAGAAATTTATTACATATCTTATACTTATATTTATGTTTATATTAATATTATATAAGTATAAGTATATAATATAATATAATATAATATAATATAGTATAAATAGTATATATATATATATATATATATATATATATATATATATATATAAATATGTATATGAAAAAAAAAAAAAAAATCTATCCATTTCTATAGGGTAGCTACGATTCATGCTCCTACCTTCTCCTATTTTGCTCCGACTTGCTTTTTGTGGCAACGAGCTTCAAGGTCATTCAAGGTCACACAAAAAAAAAAAAAAAAAAAAATTTCACAGTTGGTTGGTTGGTTGATATTCATTCTCTATAAATAGCGGTTCCGTACTCAAGCTACATTCATTCTACATTGCTTGCTAAATATGGTGTATAAATATAAGCTTATCCGAGACTATTTTCATTAGACCTTTTGCCTTGGCCCGCTTACACGATTTTCTCAAGGCTTCAAACGTAACCTTTCTACCGATCCAAGCAAAAATCATATTTTTCCAGCGAATTAAGTACGTTTGATGTTTTTTCGTAAATAGTTTTTTAGCCAAAGCGTAATCTTCCAAAATATTCAAGTCTTTTAAATACGTTTGTCGTCGGCCTGGGTTGTCATTAAACCATCCCAACAAATCTATCATCTTGAGGTCAGTAAAACTTCATCACGTAAGCTAGCATACTGGTTTCGTCTGTTGTTTTTCGAAATTTGAGTCCGTTATATATTCGCTGTAACTCTTTAACAGATATCATGTTTGTGGCCAAACGTTTGATGGAATATACTCTATTAAACAGACCCGATCTTTACGAGGCCATTTTGAATAGAATCCAACCCCATAATATGGATTCGGTTTTGAGGTTGATCGAATGTCATTTGAGGAAAATTCAAGATTTAAATATATTTAACAAAAATATCACAGCGGTTCCTGAATTCATGTGGGCCGTAGTAAAACATTTGAAATTTCCTACGCCTGGCGACGCATTTGGAATCTATCGAGCATGTCGCGTTACTAAATCCGATACACAGGGTGCTCTAGACAGCAAACACTTGTCTTCGTCTTCGGAATCCGTCAAACAATTTAATGTCGAAAAAAACATTTTATATGAACTCACATTGTTTTCTACTCAAAAACAAGTTTTCGAATTGTCCAACAGACGGCGACATTCTACAGTTTATACGATACTTTCAATTCCAGAATTGATGAAATTGCTACCAGATGCCTGTCACTTAGAACGAGGAGGTCCTCGAAACAAAGGTAGAAATTCAAACGGAGATTTTAAATATTTGAGCACGTGTAAATATATTTTGGTTGAAGACAGGGGTTCTATCAAAATTCTTTACCAATCGCTAAAAGATTTACATGAGATGTTATGTAAGATTCCTCCTCAAATGGTTGTGGCTTTTTCTGATGTGCGTAGCGTTTTTCAAAAATGTGGAATCGTTTGCTATTTTTTTAACATGGTGAATTTAATAGAAAGGCAATTGTTTACAAATGATGGGTCGGCTTACGAAAAAGATGTATTGTTTCTAATTAAATGTCAATGTCGTAGCGGTAAACCTTTACCATTAACTAGAGATGGGTTAGCAAAAAATCCTGACAAGACGCCTATAGAAGTGTTGAGCTTTGAAGCAATTAAGAAAAATTTAGCGCGATTAAGCACTGGTACGAAGGAATGGTATAATGTACAATCTTCGGCCGATAGTATATTTTTTGGAGAACAGTTTAAGGAAGGAACTGGTTATGGCTTCAGTTTAATGTCGTCTGATAAAAGTTAAAAATAAGTTGAGGTGGGTTCGGCAAGACAATAAAGAACGTAATCTCAGGCTGATTTCATGAAAGTGTTTTAGGCAACGATACTTTAGCTGACATTCAAAGTCCGTACTATGTTGAGTCCGGCAAGACAATAAAGACCGTAATCTCATGAAACTGGTTCAGACTCTATAGCTGACATACACAATCTGGACTACCAACTTATGTTGGGTTCGGTAAGACAATAAAGAATGTAATCTCATGAAACTGGTCTACCAACTTATGTTGGGTTTGGTAGACAATAAAGAGAGTAGTCTCATGCTGATATGGTGATACTGCATTAGACAGAGACACTATAGCTGACATACAAAATCCGGACTACAAACTTACGTTGGGTTTGCCAAGACAATAAAGAGAGTAGTCTCATGCCGATATAGTGAAACTGAATTAGACAGAGACACTATAATTGACATGTAATGTCCAGACTACAAACTTATAATCACTTAAATTAAAAGATGTTTTACAGTAATTTCTGAGTATACAAGTATATATATATATATATATATATATATATTATAAATATATTATAAATATATTATAATATAAATATTATTATAATATAAATATAATATAATATAAATATATTATAAATATATTATAATATAAATATAATATAATATAAATATTAAAAAAAAAAAAAAAAAAAAAAAAATCTATCCATTTCTATAGGGTAGCTACGATTCATGCTCCTACCTTCTCCTATTTTGCTCCGACTTGCTTTTTGTGGCAACGAGCTTCAAGGTCATTCAAGGTCATAAAAAAAAAAAAAAATTTTTTTTTTTTTTTTTCAAGGGTGGGTGTGGCACCTTCCTATAAATAAGCCGCCATAAATATTTATTAACTCATTCTCCTGTTGGATTGTTACAGTATAGTCTACATTGGTTTAAGGCTATAGTATTTATAAATCTTTATTGACCCATTCTATTGTCGGATTGTTACAGTACAGTCTAGATTTTCCACAAAACATTTCAATCGTGCTTTCGTGAAGTTTTATACTCTCAGTTGAATTTCTTCTACAAATCAAGAGTGTGCCGTTGGTACCTACTGCATAGTATAATTCAGACTTTTTAGGTCTTTTTACAAACAATTCCAGGCTTGACTTATCTTTTTGTTCTCGGTATCGTGTCCATATTACGCAATTTAGCCATTCGTCTGGCTTTATAATTTCGTCGACCTTCAACGTAATAATTGATTCCACGTATTCCGTGGATGAATCTTGTAATTCGCGTCCCATATACAAGGTGTATAAATCCGTCAAATAGGCTTTAGGTACTCTATTACAAATAAATAGAATATATTCGGCAGTCTGACCTTCAGAATTTACAATAATCAAGGAAACGGACTTTTTCTGACAAAGATGGCATCCACGTATGCTGTAACCTCCGATATCGTAGTTGATAAGCAAGGTCTCCGTGAACATTTTCTTACTTTAAGCAAATCTCAGAAAAAAATTTTCAATTATGTCGTCGACTGGATCAGGAAGCCTCGCAAATTATTAGTGATTGTTTCTGGGGGCCCGGGTACTGGCAAATCGTATTTGGTTAAAAATACTTTCGATCTAATTAAGGCTCCGCAGATTAGGATGAGTTTCACGGCTCATAGTGCTGAAGCGATAGAGGGTTGTAAAATTCATTCCACACTCAAGCTGAATTCTAAACACGTTAAAAAATTAGAAGACAAGTTAGAAAACGAAAAAGATTTGTTGAAATCTATAGAGAAAAGTCAAGAGATTTTGTCTCAATTCAAATGCGACATTTTTCCTTATTTGGTACTCGTGGACGAAGTGTCTATGATTAATGGATGGCTGATGTATTGGATCATTAGATATTTTATGGATAGGTCCCACGTCCCATTGCTATTTGTTTGCATGGGAGATCCTCATCAACTCGAACCCATCAATTCTGAGCATAATTTGTTTAGCATTAATTTAAACGAAAAACGATACGACGTTTGCAAGCTTCGTTTGAAAATAAGTCATAGATTCACACCCGAATATAATAAAATTGTGAACGAATTACGTAAATTTGTCGATAAAAAAGACACGACAGGCATGTTTGCTTACATATGCGAAACATTTCCAGTAGTACAGGATATCGATAGGACTCTTTTAATGAAAGCGGATAAAGCCATGGCTCATCAAAATACAACTGTCAACAGTTTTAATAAGTTTTATTTGAAACATAAAATCGAAGGCCCGGAAATAAAGTTACATGAAGATCTGGTCTTGAAGTCAAATTGTGAGGTGTTTGTGACTGCAAACTATTGTGCGAAGGTTTGTAATAATGGTACTAGGTTAATCTTTCTTTGCTATGATATTGAAAAAAATGCTGCAGTGTGTAGAAATCCTAAAACGAATGCCGAAGTTAGAGTGTTCACGTCAGGGTATACTGGACGTTTTCCTCTAGTGTTAGCATTTGCCGGTACAATTCATAAATATCAAGGCGATACGATAGATAATTCGAAAGTTGTAGTCAGCTTAGATGACAATCGAAGTATGAGTTTGGTTTATACAGCCTTGAGTCGTGTAAGAGATTTGGAACAGATATTAGCTATAAAGCTTTAAGTAAATTATTTAATAGGTTAATGGGTTAAATACCAACATAAAAAAAAAAAAAAAAAAAAAAAAAAAATTTTTTTTTTTTTTTTTTTTTTTTTTAGGGTTTGTGTCCGGACTATATATAAACCTTAGCCATTACATCTCTCTTCAAGATTGTTACTTAAAGCTGATCTATATTAATTGTTGTATGACGGGGTGTTTGATCTCGTCGTAGTGGATATCGTTTTGAACAATGGCTTGTCAATATTCTACACGTTTTGTTTGGCAATCGATTCGTTGGAAATCTTCCTTGTGCCTTTTTAAATCTTAAACTGTGTGGATGGTAGTTGTAAACCAATTCGTTTTCCGATACTCTTCTCAAATATGGATTTCTAATACCCCTGCGAGGGCTCGAGCTTCCAGTGCTACTATTGCTGCTAACGCTACTACTTCTGCTTCTACCTGAGGAGCTACCGCTTGAATTACTGCTTATGCTTGGGAGGCGAGGTCTGCCTCTGCCTCTGCCTCTACCTCTACCTCGACCTCTGCTATTAGCTAGGCCTTGAGGTCGTCTTGTTGGAGATGGAACAAGTCTTTGATCATTATTTCGAATAGCTACAACGTTAGAAGGTCCTGGAACTCTTCTAAAGATGACACGAGTAGGCGATGTAGGACTTATGGATGCAGTATACGAATTCAATGTAGGTGAGCCTCGATTTGCCATTCCCTTTTTTTTCATTCATTTTACCGAACTCGAAGTACATTGTTCACCATAGGATAAACGTTATACATATAGGCCGCTTTGCAGGCTTCTTGTTCAGATTTAGGTATTATATATTTCATACCGCCAAAGGAAGATAATTTCACGTTAAATTTTTTGTCAATATTTCCAAATTTATAAAATGGTAGCATAGACAGAATCGTTTGAATATCGGTCACATTTCCGTATTCGAAATCTTTGCAGGATAAGGCATCAAGCGTCTTTTGTCTAAATCTACAGAAACCGCTGTATCCTTTTTCGGCAAAGCATAGAACCCATCGCGAAATAGAATCTTTGTTTTCTAGCATGAAATCAAACGCATCCCAAAACGCGAGAAACATACTCAATATGTCTTTTGTGTAGTGAGTGAGGTCTACGATGACATACGTGTCGTTGGTTTCGAGAGCAGGATTATCTTTTCCAGAAATTCTTACAACGTTTGTATAATCGACCCGAACCGAACCCACGTTTTGAGTCTGAATTGAAAAATCTTGCCTGTCTAATAAGCTACGCGTGCCAGTGGGATCGATTTTCAAAAAGAAACAAACACGTGCCCATCGGGCATCGCAAAAATGAATAAAATTTAAATGAGACGCGAATACGACCACGCGAGAAGCCAATCGATGTTTGGCTATCGTTTGCATAGATTCGGGTTCTAGATAGATTAACAAGTCGCAACTTTCAACAAGTTGGTCGGAACGCTGGACTCATATCTGATTGTCAGACGAATATAAGTTATTATTTGAAGAAATGACCATTACTTTTAGCGAAGGAATTGATTTTAAAATTTCAAAGAGTTTGTACGGGTAACGACCCAAGTCGCCAAATACAATACAACGATCTTGTTGTAATATAAAATTCAATAGTTCTTCAGCAGATAGCATCGTACTTATTTCTTACGGTAAATATCTAATCTGACATCCTTTAAAAAAACATCTTCACTGACAGTGCTTACAAAATGCTCCGCCCACGTGACCTTAAAAAAAAAAAAAAAAAAAAAAAAAAAAAAAAAAAAAAAATTTTTTTTTTTTTTTTTTTTTTTTTTTTTTTATCGGTGTGGCTCGACTATATATATATAGCTGATTCTCGCTAACACAATATATTATCTATTATTCATTCAACATTAGCAGCCAGGTTATAAGACTTTAAAGTTGGGTTTCATATTTAGATAAAGATGAATACTGAACGATACAATCCACACTTAAGTGATCATATCCGAAATAAAAAACCTGCTCAAAGAGATTGTGAAGAAAAAGAAAATTATATACAATCTATGTATAATAGAGATGGCTATACGTTGAATAGTCCTCAGACACGAACTCGATTTGTAGAATTAAATGATAAATTTAAAAGGAAGAGTTAAGGTCTTAAATCAACGAATAAATCAACCAACCAACTAAAAAAAAAAAAAAAAAAAAAAAAATTTTTTTTTTTTTTTTTTTTTTTTTAAGTGTGGGTGTGGTTTGACTTCATGCCTATATATAATGACTAACGTACGACTCTTTCACTTTGCACATCTAGTATTCGATAACTACAGGCAGAATTTAACACAGTCAAGGCTCGTGCAATTTTTCTAAGTCCGGCATCGATAACTAAATTTTTCTGTGGTTCCAATGAAACTTCTAAATCGGCTTCCAGATCTGCATCCGACTGAAACCTGATTGGATATCCGTTATCCTGTCTAGCCTTTAGAAATTCGAAAATATCAAATTCTTTTGAAAACTTTTTCTTTGTTATAGGAGGATAAATATAAACACTTTTTCCTTTTGATGAATCATAAGCGAATTGGTTGCATATTTCACTATTTGGCAATACTCCCTCAGCGTATCCATTAATTGTGTCTTTGGATCTCTGTTGCCAATAAGTTTTTAACTGGTCTAATGTGTAATCGTCGTCGGGAAACTCCTCTTTAAAAATTCTTTCGGCCTCAGTTGTTACGTTTGGGGCTATATTAGTCGCGCGCGCTTCTTCTGGAAATATCACACAAAATATGTCCGGATTCTTCTTTTGAAGAATTGTTATCATTAACTCAGCTAACGTAGTATCCAAAGTCGCCATTACTTAATATACACTTTTGTGATAATGGAATACTTGACTATTATAAAGAAAAAAGCTATCCGACCCATTAAATATGCTTACATGTCTTCAAACCCTTTAAAATTTTCCATTGAATTTGAAGACGGTGTCAAAGTTTGCGTAAAAGATAACAACGAAGGTCTTCGGCAATTTTTATGTATCGCTCAGCATTTGGAAATCACACCTATTTTGGGCAGCACTGAGCATTGTACCGTTTCCGAAATCGACAAATGGGCGCTGATTGGAGTTCGTAGCGGAGATGCAATACTTTTTCAAAACGATAAAGGAGAGAGGCTTCCTATTTTATTTTCATAGCCCTTATGAGGTCTTCCATTTGGCGACAAGCGAAACGATATTTGAGATATTTAAACACGCTAATGGCTACGAGAGCAATGAAAATAACGAGGGTGAGAATAATAAAATGGATCCGATAACAAGAATTGGCTTTGGATTCGACAGTTAATACGCCAATAGAATATAATAATCCGCCGGCTAGCGTTAATAATGCAAAAGGTTCCAATTTTGCAACATTTAACATTTTAAACCTTCTTTTGCAATACAAAGCTGTATATATACTTGATTCCAAAATTCGTCATGAAGAGCTAGCGACTGATTTAAATCATTGGCAAAAGATTCGTAATCGGGAAATAATTGAGCGAAACTATGAATGGTATGCTGCATGTTTGTCATGGGATGCTCTTCCACTAGCCATTTTTGTATTGTAGACCACTTATGATCCCAAGATGGAAAAGATTTGTTTAAATGATTTAAGATATAGGTCATTTTATCCACTCCAAGTATTCTTTGTAAGAACTGTATAACGCTGTTGTATGTAATTTGTACAATTTTTTCAGGATTCATTTTCCCTTTATTATGTTTAACAAAAAGTGGTAGAATTTAAAAGAAATTATATTTGCCTGCTTTTAGAAAATGCTCCGCCCACATGACCACAAAAAAAAAAAAAAAAAAAAAAAAAATTTTTTTTTTTTTTTTTTTTTTTTTTTAATGCGTGGGTGTGGCTTGACTATACATATATAAGTCATAGCTTTATCCAAACATCCAAATGCAAACATGTCTTCGTCGCAGACAAAACATATTTTAGCTAGAGTCTTGCAATATTTAGTTTATCGTCATGGATTTTATATCGAAGTTCATCTATTAGACCATCCTCAGGATAAACGAATCGTTAAAGACATTTGTTCTAAATTAAACATTTTCGATCCCATACAAATTCGTAACGATATAACTGAAGATAAGCTACGTGATTCGTTTCAACATATTTTGTTTCAAGACTCAGAAAAAGATTGGGGTAAAATCTTAAAATATTTGGCAGTTGTTGGTGATGTGACTGCAAAATGCCTGATGAATAAAATGTCTCTCAGTATTTTTAAGATTGCATTAGAAATTTTAAATGAAAATTTTGAAAAGCATTTAACGGCTTGGATTGAGAAAAATGGAGGCTGGGAAACATTCGATCCTAAATCAGAGAGTAAATTTCAAAAAATGATGGATAGTTTCGTCTACAGCACCAAAAAAATTATAGCTAATATATAATCGATTGAAATCCAAGTACCATAAACTGACGATACTATTTAATTTTACAGTATATGCATGGTATCTTGAGAGATGACTGCAATAAGTTTCGAGCAAAGTTAACTTATTTAATATAGTTGGTTTGTTGGTTGATAAAGTCTATTGAAACCAACCAACCAACTGTAAAAAAAAAAAAAAAAAAAAAAAAAAAAATTTTTTTTTTTTTTTTTTTTTTTTTTTTTTTTTTAGGTTTAACTATATATATATATATAACTGCTAACGCGTCCACACCTCATTGTGTCTCGAAGTCCGCCAGCAACAGTCTCTGTCTAGATTTCTAGTTATCCGTCAAGATTAATTCTTATAGACAATAAAGCCGGCAACCAACAGTTGTACCAATTGTATAAATAGTTGGTCATACAATTTTGTTTTCTGAAGTGTTACCATTTCAGTTCCAGTTTTTTTATCTGTAACACCCTTAATAGAATATACTAGATAACCATATGTCATTAGACCCACTACTAGAAACACGACCAACGTGATTGCCAACATCATTCTGAGATTCATAGTTGCTACTTTATTTGTTAATTATAATTAGCGCGCCGATAAGAATCATACTCAGGGTATTTGAAACGGTCGGCAACAACAACAACAGTTTGTTGTCAGCGAAGAAGGTTGGAGCTGAGACGCCTTTGGTTGTTGCCACCATAATGTTAGCACCCGTACCGAATGCGTACTCAGTAGCATTGGACATCTTGTACATCGTGAAGTCTGTCACACCCAAGCTTATAATCAAATTGACCAGAACGAAACCAAGAAGGATTGTATTGAACCCGATGCCTTTCATCTTTATTTAGAATGCAAGCAATCGTACATACAAAAGGTGTGGTCTTGGGAGATAAGTATGTGCCTCTAGAACTGGCTTATTGCGACGTGACAGGCTTACTTTCATGTTTCCATATTACGAGTCCCATGAATTATTCAAAGATGCGAAAATGCTATCCTCTAGCTCGTCCAGACGTAGAAGTGACTACCAGCAGCGGAATAATTTATTCAGACGTATTAAAATATTTGAAGGATCGTTATGAGTTTTTACAGAACCTATTTCCCAACACAGAGATTGTTTTCGGTTACGAAGGCGGTAGTTTCCAACCTAACATTTTAAGAGATGCCGGCATACGTAGCATTATGAACGTGGAACAATTAGGCGTGCCGACCGTAAACCGTAATATTATAAATTCGGCGAATTGTCCTTTGCATAAAGGCAATTTGAAGAAATGCGCTTTGGTGGCTTTGAATCAGATTACTCATCATCTTCGATAACATGTTTCCATAAAATTTTTTTCTCGCGTTCTAGAATCTGAACTCGTTCCGTCAAATGTAAAAGACTCGTCGAAATGGGTTCCAATTCAATTTCAGAAATTTGATTTTCCCATAATCCGTCTCGCTTACAAAGAGCCAAGAGTCGTTGGAAAACGTCTATGAGCTTAGGCGGTTGATTTTCGTGCGGAACTTGCTCAATTTCTTCATGAATGACCTTAATGTTATGCAATAGAGAATCGAGCTGAGGACACGAATCCTTAAAAACTGAGGGTTTCTTACCGTTTAACAAATCGTTTAAACTTTTCTTTAGAATGGCCTGTATAGATAGCGTTAAGGGATGTCTGCGTCGATGATGCATGAAGGCTTCGAGATTTTGACCGCTTCGCCAATGAACCGAGTCTACGTATTCCGAATCATGTACCAAATAATAGGTATAAGGATCGTAATACATGCCTTGAGCTCTAGAAGTTATGTCGTAGAGCTGTATGGCTCTCTTTGTGAGATCTGAAGGTATGTTGGGTAGCGTCGATGCGTCTTCAGGTCTATTCAAATTGATAAATCTACGAGCCACTTCACCCCAAAATTCGGCCGATTCGTAAGAAAATTTTTGATTTGGACGAGTGGGTTCTAAAATTTCTTTTAAAGTTTCGGCGTCTGTTTTAGATGGGTTCGGTAAAGGCGGAGGCGGCTCCAGTCGTCTTGCCAACAAGAGTTGTAACTGATCCCAAAATTTGGAAACGGCTCGCGTTTTAAATATCGGCGGGTCGTAATAAGGTTCTTTGTCGATCCATTGTTTTTCTAAGTAATCGAGTAAAGAATTAATGTCTCCGTGTACCTGATATGGAAACAGTGTCAGGCCACCTTGAGAAATCATATGAAACCAAGGAATATTTTCCGATTCCATGCGTAAAATTATATTGTGTACTTCTGTTGGCTCTCGAATAGGAGGCCTTTGACTACCAAATAATATCTCTTCGAACCACTTAATCAAATGTGAGTTGGACATCTTTATTCCAGCGAAAAAGGTTAAGATGGAACGGATAGGGCTTGACTAAGTAATAGGATAATAAATTACGAGCCATAGTACAATGACAAATATACATGACGAAAAACGTTAATATATACACCGTAAACATCTTAATTTAATTAAAAAAAAAAGACAGGCTTCAATCGAAAGGGGTTTAATAAAGATGAACACACTCCAGGAAAATATCAATCAGCTATTTCGCGTCAGCATTTCACCACAAGACATTAAGAAGAATGTCAGTCTGAAAACGCTTAAATTAAATCTATTGGAACATGTCTTTGAAGAACTCGGCTTAACTTGGACAACGGTTGAAAATCTTCTTAAAAATTACACACCCGTCCATCCAGAAATTGCTGCGATTCTAAAGACCGATCGCAGAGTCGTTGAAAATGAAAAAATGGAGGGCATGTTGAAAGAAGTACCCGATTTAGATTTTATTTTAGCCGTAGACGGATTATATGGCGAAATCAAACCCAATTATAAACGTGAAAATTATATGCATAACCTTCGATACGGAGAGGGCGAGACAATTTTTGATGATGAACCCGAATACATGAAATTACATGTACAAACTATTAGAAAAATGTACAAATTGATTGGTAACGCCACACCAGTTCCCGCAAAGTGGGTTTATCATATAGTCTACAGATGCATTGAAGAAATGACACGAGTCTTATTGCCAAGAGAACCAGATGTTGTAGACAGCGATATAGATGCAAAAACATTGCAGAAATGTGTTTCATTATATAATTTAACTATGGGAAAGGAAAATGTTGAGAGTCTAGTAAAATACTTGAACTTAGCTTAAGTTTAAAAAAAAAAAAAAAAAAAAAAATTTTTTTTTTTTTTTTAAGGTTGGTTAATTGGTTGATTGACTCTAGCTAACATTCTGAAGGCAGGATATATTATTTTTTTAAAGTTTTATGTTATCGAATATACTTGATGTCAGACGTGTCCTTAAAAAGAACCACCATACGAGAAAAATTGTTTTTATAATTACAACGATTATTACTAATACCCAAAAACACCATCTTTGATAAAACGGTAATGCTGCATTTAAAATCCCAAAAAATGTAAAATTGGTAACTGGTGGCTTTAGAGCAATGAATTTTGTCTCATTCGTTACCAAGGTTTTATATTTGTAAGGTTTTTCGAGTACAGTAGATTCAGATTCGGATATATTTGTTAAAAAATCCTTTATTTGGCCATCATCTCGAATTAGTCTCCCAATTACAGTTTCAGTTTTTACGACGGGTTTCATAGCAGTATTTATATAAAACGCATTTTGTAATTCAGGTAATATGATTTTTCTATCATTTGTCAAAGCATATCTTTCTAATAAAATTTTACTCAATGTCCCTTTACGATTAAATTCTTGAATGTGCAACTGACTAATATCTAAATAATATTCATTTTTGTATCCATCTTTTGGATAAAATTGTTTTCTGTCTTTATCAATGGCATACGTGTTATTTATTATATATTGTGATTCGTTACCCTCACTAGTTAGTCTCAGAGGGTAAATGTCACCTTCTGCAAAAGATACAGCATATCTATTGGGTATCGTGCTGGGTTTCGTCAAATCAACAAATGTAAAATAATATTCGTTTCCATACGAGTCGAATGGAAATATGTTCCTATCGTTGACAGTAGATGCATAATAAGGCGTTCCATCTTTCAACTTGGCACAAATGAATATTATCCTTCTGGATAATATTCATTTCCATATCTATCCTTGGCATAATATTCATTTCCATCTACGCCTTTGCCAATTATAGCTCTACCTGCATAAATTTCATAAATTTCTTTACCATTTATAATAGGATACTTTGGCTTACCCGAACTCGTTAACGGATAAATGTATAGATTATTGATTGCGATAAAACCTAAACGGTCATCTTTATACTCATTTCCAAATCCGTCTTTAGGATAATAACATGTTCCATTATTTCTAAAGGCATAACGATTACCTAGAACTTTTTCTGGACAAATTATTCTAGACATTTCTTGACTTGGTTTAATTGAATTTGGTAAGCAATCGCTTGGTCATGACAATTGAAAAGTGAATCTTGATGAACGAGGAAAAAAATATATATATCAACCAACCAACCAGCTGAAAAAAAAAAAAAATTTTTTTTTTTTTTTTTTTTTTTTTTTTTTTTTTTAAATATTGCCACGCCCACTTTTGAAATTTGTCTATATTTACTATCGCTAACATGACTACACCCTCATCGTGTCCCGACATTTGCCAGCAACGGTCGTCTAGCCAATATGCCTCGTAATGTGTTTTCAGTAAGATGTACATTGACTGACTCTAGATAGTTAGATTTTTCTATGAAAGCCCATGATTTCATGAAAACCTGCAATATCTTGTCATTAGTCAGACAAAAGTCTATAAAATCATGTTTTCAAAGCCAATATTGTATAAATTACGCCATTCCATCCTATTTTAAAGGAAATGGGTTTAGACATCAGGAGCTGGTTTATGCATGACCTTACAGTAGAAGAAATAAATTCCACTCCCACCCACCCTAATAGATATACTATATATATATACTATATATATTGACTGCAGCGCCATCTACAATGAATGGATAAAGAAATATAACTTTAACAGCCAACTGAGAAATATAACTTTAGAAACCAACTTCATCAACCAACCAACCAACTGTAAAAAAAAAAAAAAAAAAAAAAAAAAAATTTTTTTTTTTTTTTTGAGTGGGCGTGGCTCAGCTATATATATGACTGCGAGCGTACCCATACAGTCAGTTTGTCTCGACACCTTCTAGCAACAGACTTAGATTTTTTCAAGAAGGTTATATAAAGTTCGATATTTATAACAGAATGGGTATTACTAATTTTTGTAAACTTATCCAGTTAATATCGTCACCCTCTAAATTACCAACTAATTTCGATTCCGTACTCATAGACTGCCAAAGTTATTTGTATGTGGCTGTCGAACAATGTCTTGAAATTGAGGAAGAAAAAATTTTTCAAGAAATTTGCGAATCCGTTTGGGATCAAATAAAAACGTGTTTTAAAACTTTTTTATCCCTTACCTTGGATTATGTCACGTTTGTTTTATCATTTGACGGCGAAGGTTTACCAATGAAATGGGCTACGCAAAGAAAACGCCGTTCTCGATCCAAAGAGACGAAAAAAAGCTTCTATAGATATATTTTATTCGGAAACAATAAACTGACGACACGTGTACAAATATACATCCTGGAAAATTTGAAAACGTTCAATCGCGACATGCAAGTCCTATTGTGTGGTTGTAACGTTCCTGGCGAGGGCGAACATAAAATATTTCATGTAGCCGAATCTCTGGGAAAATGTAAAAATCCAATTGTGGTCAGCATTGATCAAGATGTCTTCATTTTGTCTCTATTACGTTTAAATAGATACGAATCGATTCAAATTTTTCGATATAATCAATTTTATAATATTAATAGCTTAGTAAAAAATATTGGAAAAAGCTATCCAATCAAACGTTTAACAGATGCCTCTTTCTTATTTGGAAATGATTTCATACCTCCTTTAACGGCAATTTCTTCTACAAATCCGCCAGCCATCCACAACTGCTTAATGGCTATAGACGAAGACTACGATACCCCCACAATAATAGCGTCTTTTATTAAGGAAATGCGAAAACATCTTCATTTTACAGAAGTTGAGTTTCTAGACGATAAGTTGGTAGTTTGGTTTTGGACGATCTATTTTTGGGTATTAGATTATTACACTTCACGTTCATTCAAACAACAATTTTTGCAAAATCATTTATTTGACACTTTTGATCGGAATCAGTTACTGACAGGGCTGTCTAACATACGTTTTTCTAAAGAAATGTATCGTAAAGCGAAAGAAGGTTACGAGAATACGGTTACTCAACCCGTACCTGATGCTGAGCGTCACGTCTTTGTGGATTCGGAAGATCTCGTCAGGCGTTTGAAGGCTTATTGGATAGAGACAAAAAACGAAACTTGTTCTTTAATGAAAATGACCAGTACAAAACGAAGAAAAATACAAGTGTAAATATTTTAATTCCGTTCTTGTTAAACGATTCGAAAAATGGAAAAAATCTAAAAGGTCCAAAAATATTGTTTGCGGCTTCTTCGTATTGTAATCGACGTTCTAAGCGGACGAGTTGATGAACGGGATCCGGTGCCAAAACCAAATGTAATTCGTCGTTGAAAACTATAATGGCATTATTCCAATCTACACTTTGAAAAGCTGATACGTTAGGTTTTTCGGCATAAGAATATTTTTTATAAATTTCTGAATCCAGCATGTGTTTTAAAAATTGGGTTGTAAAAATAATATTTTCAGGATAGGTAATAGTTATTCGAGATTGTAAAAATTTATCGTTGTAAGGTATCCAAGGCGACTTAAACAAGACTTGTTCTAGAGACATTCGAACTTATTTTAAACAAAGGATATGGCGGAAATAGAAAGAACCCTACGCAGCGGCGTAACTAGCCAAAGTGCCGCCCGGGGCGGCTGTTTATTTTGCCGCCCCTTAAAATGTCTAAAAATACTTATGCCAAAAACTAGATAATGCAGGTATATATGTAGGTATTTATACTAATAATACTATATGTTTATATATATGTAGGTATGTTACTATATGTAGGTATTTATACTAATAATGATACTATATGTCATTGCACTTGTGCATCTGTCTGTGCAACTATAGTGTATGTAAACATCCAGACATCGCAGAACAATAAAATTTGGCAATCGGGTATATCGGAGAATATTGGGGAATGCAACATAAATAGAAAAATTATAACTTTGTTATCTGTTTAATGCAAACTTTGCAATTTTCACATTTGATGCCTTTTTGCTAGACTTCTACACGACATATGTTTCAAATTTCACGAACTTCTATTATATTTAAAATATTTTTAAATGCAACTCACTCATTCACGTATTACAGACATTTTAACGAAATACATTTTAAAATATTATCATCAAAGCATTGCCAGAAATTTTCAATGTATTCAATACATTACATTAGGGCTGGTGTTTAATGCAACACGGTCAGTTGGGTGCACCAGCAAACGGGTGTCTGTTGTGCCAGCGAACAGATTATATATGTCTGACTCGGGTAAAAAGTTCTGCAGGTTTCCGCAAACGGGAGTTTTCAGCATTTTGAAATTTTAGGGGTCACGAAGAGCTTGATGATTTTTGCCATGATCAGAACTGTTTAGAGCATTTGAAGCTTTTAATTTTGTTTTTATCTATAGTAAATAATTTTACTGATATAACTTTTTTTTTTTTCTAGCAGTATATAAAAAGCTGGTAATGAGTTACGGGCGCCAATAAGTGTTTGTTTGTATAGTGGGTGAATGAATAATTTCTAAATGTTTGCTCACATTGAAAGCACCACAGGCGACTACAAGTGGAAATTTGCCGCAGTCAAACTTTTGAAACATCGCTAACAAAATGGTAATGTTTACTGCAGTCGGAATTGTTTAAAGAAAAACATTGAATTGAAAGTGAAGCAGTCTAAACTGAATAGCGATTTGCTACAGTCAGAATTTTTAGGTGTTGTGAACTATAGTCTGTTCGCAGAGAACTGATAGCTAATGTAAACATAAAGGATTGCTATTTTATCACCAAAATTTGACACATTTACGTTTTTTTGCTGAATGGGCTATTCTGTTTATATTGACTGAAGGTTAGCTTTCTCTGCCTTTTAAGTGAGTATAGTTTGTGACAGATGGATAAAAACTATTCTCTGGGTTTACTGCATTTAGCTTTCCTTACAAGGACTTTATTCTATGCTTTTATTTTCGATAATTCTCATTAAACGCCTGAAGAAAGGAAAACATCACTTCAAAATAAACAAACGAAAAAAGAAATCGTTTGCTTGTCAGAGACGCCGTATGTCTTCAGTCCAATGCCAGTCATTCAACAGTATCGCCAAGAATCACGTTGCTTTATTTTTATTTACTTTCGCTATCAGTACTCGGCGAACAGAGTATAGTTGGTTGCCGAAAGCTATTAGTGCAAGAGAAAATTAAATGTGTGAACAATTCATTTGCCCAGATTTATTTTACAATAGTAATGCATACATGTTAGCGAAGATGTATGTAAAAACTATCTATTTGCGACTGGAATTTACGTGTCTTTCTCTTCGTAAACTCTTGAATCAATAGACCAAAATCATTTTTATCCATAAAGTATAAAATATTGTTTTATAGGTAATATAAATATATTAGTCAACAAGTCAACCTTTTTCGGCTGATTCCAGATCTAGACCATAGGTAGATTTTGAAGAGTTTTAATTCTGAAAAGGATTGTTGAACCAATCAACATTAATTGCATGAGCTATGAAGACTTTTAAAAGCATTAAAAAATTCAGCAATAAATCAGTAGAATTAAAGTGCTGGATAAACTGAAGAACTTGAAAAGACCCTTTTATATCTTCAGCACCATCAACAATTAAATAATTTTAAATCGCTCGCTTTTAATATTTTCATCAAAACATCTACATCAACAATTATAGTCTTTAGCTGACAAATTGGACGAAATTAGAAAAGGGTATTCTTTCAGTTATCCTACTGTCTTCAGAATCTAGGGTCGATTTCTTCAACCAGTCTATCTGTCACGGAATCCTTTTATCTTCTTAGTTCAACCTCGTAAGATGAAGCGGTATCAACAAATTCTTCATTGCTCACACCTTTTCTTTTTGAAAACACAACGATCTGTATTGATTATTATATTAAAACAAATTTATTAAATAAATCAATGCATTACCTGCTGTTTTGTATTTTTACTGTTGCCTAAGCACATCGATGTTCTAAGAAGTGATGTTCATATCCAGAGCCTGATTAAGGTTTGCTGAGGCCCAAGGCCCAGCAAGATATTGGTGCCCCCCTCCTCTTCCCGAACAAACTAAAGCAATCTTCTCAAAACAAATGCCGAATTTGTGCAGGAAGTTTGAATGTTGGTGACAAAATTAAAGCATCGCTTTCATAAGAAATTAGTTTTAACTTTTACAAAAAAATCTTTTTTTTTTTTTTTTTTTTTTTTTTTAATGCTACATTTTTCTATGACTACTTAAATTCCCTTGCATAGAAATATAGTAATTTTTTACAAGGTATTCTTTACTTTGTTCATCTTTAATCCTAATATGCCTCATTCATACCATATGAAATTAGCGGAATGTAAATATTAACACATGACTAAATAACATCGAAAATATAAGAACATTTTCGATTTAGACAAAACAAAGTTTTTTAATCTATATATATATGTAAGTTTGTCAGTGAGTACGTAAGTTTGTCAGCTTTCTCTAAATTTTTTGGTTCGCTGCATTCAAAGTTACATATTTCAACGAATCGCTACGAAAACTGGTACATTTATCAATCATGAGAAAATCTAGTTAATGCTCACATTAAAGCTACGTAGCAGGAAACTGATGACAGTTTGGGATCCACCTTTAGATGTGATCCGGAGACATTCCATACAATTTCGATCCTCCATAGAGAAGAATGATTTCTAATTCTAACAAAAGATTATTATCACCAACTAACTTTCAGTTAATTTTTTTAAGGAAAGCTTTGACAAAAATAGCGTTTAAAAATTAAAATTATCTTCGTCCCGTAGACAAAGGTGCCCAAGGCCGAGGTCTAGTCGGCCTGTGCGATAATCAGGCCCTGTTCATATCATCTAACTAATAGTGTTTCTTTATTGTACAGCAAAGGAAAATGCAAAGGACTGAATGATAAAGACTTTGTGAATTTTCTTACTTCAAAAATTGACGTTACTGTTGTACTACGGCATTCCATTAGTCATATTATTAGAAATTGTATATGTATAGTGCAGAAAATAAATAATATTAGTAAAAGACTTTGTTTGTAATATGCTTAAATCCACGAAGATGATTTAATTAAACGGATAAATATGTCCGGCCGACTACATCTAATTTTCAGTTATCAATTTTTCATGGCTTTTGATTTTCTTCTGTGAGAGCACCATACACTCATTTATTTATTTATTTATTATTTACTGAGAGAGAGCTAACAATTTCTGTCATGCTATCTTAAATTTGATTTTAACAGCAAAATGTATAAAATCTATTATTTACGCAATCGTAACATGTTTAGATATTCGATATTTAAAACACAAAATATCAAATATGCTAAAGTTTTAAATTAATAATAAAATTTTAAATTTAGGAAAGTTTTGAAAAAAGGTGCCGACAATAGGAATGTTTCCCCTAGTTCTCCCACCAGGATTTTTCTGTCGGAAAATTTAAGTAGTACGTTTGCACGATTAACTGTGTCAAAATTATTATATAAATATATTGGTGGAAGAATCGGTGAAAAATTTTCGGTTGTCGACAACCTGTAAAAAAAAAAAAAAAAAAAAAAAAAAAAAAAAAATGTTTTTCCAAAATTTTATTTTCTAAAGAATCTATTACAAATAATGAGAATAACTTTTCAAAATTTAACTTTCAATTGATAATGTAACTTCAGGGTGATACGGATCTTCAACCTTCCCCTTTCCCCATCCACTTAATGGTACACCAGCAATTGAATATATTTTGTTATTTCTTCAAGTTTTTCCATAGATTATTATTGATATATTAAGGCGATATAATGGTAGAACCATATTTTCGGAGCCAAGAACGCTTCAGCTTAGGCCTCAAATTTCAAGACAAAGTTCATTTTTCAATCATCTTCTAATAGCATATTTTCAGCTGCAATGTCAACTTATATATAGAAGGTATATACTTGAAAATATTGCGAATGTTAAATATTTTAAGCTTTAGGTGCTCCTTGAAAAGTCATTCAGTTTCCCTATTCGAAAATCATAAAGAATGTTTCTTAATTATTCGATGATCATGAAAAATGCCTCGCCCAAAGCAAGACATTCTAGAGCGCTCTATTTTTCTTACTACTGACTAGCATATTGTCTACCACTCACAAGAAAAATTAATGTTCTCAATCAAGAAAAGGTATCTATTAAACCAGGATTGTAAAATTATATATTAGCAAAAATTACCAATTCTTTAAAAACTAAATTTAAATACAAAATTGCTGTATGTATTATTAAAATACAGATCTCTATAATCAGAAAACGGCCAAAACCAGAAGCAAAAACATTGCAAACGTTCGATGAATATGCATCGTATACGTATATCTGATCGCTTTGTTATTCCAATCAAAAAGTTTATTTTTATGAGGCTACGTGAGAGAAGAATATGTATCACTTACAGACCTTATATTGTGATTATAAAGTTTTTAAAAAAATTTCTTGTTTTCTGGTTGATTTACCCTTTTTAACTGATAATTAACAGGTCAAGGAGCAGGTAAATGTCTGAATTACTCCCCTGCTCTCCCTCCTAAAAGTCGGCTCCGTGGAGTTTCAGTTGTATCGGAATTACTTTATCGGACAGAGATCATCTAATACCTCTTTCAATAAGTTTTCTCTAGCAAACTCTGCAATACATTTTGAGAAAAAAAAAATTCAAATCAAATGTTTATGAAATAATTAGATATTAAAAATATTTTTTTATAGGAAATATTTTCTATAGAAATGCATCAAAAATTTTTATAGAATTTTTATAATTTCATAGAAAAATATTTTTTATATGTTTGAGATAGTGCTTAAGCTGGATTTTCAGGTATACTTTTAATGGAAATTACCAAAATGCCGCCCCCAAAATCGTGCCGCCCGGGGCGGACCGCCCCCTCCGCCCCACCCTTGTTACGCCACTGACCCTACGCATAGCTACGGTGGCTGCAGAGGCAGTCAAAATGACAGAAACATTTAAACAATATTCAGGTAACAAGTATGTTGATATTTTGTCACACAATGTGTTATTAATTCCTGATGCATACACACCAGATCGTTTAGAGGATTATTATAAAGCTATACTTGAGAACTTTTATACTGAGACGGGACGGCTAATAAATAAAATCCCAAACTTTGAGAATACAAAAAAAATAGTTAAATCTAAAATAACTGAATACGTTTTAAAAAATTACGCTTCAGCACATGGAGGGTTTGAAAATCCGTTTGACACAAACTGGATAGAAACTGATAAAAATAATAAGGATATCACACCGGATGTGATGAAATTTGTAAATGAACTATTCGGCGATACTGATCAATATGAGTATCCATTCAATTTTTCCGCATCAGAAAAAGCTTATCAAAGTGATTTAGTAAGCTCTTCTGGACAACCAGACGATTCCCAAGACACATCAAACACCCCAGCGTCACATTCTACAACATCACATCTCTCAGAAAGTAAAACCCCATTGACTAGACGAATCCCACCAACACCAGCAATAAAATTCACACCCTCACAAGTTACAGCCTCACAAGAAACATTTATTGATACTATGAAGGATAAATATTATGGTTTACTTAGAAAGGGTGATGCAACAAATCCAAATACAAGATTGGCCTATCATTATTTAAGTAATCGAGATCATCTTCAAACTATGCAAAGAATTTCAAACCTCATCGAATTGTATATGGGCAAAGAAAAGGAATTTGCAACAGTCACCATTAATGACGACGAAACATATACTGTAAATCATCATTATTTGCAGAAACATAAAAGAAATACTGCCAAAGAACATGCGCTTGTAGGAAAACATTTAAATGTATATGAAATGAAAGCTTATAAATCAATAAAAAAGAGGAAATTAGAAGAAGCAGCTGAAATGGATGTGTAAAAAAACTAACCAACCGTAAAAAAAAAAAAAAAAAAAAAAAAAAAAAAAAATTTTTTTTTTTTTTTTTTTTTTTAATTGCAATTTACATATCCATTTCAGCTGCTTCTTCTAATTTCCTCTTTTTTATTGATTTATAAGCTTTCATTTCATATACATTTAAATGTTTTCCTACAAGTGCATGTTCTTTGGCAGTATTTCTTTTATGTTTCTGCAAATAATGATGATTTACAGTATATGTTTCGTCGTCATTAATGGTGACTGTTGCAAATTCCTTTTCTTTGCCCATATACAATTCGATGAGGTTTGAAATTCTTTGCATTGCTTGAAGATGATCTCGATTATTTAAATAATGATAGGCTAGTCTTGTATTTGGATTTGTTGCATCACCCTTTCTAAGTAAACCATAACATTTATCCTTCATAGTATCAATACATGTTTCTTGTGGGGCTGCAGGGGGATCCAAGGGTTTAAGGTGTTGTGAAGCTGCAGGGAGTTCCAAGGGTTTAAAGTGTTGTGGATCTGCAGGGGGAACCAAGGGTTTAGAGGTTTTTACGGGTTTAGGAGGATCCAAGGGTTTAGAGGGTTCTACGGGTTTAAGAGGATCCAAAGGTTTAGAGGTTTCTACGAGTTTAGGAGGATTCAAGGGTTTATAGGTTACTAAGGGTTCAGTGATTGTCGAATCTGGTACTTCTTGGTTGGATACCGAATATATTACTTGAGATAGTACGTTATTTAAGACGATTTCACTAGTTGAGTCTGGCTCGATTTCTGATTTTTCTTTCGAGGTTAAATTGGTTAGCGTATCTCTCTCATGTTCATCTTTAAATAGATCATCTACATATCCATTCACAACTGCTGATATATTCTTAGCCCCCTTTTTAAAACTACGAAATTCATTGTCTTTAAACGGATTCATATACCTATTATTTGTAAGATCCAGATTCGCCATAATGTAATTATATATTTTATGTTTAATTTTAATTTTTTTCTGCTCAAAGTCTGGTAGTTTTTCTGGTATGGATTTTCTTATTTGATATATATTATTAATTACAACTGTATAATAGTTCTCTAAATTTTCTATATGTTTATCAGGGACGAAAACTACAGTATCTAGTATAACATCAACATACTTCTCACCTGTATATCGTTTAAATTGTTTTGTCATTTCGGCAGCCTCTGCGGCCATCTTAGATATAGTTTCTTGTATTGCCGTATCATCCATATCCTTTGTTTAAAATAAGCTCGAAAGTCTTGTTTAAGTCGCCTTGGATACCTTACAACGATAAATTTTTACAATCTCGAATAACCCTTACTTATCCTAAAAATATTATTTTTACAACCCAATTTTAAAACACATGTTGGATTCAGAAATTTATAAAAAATATTCCTATGGCAAAAAAACTAACGTATCAGTTTTTCAAAGTGAAAAAAAAAAAAAAAAAAAAAAATTTTTTTTTTTTTTTTTTTTTGAAGAGTGGGCGTGGCTCATCTATATATAGGATTGTTGAAATGCCACCTCATCATTCTATCTTAATCTTTGCCAGCAACGGTCATATCTTTGATTTAAACCTATATATACTAAAGCGTGTTTGAGAAATTTAACATTGATCGCCATACTGTATTATTTGAGATGGCTGATGAAGTAATTCAACATAAAATTCTCAAGTATTTAGCTTTACAACCTCATAGTGCCCGTTCTATTAAAGAAATTTGTGAATCTGTTGGATGTGATAAAAGAACGGCAAACATATGTTTATATAATATGCAAAGATGTTACTTAGTTATAAAAACTAAGGAGAGTAATCCACCACTATGGAAAATAAAATAAATGTTTAAAAAAAAAAAAAAAAAAAAAAAATTTTTTTTTTTTTTTTTTTTTTTTAAGGGTTATATTAGGCTTATAAATACCAGTTACAATCCTCATCATCAAACATTTTTTAAACAACTTACTACAATCCAGACATGATTGAATACTACGCTGCCGAAGACGTGGAAAGAGCCTTCCTTACTATACCTTCTTCAAGACTCTATTTACATGGCTAACTGGAAATTACAAAATTACACATTTATAGATGATGAGCCAAATTTTGATGGAAAAATATGTGCCATGTCCCAGTCTATTCAGAATATATTATATGAATACTTTACTACGTATCCTGGCATTGGTAAAGTTACAAATCCTAAAAATATGTCTGACGTCGGCCCTATTTTAAAGACGAAATTAATGCATAAGATCAAGCAAAAACATTTTCCAAGAGTCTCTCATGTTTTAAAGGATAAAATTTTCAATCGGAATCCGAATTGTTCAGAAAGTTATCAACCATGGGTATTAGAATGCCTTATCTATACTGGGATGTATGCGGCCAAATGCATGACTGTATTACATAGTCCTGATAAAATTTTTGAAATTACATCTCAAATAATGATTAAATTTTTAGAAGGCGCATGTGAGGATATAGTTGATGACATTTATATACGTAAACTAAATCCGTTTATGCCAATAAATGATAGTAGTTAAAATTTGATGTAATACTGCCACTCTACAATAATTTTTGAAACGCTTCAACGACTCATCAGAATTTATCAACCAAAAATATTAACTAATTGTAAACGACCTTAAAAAAAAAAAAAAAAAAAAAAAAAAAAAAAAAATTTTTTTTTTTTTTTAGGTGGGTGTGGCTCGGCTATATATATATAGGGTGGCTAGTGTACCAACGCCATCATTCTGTTTGAACCTCTTCCAGCATCATTGGGTCAGTAACATTTTGTAATACACCCTTCGTACTTTGGACAAATAACACTTGCTTTGCATATGCATCGAATTATAGCATGCAAGGTTGGAGGCAGCGTTGATTCTTTTAAATATACTAAATTACCACCCGAATCTTTCAAATAAACGAAAGGCTCGTTTTGTACGAATTTGTCCATATGATACCAAGGAATCATAGGATGACCTTTATGACTTTTGGCATAGTACACATCTCCGTCCCTTTTTCGCATTAAGTAAGGATTTTGGTCATCTAACAAATAATACTCGTTTCCAGTAGAATCGACTGGATATCTTTGAGTACCATCTGAATAAAGAGCGAATTGTATATTTTGATTATCCTCAATTAAGACTGATTTATTTCGTTTTAAAGGATAATATTCGTCTCCGTTTTTGTCTTTAGCATAATAATATATACCAGACGCGTCTCTTGCAAAAAGAATTTGCTTTGACTTTGGATAGATTTCGTTACCTTTTCGATCGCGTGCGTAAATCTCCTTACCATATTTATCGGTAACGAATTTGTCATTGGGATAGTACTCGTCACCGTTTAGTTTCCTCGGATACATCGTTCATTCAACTTTGTTATAACATGTCTGTAAGCCGATACCGTATTTCGATGTTAAAATTGAACAAATGTACTCTACGAATCGAGCCGCAAGAGTTACTTATAATATTACGAGCTTGGCGCAAGAAAAACGCGTTCGCCTCTGAATGTCTAAAATGTAAGAAAAAAATTGAATTCGGATCTAGAAATTTCAATATGTGTTGCAGTCAGTTTTATTTCAACGACGAGCTTACCTGTTATCCTCTTCAGTCTATAGCGATACCTACTCCAGGATATATTTTCGTATTACCCCAACATAAACGCATGATGAATAATGCAGGCATTCAATGCAAACAGGAATTTTTAGTTTTACCAGATCCAATTTATTGGCAGTTGACAACCACTCTCGTTTACGATAAAGTCATGCGTTTCGTGTTGGGAGAGCCTATAACGAGTCGTACGAAAACCATACAGCCTTCTTCCAAATCTGTCACTTTTTATAAACAGATACAGGAAGCGCCTTTAAATTACGGCAGTTTGGATTCGCGGTCTTGCGGCAAAGCTACATTTATTCGTCAAGTAGCGTTCGGTAAAAGATGTTCTTATTCCATGAGAGGTATGATTGTTCCAGACGCAACGCTGAGACCTAACGAAATACATATGCCAGAGTTCATCGTAAAAAAATTTGGTTTGAAGGGTAAATGGGTGCTATTGAATAGAATGCCGTCTCTACAACCTGAAAATTTTGTGGCTTTACAAGTACCTGTAGAAGGTCCCGCATGGACCTACGATTGCTTTGGCATACCGTTAGAAATTTTGTCGTCTATCAATGGAGATTTTGATGGCGATGAAGTCAACATTTATTTGTTTTATAGCGCCCCGTCTCAAGCGGAATGTATGATTTTATTAAATCCAGAATGGGAAATGGGTAGTTCGGTCATGGATATGAAGTTGAGTCCGTGTCAAGATATGCTAGTCACTTACTATTTATTTAAAGACGAAATTAATTTTTTACCCTATAAAGAAAACGATTTGAAAAAAACATTTAAAGTAATATATGAAATTTATGGATCGAAAAGAACTTTTCAGGCATTTGACGATATGAGAAAATTTTATCTCTATAAATTCGAAAACGAAAAAATATTTTCGCTGACTTTAGAAGAAATGGAATGGTTGATCGATACTTATAAAAAACGAGGTGACGTCCAACAAGGTAAAGGTTGCTTAGTGACCCAAATATTAGCAAACGCTAAAGGAAATTTTGAGATTTTAAAACAAATGTTTGGATAAATAGGTATGCAAGGGGATGTAAAAATAAAAAATTCATTTTGGTCAGGGTTGACACCCATAGAGGCAATTGCTCATGCAAAAACCTCTCATGTAGCTCTTTGGCAGACTTCAAAAATTTGGCAACCGGGATACGGTCACAATAAAATTATATTTAACCTGCAAGGTTTAGTCATAGATTATTTGGGTCGCGTCATTGACGGAAATAATCGAGTCGTAGAACAGGACGTGGCGGATGCGATTCATTATACAGACGCCATGTCAGAAGAAACTTTTAACTATATATTGAATCAGGTACTGGTCGAAAAAAATTTTCAGTTGGCATCTATGTAGTAATAAAACAGGGACAAACATTTGAGTGCTTAGAAAATGCCCCGCCCACATTAAAAAAAAAAAAAAAAAAATTTTTTTTTTTTTTTTTTTTTTTTTTTTTAAGGTGCCACGCCCACCTTTGAAGCTTGTCTATATTAACTATGGATAACGTGACTACACCCTCATTATATCTCGACATTTGCCAGCAACGGTCGTCTAGTCACTATGTCTCGTAATGTGTTTTCAGTAAAATGTACATTGACTGACTCTAGATAGTTAGATTTTTCTATAAAAGCTCATGATTTATTCTGATTTAATGAAAACCTGCAATATCTTGTCATTTGTCAGACAAAAGTCTATAAAATTATGTTTTCAAAGCAAATATTGTATAAATAACGCTATTTCATCCTATTTTAAAGGAAATGGGTTTAGACATCAGGAGCGAGTTTATGCATGACCGTACAGTAGAAGAAATAAATTCCACTCCCACCCACCCTAATAGATATACTATATATATACTATATATAGACTGCAGCGCCATCTACAATGATTGGCTAAAGAAATATAACTTTAGCAGCCAACTGAGAAATATAACTTTAGAAACTAATTACATCAACCAACCAACCAACTGTAAAAAAAAAAAAAAAAAAAAAAAAAAAAAAAATTTTTTTTTTTTTTTTTTTTTTCAAGGTTATTTGCTATACCTCAACTATATATAGAACAGCTAGCGTATTTACACAATCATTATTTCTCGATACCTTCCAGCAACAGTCTTCGTGAAATGCTTATATATATGACTGGTTTTGTCCAACATAGACCGCAGGCTATATAAATTAAGTAGCAGCAACAAAATTTAATTCGTCAGCATGATATCCTTGTTGCAACTCATCAAATTTAGTTCCAAGCATAGTGAAAGTCATAGTGTGTTGATTGACTTTCAACAAATCTATGTTCGTAATATTCTTCTATTTTGTACGGGCCTTGGCATGGCTCGCATTTTATTTGGACAAAATATAATTTGCCAAGTAACAGAAAAAAGCGTGTCGCAATCTTTTGTCGATACAAAATGTTTCATAAATGGAACCATGACTAGAGATGATTCAGTAATTTATCACGATTATTATCAATGGGTGTCTGTTTATTTACTATTATTGGCATTTGGATTTTATTTTCCATATTCCGTTTGGACAAAATTATTTGGAAATTATCAACGATACCTAGAAAGCTTGGCTGATAAACCTGAAGACGTAATTCGAGTCATTAAGGATTCGAAAGGAAATTTAATATTCTTTAAAACGCTGGCATTGGAAATATTTTATATATTTTACGTAATGTTAATATTATACATAACCAATATTTTTTTTAACAACATTTGGGGTCATTTCGGCTGGTCGATAAAATCCATTTATACAATTTTTCCAGACAACGGGTCGTGTTTCGTTACCTATTATCACAGTAGTGGATCTACAGCTGGAAAATTCAATTGTCTCTTACCATTAAGCAGTGTATATCGTAAAATATTTATGCTACTTTATGGGATTGTACTCATGCTAATACTATTAAATTTTTTGACGATGCTATATAGAGTTCGAATGATAATTGTCAGAAATAAATATATAAATGTATGGTGGGCATTTATGATTGCAAAACAATCTACTGTTTCGTGGAATGCTAGAAAGAAATTGGATTTAGCGTATTATAAAATGCTGAGCAATTCTAAGGAAAATTTGATACAGTTAAATGATATGCCTTTTAAAGATGAAGAGTTAAAGATTGTAACAACGTCGTAAAGAAAAAAAAAAAAAAATTTTTTTTTTTTTTTTTTTTTTTTTTTTAAGAATTGGGCGTGGCTTTTATTTAAAGTATATAAGTGTTTGCATTTACAATTTGCAACATTTTACTCGTATCAGTCAAATGGAAGACGTATTGGATTCCGAAGCATACTTTAAATGTGACTATTGTCCAATGTTATTTTACGAAGAAACATATTTGACGGCACACATTAATGAGGGCAATCACTTATATTCGTCAATATGTAGTTATTGTCGCAAAATATTTTCACCTGGGACTACTAAAGATATTTTTGATGATCATTTCGCTAACACGTGTATTTCGTCAAATGATCAAGGTATTGGAACTATATCCTTATTCAAATCTGAGAACAACAAAAAAACTAATTGTTGGGCATATATCGACGGTCAAACATTTTATTTAATACAATCTGCAGAAAAGGTTTCAACGTTTCCATTTTTTTGGCCTATTATACATTATTCTGATGACACAGTATTAAATGCGCTGCACTGGGAATTTGATGAGAGATTACAGTTGCGAGTAAATTATAACATATTTGGATAAAACTCTGATATCTTGTAGAGGGTCTTCTGAAACGTGTAAAAAACCAAGTCCGGTTGAAATTATCAAAGACTAAAACCCCCCTTAAAAAAAAAAAAAAAAAAAAAAAAAATTTTTTTTTTTTTTTTTTTTTTTTTTTTTTTTTTTTAAGGGTGGGTGTGGCTCGGCTATATATAGGGTGGCTAGTGTACCAACACCATCATTCTGTTTGAACCTCTTCCAGCATCAGTCTGACCACATAAATAGCTCTTGAAAACTTTATCGAATCCTGTTTTCGTGCTCTTGTGACGTGTTTCAAGATGACTACAACTTATTTAGATGCTCTGCAAAAGAAGTACAAGATTTATAATAATCGAGTTAATATTTTACATTTCGAAGTATTATCTCGTTGTAATAATAGTCGTTTGAAATTTCTTTTGAACAAGAGAGATGAATTACACTTAAATAATTGTGTATGGTGTCAAGACGATGTAATAGAGGGACCTGATACTTGTCTTTGCATCTACGCTAAGAGATCTCCAGAAAAATATTTAGCTGACGAAATGCTTTCAGGAAATTTTCAAAAATTACATAAGGATAAGGAAGAACGTTTAAGCGGATCTTCAGCAGCGTTTACCTATCCCGATTCTCATCAAACTGAAAATGTACGAGATTTTTACAAGCGTTGTGTATCAGACAGACAAAATGTCTTCAAATGGTATGAAGAATACAAAACTACAAAGAATGCTATACAGTTTGAAATAAAAGTTAGAGAAATGGGAAAAAATCGAGAAATCAATGTAATTCTCAATCCTGAAAGTAGAGAATGGCACTTGACAGATTGTATGAGATGCGTTTTAGCTGAAGGATCTCCAGATACATGTTCTTGCCAAAAAGCCTTAATGGACCCTGTAAAATATCTTCGAGAGCGATATAATTTAATAGAACAGACAAAGGAAATAATACCATATAATTATCTTACAGCTTAATTAAAAAAAAAAAAAAAAAAAAAAAAAAAAAAATTTTTTTTTTTTTTTTTTTTTTCTACAGTTGGTTGGTCGGTTGATATATCTTTACTCGACTATATAAAGGGTAGCTAACATACCCACATCCTCATTCTGTCTCGTGCTGTGAAAATGCGTCCGGTCATACTAAGCTCTGATCTACACAATCAAGCTTATAATGAGTTGTGCGCTGTCTGAACAGGATTACCATAAATTTATTGACGTGTATGGAAATAAATATAATCGACAGCATTTTATAGCCATACGTTTCAAACGAGCCATCATAACCTACCATTGTACCGAGTTTGATACGACTCCTATCGATCCTCCCAACGATAGTATCGTCGTGATACGGGGTAGCTATTGCCCAGACATTCAGCTCGATAACAAATGTATTTTACTTTACACGATTGGAAAGAACGTTATCAAGGGTGGCATACGCGTACCAGATCAAGCACCCAATACTTTACTGCGAGCCTTAATACCAGAAGACCAAACTAAGGTATGCGAATTTTACCACTCAACGCTTTACGTGATAGCTTCCGAAAACCCATTTCCAAAAATTACGAAAACGTGTAAGAAAAATAAGGCTTTTCGAGCTTTAGTGACTTTTGTGGAAGCGACGAAAAAAAATAGAATTTTGACGTTAGAAGAGGCTGCCAGTATCCGTTTCTTTAAAAGACACTGCCAAAAATTGAATAATTTTAACCGATGGAGTCCGTTCGCATTAAATATCGTTTATAAAAAATTTTATTCGCTAACCCATGCTTTACCAACAAGTCATATAGGTAAACAATTGTTTAGACTTTTAAAGCGATCGAAAAAAGCTCCCGAATACATTATCGATTCTGATTTTTACAGATGCGAGGTATTTTTTACAGATATCGAACCCGTCGGCGTAATGTGCCTCTTCGAAGCCGATAAATTGAAATACGTGTCGCCTATGGTAGTCAAAGAAACGTCTGAAAAATTTCGAGATACTAATTATATCGAATGTAATACGTGGTTGCCCCTTTACAAGGATAAACAAACTTGGAACGACTACTGTTTACCGTTTTACGTACATGATTTGAGCAAGAAAAAAATTCAACTCAATCAAGTACTTTTGTGGCTACAAAATTCAACGGTAGAAAAATATCAGCTACTCTACAAAGACTTAGAACAAATCGGAAAAATTCTTTTCGACGAATAGAAAAACAAGATGATTTTCAGAACCTTGATAGATGCCATCATAAAATGGCAGCGAGATCCAGACGACGTGCTGGCTCTCAGTACTATAAACACTTTAAAAAGAGAATTGCAGAACGATTTGACTCAAGCGTACGATTTGAGCAGACCGCTCATCGAACGAAATGCAACCTTATATTGGACTAGCAGTAGTTTTTTAGATTTTTTATTCAAGCTATACAAACTACCAACAGCTATCGATTCTTCATCTGAAGATAAAGGTTTATCGAAGTTATTGGATGAATGTAAAAACGAAAAGGATAGGTTGTCTAAAGAATTGGAATACTATAAAAACGAAAAGGATAGGCTGTCTAAAGCATTGGAATACTGCAAAAACAAAACCCAGTCTAAACAATTATTAGATGCGGATTACAGTCATAAAAATGACTCGTCGAGCGATCAGGCAAATCTCACAAAAAACCTGACCGATTTAACAAAAGCCCATGAATCTCTAAAGAGAAAAATGGATAAGTTCGAAACCGAAAACGATAGTTTAAAACAACAACTAGAGGCATGCAAAGAAGAAAAACGTACTTTAGATAGCAAATTATCAGATGCAGAGCATAATGTTACCGTTCTCACACAAACTAAGAATACTTATAAGAAGCAGATACAAGAGTTGGAAACAACTATATCTGACGGAACTATAAAATCGGACCGTCAAATATCAGAATATAGGCTATTGAAATCGCGCTACGATAATCAAAACAAAATTTTCAAAGCTTTAATGCAAAGATCCGATGTGAATACAATGTCTCCTTCAATGAATGAAACTGTTTTAAATCAACCTAATTTCCCAATTGAGTATGTTGATAATTCCGTCGAACAATCTCAAATGGCATTGACATATCCTTTCCAGTATGCAATACAATCTGGATTAGACTCAAACGCATCACCCATTGCGATGCCAGGAGTAGAAGGATTTCCATTGCAGTTACAATCTGGGGCCGAATCTTCAGTCACATCACAACAACTTGCGACAACATCCTATAACCAAACCGTAAATGGGGTAGTTACACAATTAAATAACAAGATAAATATTTTAAATGAAAGAATTGGTACACTAGAAAAGGAGAAACAAAATTTGCTAGAGGATAAAAATGCCAAACAGGCAGAGATACTCTATTTAAAAGAACAATATCAAAACATGTGTGACTCGGGTGTAAAAGAACTTAATAAATTGCAACAAGCGGGTTCAGCATTATTGTGTCAAGCTCAAGAACGCGAGAAAAATTTGACTGATCAATTGCATAGTAATCAAAATATGCAGTATCCAGTTTTACCATTAACCAATTCGTCAGACAACATAAATTATTTAAAGGCAGAAATTCAAACTAAAGACGAAGAAATCAACGAGAAGGACAAAATAATACAGGACCTTACAGAAGGTAGAATGGTTCCAAGAAAGGAATACGATGTATTATTAGAGAAGCTTAATAAGCTACATATGGAACACCGAACCTTAGCTAATGAGTATGAACCGTTAACTAAAACATTTGAAAAGGTCAAGCACTTATATAATATACTAGGTGAAGAACATGAGAAGTTGAAGAAAGAGCATGTAACTTTACAAGAATTATATACTCAAACACAAAATACGAATCAAACATTGACCCAAGTAAATAGTAACTCAGATGATCGATATAGTGAATTGGCTGGGCGAAAACAAAATTTAGATGCTAAATACGGAACATTATCCAACGATTATACAGAGTTAGAAACTAAATAAATGTCTTATTAAAGGAGCGTGAGAAATTAAAATCTCAGCATGAATCGGCAAGAACAAGACAAGGGCTATTGACAGAAACAAATGAGTCATTATTAACTCAAAACGACTCATTAAAACAAACAATAGACCAATTGCAAAATGAAAAACGTACTTTAGAAGAAGTACAACTATCTTTAAATCAAACAATGGAACAAGTTGTAGAATCAGAAGAACAGCTAACAGGCGAAAACCAAACAATAGAACAATTGCGAGATGAAAAAAGAGTTTTAGAAGGACAACTAGCACACGAAAGCCAAAACCTGGCAGAATGCAATGCTAAAATAGAAGATTTACAAACACAACTAGCAAATGCACGGATGATATTAAATACTGCAGATCATACATTACAAACTCAAAACAGCTCTTTAAAACAAACAATAGAACAATTGCAAGCTGAAAAAAGAGCTTTAGAAGAACAACTAACACGCGAAACCCAAAATCTGGCAGAATGCAATACTAACGTAGCAGCTTTACAAACACAAATAACGAATGTACAGGTATCAAATACTGCAAATCAAACATTACAAACTCAAAACAACTCTTTAAATCAAACAATAGAACAATTGCAAGCTGAAAAAAGAGCTTTAGAAGAACAACTAACACGCGAAACCCAAAATCTGGCAGAATGCAATACTAACGTAGCAGCTTTACAAACACAAATAACGAATGTACAGGTATCAAATACTGCAAATCAAACATTACAAACTCAAAACAACTCTTTAAATCAAACAATAGAACAATTGCAAGCTGAAAAAAGAGCTTTAGAAGGACAACTAGCACGCGAAAGCCAAAAGCTGGCCGAATGCAATACTAACGTAGAAACTTTACAAACACAAATAACTAATGTACAGATATTAAATACTGCAATTAAAAAATTACAAACTCAAAACGACACTTTAAATCAAACAATAACACAATTGCAAAATGATAAAAGAACTTTAAAAGCAAAACTAACAGGTGAAAGGCAAAAGCTGGTAGAAAATAATGCTAACGTAGATAATTTAAAAACGCAACTAGCGAATGCACAGGCATTAAATACTTCAGATCAAACATTACAAACTCAAAACGACCCTTTAAATAAAAGAATAGAACAATTGCAAGATGAAAAAAGAGATTTAGAACGAAAACTAGCAGAAACCACGAAGTCTTTTCAACGACAAATAGAACGATTGGAACTTGAAAAAGGAAATTTAGAAAATAAAACGGTACAATCCACGGACCTTTTAAAAAGAACAATAGAACAATTGCAAGGTGACAAAGGAGCTTTACAAGAACAATTATTAAGTGTAAACGAAAAGCTGGCAGCATGCAATATTAACCTAACTAATTTAAAAACACAAATATCGAATGGACAGGTATTAAATACTGCAGATCAACAAGTCATAGCTTTTTTAAAAGATACCTATAATATGGGAGATAGTTGGCATGACTTTTTCTTAGAACAATGGCCAGAAGATACAAAACTCATTCTTGCGGTGAGTAAACAATGTGACAAGGTTAGAACCGAATCTAATTATGATAATATATCGCCGCATAATTTTGGCAATATAATATTATCCTTAACTTCCAGATCTCCTACCGATACTACGAAAATAACTGAAATTGCAACAATGTTTCGGATACCGAACGATGATAATGTCGTCGCGAATATCAAGATTATAATAGATAAGTATGCGGGGTATATCGATGCAATTAATCAGCTAGGTTGCGGTATCAATGTAAATAATTTTCCTACTAAAATAATTGAAATATGGAATCATATTAAAGATGTTGCACAACGTTTCGTATCAATTGATAATGAAGTTTGGTGTATAAATTTTTTGACGGCGATGCAACAAGAATTTGAAATAAATCATACAATCATCAATGAATTTCAAGCACTGACTCCAGACATTCCTAATAATGATAAATTACAATGGAAAGATTCATTTATTAAGCGATTTATTGAATTTCAAAAATTTACTCAAAATTTTATATTTTCAGGAAATTCTGTAGAACAGTTCTCCCTTAATTTAAGTAATATCGCTAAAAAAATAAATCCAGAAAGTTTAAACGAGCAGCAATGGATGAAAATATTTATAATGAATATTACATCATTTGTTGAAAAATTACGAGATAAATACCCTTCGGAAAAAAATTTTAGTGAATGGGTAAGCGATATGTTATCTCCTTTACCTGATAAAGAGATTAATTCAACAGAAGCCGAAAATATTGGTTTGTTGTATAAAACATGGTTAAGCATATTAAATTTTGGGCCTAATACAAGTCCAGAACAGTTCACAGATTTATTAAATGAACACATGAAAGCGTTCGGCAATAGGAAAAGAAAATCGATTCAAACGGTAGATAATTTGGGAGAAACGACTGATAAAAAAATCCTATTAACACGAAATTGGACTGTAATTGAACTACAAAATTTGTTTTATAATTTATATAAGGGGTATTTCAAACTACGATTTAATATTTCGAAACAACTTTTGCCAGATGTTGAAGAATATAAAGATCAAATTGAAGTTAAATTGCGGTTATTAAGGAAACTTAAAAGAGACATTCGGGGAAATACACTTATGGAAATTTATCAGGATTACTTATATTACGATTTAAAAACCATACTTAGAATAAACTTAGACAAAATATTTTTGGATGCTGTGGATAAAGATCAATTATTTATTACTACTTGTAATGCAACTGAAAATTATTTACGCACATTATTGTCTAATGAAAATGATATACCGTTATCAGAACCTGCATCAAATATTCCAAGTACTATTGGTATGGACTCGGAACAGATTGAGGAAGAAGAAAATATGGAAGCAAGAAATGAGGAAGAAGAAAATATGGAAGCAAGAAATGAGGAAGAAGAAAATTTACACCCAAAAAGGATGAATACGGTTAGTTGAAACATATAGATAAACCACACCCAATCAACCAACCACCCTTAAAAAAAAAAAAAAAAAAAAAAAAAAAAAAAAAAAAATTTTTTTTTTTTTTTTTTTTTTTTTTTTTTGAGCGAGTGGGCGTGGTTTATATAATATATATATGCTGGCTAGTGTACCCACACATTATTATGTCTCAAGGTATGCCGGCAACAGTCTTCTAGTTTAGACTGAAAAATTTCAAATTTGTTAAATTAAACATTAATATTATTTATAGAGTGTCTTATGAAACGCGTAAAAGGACTAAACATAATATTTTCTTACATGGCTTTGGCGACACGATCGCACGTTATATGACTTTTTATAATTGGATAAATTCACGAGGATAAAATTCATCACCATTTGCTTTACGAGCGTAGTATGGTACTACTTCGCCATTTTTATACGATATGGCACCTTTTTCAGAGCTACCGTCTTCAGCTTTCAGATAAAATTCGTCCCCATTATTCCGTCTTGGATAAAATTCAGACCTATCTGGGTTTTTGGCATATTTATACTCGTTCAGAGGTAAGTCATTACCATCCTCGTCCTGACGATAACTTTCTTGACCAGCCTCATCTACGGGATAAACATAATTTCCCTCTTCATCTTTAAGATACATTTCCTCTCTTGTTAAAGGATACGTTACCTTAAGCGTAGTTAAATTTAGGAGGTATTTTGGACATCCATTTTCATAAATATAAACATTTGTACCATCTTTCTTAGCGCATGGATATTGAATCAAATATTCTTTATCCCCGTCTATTACTTTTTTGCAAGCATAAACTAATTTTCCATTTTCATCTCGCCAATATTTATCATGACCTTCAACATCCTTTGCGTAATACTGGTCCATATTATCATTTCGCAAACAATAACCTTCTAAATAAATTTCGTTATATTTTTGTTCTAACACGTTGTCGTCATCTTGAGGCTCATCATCCTTAGCGACTTCATCCCCCAAACCATGTAGATTGCCGGGACCAGGCAGAACGGGATCAATTGGGTTGTCGACAGGTAAAATTACATTGTCGGGACCAGGCAGAACGGGATCAATTAGGATGTTGCCGCCGGGACCAGGCTGCTCATCTTCATTGCCGCCGAGACCAGGCTGCTCATCCTCAGGTTGATGTTCAAGATCCATATCAACGGGTTGCTCGTTTACGATTTTCTCCATTTTAAAAGCTTTGTTCACAGTATTAGAAGAAGAGATATCTCTTCTCTTGCGATTATTTGGCTTTAAAGAAGTTGAAACTGGTTTACGATTAGACATACTTTATTTGTACATTTAATAGCAAGAGCATGCTAATTATATTATTGTGTATTTGCATGTTATTTGTCTGTTGGAATCATAGGTTATATCGAGCATATATAAAAATTACATTGAATACTTTATATTATAATATGAACCCAATGGAATGGCGAAAATATCTTATACATAAACAAATTCAAAAGAGTCCAGGATGGGAAATAACTACGAACATAAATAACTGAATATTTCATCTTGTTTTCAAAGCCAATATTGTATAAATGACGTTACCCCATCCTATTTTAAAGGAAATGGATTTGGACATAGCGGAGCTGGTTTATGCATGACCTTACAGTAGAAGAAATAAATTCCACTCCCACCCACCCTAATAGATATACTATATATATATACTATATACATAGACTGCAGCGCCATCTACAATGAATTTGATTGGATAAAGAAAATATAATTTTAGAAACTAACTGAAAAATATAAATTTAGGAACTATCAACCAACCAACCAACCGTAAAAAAAAAAAAAAAAAAAAAAAAAAAAAAAAAAAAATTTTTTTTTTTTTTTTTTGAGAGTGGGTGTGGCTTGAATTCATTCTGTATAAATAGTCGTACTCAAACCTTCATTTTGTCTGAACCTCTTCTAGCATCAATCTTCTTCTGGTTTTTTATGCGATCTATGGGGCGTATATATAGATATGAGAAATCTTAAAATATTATTTTCAAACTATATAATCAAGTTTTATAAATGATATATACTTTGCCATCCGCTATTAAAGGTAAATTCTTGGGTAGCCATGACCCACCCTATTTAGAAGGTGATAAAGCTACTCTGCAATGCGATGATGGATATCGATCTAACACTGTATTTTCTATTTTAACAAAAAAAGATGACGAATTAGTATGGAATCCTTCGTCGGTCGAATGCTTTCCAAGGTCTTGTGGCGCACCTCCTGTTATTGAAAACGGCTACCATACAGGCTCAGTATATTCATTTCCTAGTATGGTAACTTATAAGTGCTTTGAAGGTTTTAAACTCAAAACCCCTTACAAATCCCTATTTTGTTCTGCTACTGGCGAATGGATTCCATCAGTAAAACAAATTTAATGCGAGCCCATACAATGTGAAGAGTTAGACAACCCCGAAAACGGTTCTGTGTCTTATCCGAATAGGAACGTTGATTCAGTAGCGACTGTTGTTTGCAACACAGGATTTTATGCTGTCGGTGGTAACAAAAGAATATGTCAGACAAACGGACAGTGGAGCGGTTCAGAAATAATATGCGATCCATGTCCGATAATACCAAATGCCCGAATAATTTCACCAGGATTTGCAGCAGTAAAGTGCGACGGTAAAGAGGTGCTTGTAAGATGTAAGGCGGACGGAACTTGGACAAATCCAAATTGCCCAGAAAATAATTCTCAACTGCCCATTGCCAACTCAGTCTCGCCAACTTTACCCATACTACAACCTAATTCTCAACTACCTAATCCAGTCTCGCCAGGTTTACCCATACTACAACCTAATTCTCAAATACCCAATCCAGTCTCGTCAAGTTTGTCCACACTACGACGACGATCCTATGAATGGATCATATCAGCAATTGGTTTAATAGTATCCTTCATTTTATTTATAATAACATTATTTAGATATTATAACATTTAGAAAAAAAAAAAAAAAATTTTTTTTTTTTTTTTTTTTTCAAGGTCATATTTTATATATAAATACGCTTGACTCTGAACATTTAATTTACTTTCATCATGGCTCCTTACATTGTCTGTATCGACGGATTGATTGGGGCTGGCAAATCTACTTTGATGCGACAACTGGCTACAAATTTTAAATGTTTTCCTGAACCCATACACGAATGGACATTACTACCCCATCTATACGAAAATCAAACGCTTTACGGACCGGCTTTCCAATTCCAAGTCTTAATTTCTCAATACAATCAAAAAATGTCTTTTCCGAAAGGTGACGATTTAATTCTAGTCGAACGGTGTCCTTGGACTTCCAGGTATATATTTGCCCCGCTGATATTAAACGAACAAGATCTACATACGTACGACAAAATTTATCAAGTTTTAAATTTTAACGTAGATTGTTTCATTTATTTAGACGTAGAGCCTCTCGAAGCGTTTAATCGAATCCGGGACCGCTCTCCGATCGACCGTTTGATAAGCTTAGATTATTTAGAACGCTTGCATGATTCTTACAAAGAAAATCTCTTGAAGGCTCGTTCGAACGTTTACGTAATCAATGACCCTGTCGAACAACAGGTTCGAGAAATTTTATCTAAAATAACAACTTCAGTTTTTCCAAATGAATAGAGAGTGTTTTTTCTGCCCAGCTGCCAACATTCTTTAAATGTTCTGGATTTTGAGTCGTCAAATACATTACGTATGCAGTCAATCCTATAGTCAACAGTATCAGTAATACGAAAATCCAACGACCTGTGGTCACCCCAATACTCAGCAGTACGCAATTTATATATAACGAAGAATAAAATAGCACACCGTGGGCCAAAGAACGTTCGTCCATACTCTTAGTTTATGAGTATAGATTTGTTTTCAAAAATTCGACGGTTTGAATGGGAGTATATCTAGGAAGCGTCACCTGTTTGTGCGTAAATTGGCTACGATTGACTAAAAATGCAGACAAAGGATCGGTCGAAATAATTGCGTTTCGTCCCGCATCGCTATATTCAAACGCCACGTTGGGTGGATAGGTCACTCTATATCGCACTTGGAGCTGAACGGGTTGGTCAGTGAATAATTTAAACCTCATACCCATATCCAATTTTAAACCTTCTTCGGCTAATTGTATCGGATTCATCTTTTTATTGAATTTGACGGACGGTGGATTATTTTCGTTCCAAATCGCAGGTTTTATTTGTCTGAATTCTCCAGTCGTAAAATCTAACCATTCGTCCAAGCGATCGACAACATATTCCGTAGTCGGAGGAGGCTCGCAAGCAAATTCTTGATCAGAGACTGGAATAATACGTTGTGTATGTGCAGAGGGACAAAATATGAACGGTCGTTGGATATTGCATGTAGCATAAATAGTACTATCCCAAATAAAATTTCCAGTTTGTATTTTCTGACCAGGTTGACAAGGCACTTCTGGCTTGTCTGATATTTTCTGAGTCCAAAAATTATATGCAAAATGAACGGGTTCTTTTTTCAATAATCTTTCATTTTCGTAAAATTTACATTTGGCTGCATGTTCGCGAGGTAACAGGACGGCCATTTCTGGAATTTGAGACACGAAGGCGTAGTTGACACAATCGACATGAGAACAAATATTGTACATCTCGATATACATTTCAGATTTTTGACAATTTGTTATGGTATTCCTACTGTAATAGAATGGCTCGATCCAAGATTCCAAATTTAAATTGTCAAATTCGAACAGATAAAAATTATTATATTTGAAAGCATTCTTAGGCTTCTGAATGCATTTCGATCCAGTAAAAACTGTGCCATCAGGACATTTCAGATGTTTCTTTTCAGCGCAATCGTAATAATATTCTGGGGCGTCGCGTATGAATATTTTTTCATCCGAAACACATACATCTTCGATTTTATAACGTTTAGAAATTCGTTTGCCTTCGTCGACCAGTTTTCTTTTACGAACTCCATTTTCACAGATAAAGCCTGCAGTACGATCTAAATCTTCAGAATTCCTCCAATTTTTAACGTGTTTGGTAAATTCGTAAACGGGGACGATAATATTTGGGTCTTTGGAAAAGACATTGTCACAAAATATGGGTTCCGTACATTTCTGGCCGTTGTAAACCATAGGTAAAAATGGCAAGTTATCGCCTTTCGATTTATCCCAGTTCTGAGGACATTCTACAGTTTCATCAATTTTACCATTCTTACAAGTCATGTATCCAGGCGTGAAATTGAACGGAGGCATTTCTGTTGCAGGCAAAGATATGTTACTACCGTCCGGTAAACCATTACAATTGATAGGTTCGCAATAATCTTTACCCAAAAATTTAGTTCCAGGCTTACAAGTAATGAATACGGGCTTACCGTTATGACATTCGACTCGCGTTTCGTCGTTATGAATAAAAGGTGTATTTGGAAAAATTTTACAATAATGATTTAAATCTTTGACGGGCTCGCATCGATCGTGATAAAACAGAGTTCCGTTACGACATTTTATAAAGACCTCTTTGCCATTCTGACACATGATATACTGGGATATGTTTTTAGGATTTGGTAGCATTACTCCGTTCGATCTGCCAGTACACGCATTGACGGGCTGGCAAGCGTTCGCTATGAGAGTAGTTCCTGAGGGACAGATTTGGAGACTCGAGACACGACCGTTTTGACACTCGAAATTGAAAACGGTTCCTTTATGAACGGTAAACTGACTATTTTCTTTAAAATTTGAAAGGTTTTTCAATCGAGGATCCGATTTCAAGTGATCGTAGAGATTTTGTCCTACAGCCGGAACCAACGAGCCGTTCGATTTTCCATAGCATGGATCGACTGCCAAAATTTGGCCTTGATGAAACATGTAAGCGTCACTGGATAAGGTATGCTCCCAAGCTAATTTTCCGTTCACTGTAAACTGAAAATGTTTTGGCTTCTTCGAATCGAATACGTAATCGAATGACGGGGCTTTTGAGGGTGAACCAGCAGAACGTTTCGTAACGCTTTCAGACCCAGGCGCGTAAAAATACCAGTAATAAATTAACAGCAAAGACAAGAAGAACACTCGTATCATTTCTGTATCGAGGCTTTATTAAGAATGGATTTTCTATTTAATGAAGAAGAATGTAAACTATGGACTCAGAAAACAAATGTTATGAAATGCTGCAACGAACCGACTTATGAAACTTTTTTAAAACAAGATAGGGCAATAGATGAAATGCCCAATTTGTATAAGAAATGTATTCGCTGTGGAAAAATTGTTAAAATAAAATAATGGGATGAAGAATTCACTCTGTCAGTGTATGGTCAGCAACAGTCTGACTTCATGATAATATTTTTATAAGTTTAGTAAAGTCCGAGATATGTGTTAATGAACTTTAGCAACCAACCAACCGTAAAAAAAAAAAAAAAAAAAAAAAAAAAAAATTTTTTTTTTTTTTTTAATGTTAGTTGGCTTGACTATATATAAGCTAACTAATGTACCCACATATTCATTATGTCTCGACGTCCTCCAGTAACAGGTCTCATAACCTCGTTGATTCCCAATTTTATCGAAAAGTCCGATTGGAACATAGCAACCTTTAAAATAGAAAATTTTCCATTAGTCAGAGACAGTATCTGCAGAGACATAATCGTCATGATCAGTCTTCTTAAATGGAATAAGGGAGTTGTTGAAAAACAAATACTCTATATACTTCCCAATGGAGTGCAACCCTTAAAAAATTATGAATACGCGACAGCTTTTGCATCCGAAGCTGAGATGCTGACCCAGTTTCATGCTTTGCTAGACGGTGTTCAAATTATAATCGGCTATGGTATTGACACGTACGATTTAACTCCTATTATTGCAAGACTGATGTGGTTAAAACTGTACGGTATCCTTTCACGTTACAAATCTTTCAAAATATATGACGATACAGTGTCTTTGTATGACGGCAAACCTACCATAGATCTTTATACTGCCCACATGCATAATTTAGAAGAAAAAATAATGTCAGTGCTCCGCCTATATTACTTCAGAAAACAAATATATAAAATATTATAAGTTTTAAAAAAAAAAAAAAAAATTTTTTTTTTTTTTTTCAAGGTCATATGTATATATATATTATATATATAACGCAAGCATTTCCTCAAATCTCCTTAGTGATGAATTTCTCAACGAAGTGGTCCTGTGCCTGGCGCCGAAAAAATGTCATTGGTGTAGAGATATCATTTTTGAATAAGGATGGTCATTACGAAAAACAACTTAAACATTACACAGAATGGATAGGGGTATGTACAAATAATATTGATACTGTCGTTCGTAAAATTAAAAAATATTTTCCGGGTAATGATGTTACCTATATTGAAATCACTCAACTCAAAAAAGTTTTACCCTCGTTCGAAGATAGGCTAGCTAGAAACAAATTAGAATATAGATCGAAACCTTTTTATAAAATATATACGACAGCCCCTCATAAGAGTGTTGGACGCTTATTTAATTGCTATAAAATGGTTTATTATAACCCCGAGGATTGGCTGACGCGAATTTATATTGATCTGTGTCTAAAATTTAATACATATTCTTTCTACTACAAATGGTACGAAATTCTAAATAATTCTTTAGATCTCATGTCCTCGTTGAGTATGACCCCTAATTGTTTCGAAGAGCCCGATTGGACGATGGCAGCATTTGATATAGAAACTGTTCCATTAATCGGTAACCATATTCCAATTTGCCATTTCAGCACAGATAAAATCGTTATGATAAGCCTTTTTAAATGGAATAAGCGGAATGGGGTCCAAAAACAAATACTCTATTTACTTCCCAACGGAGCTCAGCCCTTAATAATTTATGAATGCGCAACAGCTTTTACATCTGAGGCCGAGATGCTAGCCCATTTTCATTCTTTGCTAGTCGACGTTCAAATCATAACTGGCTATAATATTAACGCATACGATTTCCCATGTATTATTGCAAAACTGGTATGGCTAAAACAGTACAGTACCATTCGACGTTACAAATCTGCTAAAATAGGTAAAGATAATGTGGCTTCGTTCGACGGTAAATTTGTAATAGATCTTTATACTTTTACGAGAATATTTTCCAAAACCGATTTGCCAAGTTATAGATTAGATGCCATAGCTAAAATGAAATTGGGTGGTGAATCCAAAATTAAAGTAGCCACCGTTGGGATATGGGCTTGGTATCGCAATGAATTGGCAGCTCAGCTGTTGGAAGAAACGCAGACTGAAATATGCTATGAATTGCTGAAACCCGACAAAGTCTCAGATGCGTCTGAATTTGGTACGTTTCGCACATATTTAGATTATTGCTTAAAAGACTCGGAATTGGTTTATCGATTGTTTCAACTCGAAACAGTTTTTACGTTTTTGTTATCACGGGCCAATATTGTGGCACTGAATACCGTAGAAAGTTTACATTTAGGCAATTCTCGATTTATAGAAGAGGTTTTTAAAACTCATGCGATATGTAGAGGTTTTTTGATTAATACTAAATATATTAGTTTAGCAAACGATTTAAAATACCAAGCAGCTTTCCGTGGAAAAACTTACCAGGGTGCGTTAAATTTTTGCTTTCCCGAACGATATTATGAAGATGTAGTGATTATGGATTTTGCCAGCATGTATCCTAGCACTCTGCTGAGTAGTAATTTATGTTATGGCACTTGTACTATTATGAACCGCGACGAATGGCTGGCAAACGAGACCGCTCAGAAAATGACTTGCATCCCGTACCGCATCCATAGCAACGATGATTTTTTGGAAGATCGGCCTATGACAGACAAATTTGCCTATCCAACATTCAATCCAGAAATCGACGAGTACGCCATAGTTATTAATACGAAGACGGAAGCCTTTCTACCTAATTTTGTTAGCCATTTTATATCGCTGCGTAAAAATCATCAAATTGAATACAAACGAACGAAAGACATTTATCATTACAACAGCCAGCTGGGCTATAAAATTTTAATTAACTCGCTTTATGGAGTCATGGCCGGTAAAGACTCGACCCTAGCCTATCTTCCCATAGCCATGTCGATCGTGACCCTTTCTCGATATCAGCTACTCGGATCCTACCATTACGCGAAAAATTTAGGCTTCCACGTTTGTTATGCAGATACCGACAGTCTGATGGTTCATAAGTGGGAAAAAGACAATTGCGATAGCATAAACACGTTCCTAGATATACCAAACGTCGAATTGAAATACGAACAGCGCTTGAGACGCTTACTCGTCATATCTAAAAAACGTTATATTTATGAATCTATGGACGATTCCCAGCCACTCACGAAAGGTTTCGAAAAACACATTAATGAAATCGGCCAATACTTGAAAGATGAAGTCATAACGGCCGTTTGGGATGCGCTGTTCATACATCCTGAAAAAATGACGCCGTCAGTAGGATGGCAGTTATGGGCTAGAATTTTAGAAGAAGTTGTTTATAAGTGCCGCAATCCAAGAAAATATTCAATTTATCGTAAAGTTAGAAGATTGGAAGAATAAAAATCCAAATCTTGTGCCGCTGTAAAATTTCTCAATAAATATCCAGGCATAACCGAAGAATTTGTCGAATTCACTTACAGCCAAGCGGACGTAGCGAAAAAGGAGATCTCCAATTGGATTATGAGTGCGGCAGACTGTCAGTGGGTAGATTATGAAAAATTATTCGTCGGTCAAAGAAAAGCCTTTTGTATATTGTTAAACATAGCATTTTGGCATTTGCCCGAACCCCTCTACCCTGGATATATGGTATTAAACTCGCTGCATTGGAAACGATTCAATAACGTTGAACTCTTACACTGGAGCCGGACGGGTAGACGATTGATTTTATTGACAGAACCAGGCGTTAAATATGCATTTACAAAGAACGATCATTTGTTTAAGGAACGCAAGAGGGGCCGCTTGAAAAAGGCGGTTATTGAATCGTCGAATAATAGAATGGACTGCGAAGAAGTTAGTAATGCTACTAGTTATTCAGAAATTACGATGGACGATTCAACCAATATGGATCAAACATCCGACGACGAGTTAACTAATATGGCTCAAACGACCGACGAAGATTCAATTGACGAATGGTTAGACACATCCTATAATGAGCGCAATTCGCCAATTTCTGACGCGAGCTACAACGAATTATTATATGACAGTCCCAGAGAATTATCAGACGACGAATATCCATCAGAAGAAGAATCTGATTAGAAAAAAAAAAAAAAAAAATTTTTTTTTTTTTTTTTTTCAGGTGCCACGCCCACCCTTGAAGCTTATCTATATATACTATGGCTAACATGACTACACTCTCATTGTGTCTCAACATTTGCCAGCAACGGTCGTCTAGTCACTATGCCTCGTAATGTGTTTTCAGCAAGATGTACATTAATGGAGAGTTAGATTTTTCTATAAAAGCTTATGATCTATTCTGATTTCATGAAAACCTGCAGTATTTTGTAATTTGTCAGACAAAAGTCTTGTTTTCAAAGCCAATATTGTATAAATAATGCTATTCCATCCTATTTTAAAGGAAATGGGTTTAGACATCAGGAGCTAATTTATGCATGACCGTACAGTAGAAGAAATAAATTCCACACCCACCCACCCTAATAGATATACTATATATATACTATATATATAGACTGCAGCGCCATCTACAATGATTGGCTAAAGAAATATAGCTTTAGCAGCCAACTGAGAAATATAGCTTTAGCAGCCAACTGAGAAATATCTTTAGAAACCAACTGAGAAAAATATAACTTTAGAAATATAACTTTAGAAACCAACCAACCAACTGTTTAAAAAAAAAAAAAAAAAAAAAAAATTTTTTTTTTTTTTTTGTTGATTGGTTGATTGGTTGATTTATATTTAGTATAAATAGCGGCTCCGTACTCAAGCTACATTCATTCTGTCTTCATCTCTTGCCTAGTCAGTTCATTGCAAGTCAAATCACTTGTAAGCATGATTAAGTGTCAATGTGAAGGCATCTTAAGTAGTTATTATTATCGTAGATATCATGCCCACAAACATAAAAATTTTAAATTTATATATCAAGCCATAATAAAACAACAAAAAAATGCGTATCATTTATTTGATAAAATTATCAAAACCCATTCGATAGAAGTCATTAACTATATACGCCATTATGAACAACTGGAGCCACATATACATGTGTTTATAGGTTCAGAGAGTGAAATTGATCAAGACGTTTGGAAAGATTTCTTATTTGGATTTAAAATAAATTTAATCGATTATGAAATATATAATAAACTATATAAGGACTATCCTCAAACACTTGAGAATTGCAATTATCATTTTTTTACGTTAGAAGATTGGTCCCTTAAAACGATATGGGATAATATTACAAATTTTCATGATATCGAGAATTTAAATTTGCCTACTAGGCTCTTACAAAAAGCTATTCAAAAATATGATAACTATAATATATATACTACTCAGTTTAAAGAAAAATATGAGAGCTTAGAACCACGTCTTAAGGATTCTTTGAAAGGTAAACTTATAGAAAAATTATTTTCTAAAATAGATACAACATTTGACAAATATAGCGCATACTATATTAATCAAAGTCGAATGTATCGCATGCCTGAAAGAAGAAAATTGACAGATCATTTGTATAAAATTCGATCCTTCTTTGTAAAGGATAATAAAAGAATTCATATGTGTTTGAAATGTACGAAATTATTTTTTTATGGAGAAGAGTGTTTAATTGAACGACATTTCAATATAGTATATATTCTTAGCACTAAAAAGTTTATATTGAATATGAAACATTGGTGTCGCTTATGCAAACAAACGCCTTTATTTCAAGTACTAACTGAGGGAAATGTTGAAAGATATTATAAGACTTTTAACAATCCCATAAAAGTTCAAAAATATCAGTTGTGTAAATATACCATGAATGAAACATCTTAAGTTAAAAAAAAAAAAAAAAATTTTTTTTTTTTTTTTTTTTTTTTTTTTTTTTGTGACCTTGGCGTAACCTTAACGAAGCGTGGGCGTGACTTGGCTATATATAAGCAGTAGCTTTACTGGATGTTGTACATTATTTTTAAAATTATTTTCATGTATGGAGTTGCGATGTGCACATCCTTATGACGAAGATTATGTATATAGTAGATATCGGCGCCACGAACATAGAAATTTAAAATTTATATATCACGCCATAATAAAACGACTACAAAATACGTATAGTTTATTTGATAAAATTGTCAAAATTCATTCGATAGAAGTCATTAATACTATATATCATTATAAAAAAGTACTGGAGCCACATATACATATATTTATAACTTCAGAGAATGAAATTGAACAAGACGTTTGGAAAGATTTCTTATTTGGATTCAAAATAAATTTAATTGATCAAAAAAGATATGCCAGTATATGTAATATTTATCCTAAGGGATTTGAGATTGTTGAGATTTGCGACTGTCACTTTTTTACGTTAGAAGATTGGTCCCTTCAAACGATATGGGATAATATTATATATTTTCATGATATCGAGAATTTGTATTTACCTACTAGGATTTTTCAAAAAGCTGTTCAAGAATATGATAAATACAATACACATACTACTCAGTTTAAAGAAAAATATAAGAGTTTAGAACAACGTCTTAAGGATTCTTTGAAATATAAACCTATAGAGATATTATTTTCTGAAATAGATACCACATTTGACAAATATAGCGCTTACTATTTTAATCAAAATCGAATATATTTAAATAACGATAAAATGTTAAAATTAATTTATGTTCGATGCTACTTTGTAAAGGATAAAAAACAAATCCATATGTGTTTAAAATGTATGAAATTATCTTTTTATGGAGAAGAGTGTTTAATAGACCGATATTTCTTTAGGGTACAATTACGTGGCACTGGATATTATACACAAGATATAAAATATTGGTGTCGCTTATGCAAACAAACGCCTTTATTTCAAATACTAACTGGGGAAAATTTTACAGAATATTATAATACGTTTATCAACCCCATAAAAGTACAAAAATATAAATTGTGTCAAAATATAATGAACGAAATAATTTAACATAGCCTTGAAAAGAAAAATTTTTTTTTTTTTTTTTTTTTTAATAGTGGGTGTGGCCTAGCTATATATAAGCTACGCGATCGGTCAGATTCTACTCATTCTATCATCATGTTCGATTACAATGCCCTACAGCACGAAGTTGCCCAGCATTATTTCAGACTCTTTAAACCTTATCAAAAGATGGAATTAACTCGTCAATTTATCCGTCGTATGTTAGATATCATCTATTCCCATTCGAAAATAGATGGCTTCATAGCCTTTGAGCCTAGTATCCCACTTCTAACTCGCTTAAGACGTCCATGCAAGGGTGTAGTTCTAATCCCATTTTACAATACAAATTTAGGTAAGAAATTGCCTCGTTACGTGTCTGTGTTTCCATATTACCCGTTTCGAGTCAAACAAATACATAAAGACGAAAATGTTAAAGTCGGCCTGGAATTATTTCATTTATATTTAGACATTACCGGCGTCGAATACGTATGCTTTTTTCAGTTATGGTTTCAAGAAGATGAAATTCTTAAAGAGGTACAAACTCAGCATAAAAACGTGAAAGTGTATACGGCTGGCTCGTTTCATAGTTTTCGTAGATTTATTGCAATGCTTTAGATACGTGATTTAAAATTTCAACTTCGTTTGATAAATTTGTGGGGTAAGCTTTAGCAACGGGCAGTTCTTTTATCCAATTTAATAAATAGCGATAATGTAGAATTTCTTTTTGAATTTGGGTGTCTAAGCGAATCGCTGGTATGTAAGTATCTTTTGATGAAGTCGACGCATATCTATAAATGATATCTTTATCAACTAAAACGAAAATGTCTTTGGGTAAAATTCGAATGAGCGTAAACTCGTTCCATTTCCATATCAGGACGTAATGTCCATGCCATGGCCGGCCCGGTATAAATTCCAAATTGAAAGCCAAGAACATTAGACAAAGAATGCCAAAGAGTACATACATTTCTTTGATATTATTTACACTCATCTTAGTCACGATGATCAATCTGTACTACAAGCCTAACATCCACTTGAAAAGCGAACCGATGCATTGGCTCGAACGCATGATTCATCCAATATCTCAATCGGCTTGCCCTCTGCACGGATTCAAATGTCCGTCTAGCGAACCATGCGACTGTAAGAAATTTTGCAACAATGAAACGGATTTTGTACCATTTCATATCGTAGACGCGAACGAACGAATATACGTTATGAATAAAAAATTAACCCCTGGAACGTATTGTTTACCAAAAGGCGTGGACAAATGCAATTTAAAAACCAATTATCATGTATTTTCGTTGGCAGGCTGGTCCTGTTTACCATTAAATGAAATCGTGTTTAAAGGCGATAAGAAACGCGCTTGTAAGAACGAAGAAACTCAAGATAACAACTTGAATGTATTGTGGGACTATTTAAAACAGGAAGAGGCTGGCGACAACATCGAAGATTATTACGAACCGCTAGGAGACCAACTCAGATATCGATGCAAATGCGGATCCAAATCAATAGACGGAACGCCTATGATTTCTGCATTTCAATTTGTATGCTCAGTAGATTATTGCTTAAGAGATATAACGCACCCTCTTCCATTTATGGGTTGGAATGGCAAAACCTGTGACTGTGGCACATATTTCCATCTAAATCCGGACGACAAAACTTCTCCGTGTAGACATGAACTGTCAAGAATGCAAAATGAAACCCTTATAGGACGAGTGGATTGCATGACAGAACATACGTTTCTAAAACAAACGCTTTTTTGCCCAACGACAAATACAGGATTAATTTTTAAAGACTGGATAAAAACGAATTCATCAGACGTAGCCGATTTTATTGACACGCTTATAACTAAAAGATTAATTTAAGTTAAGCCACACCCACCTAAAAAAAAAAAAAAAAAAAAAAAAAAAAAAAAATTTTTTTTTTTTTTTTTTTTTTTAATGGCTCGTATATATATATATATATAAGCATTTGCTTTTCTGGTAAAATGTTATTTAAGCTTCTGAGCTCTCTGAGATCTCACGATGCCAGAATTATGCACTGTTCATATTTCGTTTATCCTTTTCGAAAATAAACCAATTCCGTGGGAAATGACTCTGACTTCAACCAAACCGCCATTCAAAACCATTAAACTTGGATTATTTACGAAATATTTTAAATGTAATAATGAAGATCAAAAGTATGATTTTGTACAATCTGACAATTATCAGTCATTTATGAAACTAAATCATGAAATTAGTTTGCTTAATTTCAAAGCCATGCTTAAATATGTACAAAAATGTTTAGAAAGCGATCAAGAGATTGAGTTAGTGGCTATCGACAGACCAACATATACTTATTTGAAGAAATTTTACGATTCTATTATCTTATTAGATTATGACTATAATGGAAGAGATAAAACTTTATCAGCTGCCTATAGATTTGTCTCAGATTTTATACCTTACAAATTATCTGAAGAAGATGAAAAAAACATAGTTGCTGGGCGTATTTTCTTTTCAGATTGTATACCTGAAGAAATAGAATACTGTCCAACAGAAAACATTTTTGCTAGTGTCTCATAAACTGAAAAAAAAAAATTCTATAAAAACCCATGTTCTATTCTGATTTCATGAAAACCTGCAATATCTTGTCATTTGTCAGAGAAAAGTCTATAAATATCTTGTTTTCAAAGCTAATATTGTATAAATTGTGTGATTTCATCCTATTTTAAAGGAAATGGGTTTAGACATTAGGAGCGAGTTTATGCATGACCGTACAGTAGAAGAAATAAATTCCACTCCCACCCACCCAAATAGATATACTATATATATATATATATATATACTATATATATTAACTACAGCGCCATCTACAATAATTGGCTAAAGAAAATATAATTTTAGAAACCAACTGAAAATATAACTTTAGAAACCAACTGTGAAATATAACTTTAGAAAACTAACTTCATCAACCAACCAACCAACTTAAAAAAAAAAAAAAAAAAAATTTTTTTTTTTTTTTTTTTTTTTTTTTTATGTGGGTGTGGCTTCACTCTATATATAAGCATCAGCTTTGTGCTATCATTTCATTCAAGATGTCTTTTCTTTACATCCCTCACACATCAGTAGACCAGTTGATAAAAATATTTCAACAGACAAGCGTGTTTAGATATGCTGTCACACCCCAGCAAGAAAAGCCAGCACCGAATTTTGTCTTAGTGAATCCTCGTTTGTATCACGGAACGTATGGTGGCATATTACATAACAGCGTTCTTCAAGAAATAGATGGCAGATATATTTCAGAAGATATAGGAAACGATCAGTCTTTGGTCTGGTGGGAGTCTTATCCTGAAGCGATCGGCGACCAAGCTGCACTCTCTTTCAAAGATCGAGTGGCTGTGACACCGTCCATTTTCAAGCGCATGCAAATCAACGAGATCAGAAAACCAGCGTCTGGTAAATCATCTTACTACGGCAATAGAGCTTGGCGCATGAATGCCGAATCTGCCTCGTATTGCGATTCTGAATAGTTGGGTTCTTGTAAAAATTTGTAATGTTCTCGCCGGATCGCATGAGTTTTATTATGTATTTCGAAAAACAGTTTAGGTAAATTCTCGTACGTTAACCTCTCATGGTTTTCTTTTATCATGTTTTGGAAATGCACCATACATATTCCGCATCGAAGGGTCCGATAAATTGGACCTTTCAACAAATCTAACCATACGTCTTTATACAAATTCATGTCTTCATTCCTTATGGCAATCGCTTCAGCCATCCAGTGTAAATATCTCCAGTAAAATGAACCGAATTGTGTAATTTGTAAAAAACTCATTTTTTCAAATGAAAGTTCTGCCGGATAAAGTTCTTCTTGGGCCAGCTTTATGCCCAAATCCAACATGAGCTTGCGTAATGCCGACGCGTCACCTTGGCTAAACATTTTCACGATGGTAGGCTCCAAATGATTGAGGATGATTTCGGGCGTCCATTTTACATTATAGAGTAAAGCCAAACCAGTCATCATAACGTTACGTAAAATAGAAATCCATGCTAAAACGGCTTGATGCGATTCAGGTTTTCGATACGTGCGTATGTAGCTCTCTTCTTTGATGATAGCAGCCGTTCTCAATACGAAAGCAAAAAATGTTTCATCTAATCTTTGACGTACAGGCCCTGAAATGAATTCGGTTGTGAAGGGTTTAGTATCCCATGCAATCGTAGGCGCGTTCTTTGAAACTATGATATCAATTAGATTTTGGTAAAAGGGGTCAGACTCTTCGTTTCGAGATAGTAACAAATCCGTTTCATTAACGACTCCTAGATGGGCTTGGTATAATTTTTTATACGTAGAATGTTTCATCTTTATTTGTACAAGGCTTGAAAAAAATAACATTGATAGAATTGAAAAAAAGATATTTACACCGTCATTACTTAGAAAATGCACCGCCCACGTGACTTGAAAAAAAAAAAAAAAAAAAAAAAAAAAAAATTTTTTTTTTTTTTTTTTTTTCAAGTCACGTGGGCGGTGCATTTTCTAAGCACTGATAGTGAAAATATCACATTCTATAAATAACTTTATCATATCCGGTTTCATGAAAAAGGTTTATGCAACGGTTTCAGTGGGTGTGGCAAATCAGTATATAAAGCCCAGAGCCCAGCGCTATCAAATCATTCGTGCCTTAGTGAAGAGTTTGTTCAGACGATAGAAATGGCTGAACGAATTTCATTTCTCAACTTACCCTTTGACATTAAAATACTGCTCTGTAGAAAATATATTTCTCTGTACGATAAAGTTCACAGTTTGAATACTATATCTGAATATAAGAAAGTGCTGGTCAATCCATATGCATGGACTCCCAAAGAAAAACTATTTTTACGTATAACCTCCATGATAAAATTTGGCTGGCACCTTGGATTTAACAATAAACCGTGTTACGTGTTTATGGATGCAAAAAATATGAGTATATGCTATCGCTATTTCAACTACTTAGATCCGGAACAGGACTCAAGTGATATTTATTTACCTATGCTATACGTAAATATTGGAGAAATGAGAAAAAATATAAAAATTAAATGTACGGGATATTATTCAATGGTAGATTGCTTTCGTGAAATTTTGCCTTCAAAAATAGTTATGTCTGTTGAAAACTTGGAGGATTTGAAATATTATAACTTACGATATGGTACTATCGTTATAAATCAGACTGAATTTAATTTATCAGTATTGCAGACAATATGCATTTAATAAACCCTATATCATGTGTTACGAGGATTGTAACGAAATACATATTGAAATAAAGCCATATGACGACCACTGTATTATTGTAGAATGTATCAATATGTATTGTGATGAATGTGATAAGGGAGAACAATATGTATTTCCAGTTGATTCACATTGGACAGAAGAATTTCAATGTAATTATCGTATAATCGATAAGGATAATATTGAAAAACAAACATTGTATCATTAAATAATATACCCCCCCCCACCCTTAAAAAAAAAAAAAAAAAAAAAAAAAAAAAATTTTTTTTTTTAATGTGGTCACGTGGGCGGAGCATTTTCTAATTACTGACGGTGAAAATATCACAGTCTATAAATAACTTTATCATATCCTGTTTTCATGGAAAAGGCTTATGCAACGGCCTGGCAGATCAGTATATAAAGCCCAGAGCCCAGCGCTATCGAATCATTCGTGATTTAGTGAAACGTTTGTTCAGACGATAGAAATGGCTGAACCAATTTCATTTCTCAACTTACCCTTTGACATTAAAATGCTGCTCTGTAGAAAATATTTTTCTCTGTACGATAAAGTTAACGGTCTGGATGCCATATCTGAATATAAGGAAGTGTTGGCCTATGAACATGCATGGACTCTCAAAGAAAAAATATTTTTACATTTAACCTCTATGATAAAATATGGCTGGTTCCTTGGATCTAACAATGCACCGTATTACGTGTTTATAGACGCAAAAAATATGAGTATATGCTATCGCCATTTCGAATGTTTAAATCTGGGACGTGATCCAGGTGATATTTATTTACCTATAGAATGCCTAAATATTGGAGAAATGAGAAAAAGTGTAAAATATAAATTTTCGGAAAATTTGTCAATGGCAGATTACCATCGTGAAATTTTGCTTCCAGAACAAATTATACCCATCGATGAAGATATGAAATATTACGAATTGGTATACGATAACATTGTTATAAATCATAGATTGAAATTACTTTATCACAATTGTAAACAATATGTATTTGATAAACCCTTTATCTTGAATTACGATACTGAAGACAAAGCACATATGGTAGTAAAACTATATTACGGCTACGGTATAATTGTAGAATGCATCGATATAAATTGTGACGAATGTGATTGGGGAGAACAATATGTATTTCCAAATGATCCACATTTTACAGAAGATTTTGAATATAATTATTGTATACTTGATAAAGATAATATTAATAAACTATCATTTTACCATTAAAAAAATCTACCAGTCAACCAATCTACCAATCTAAAAAAAAAAAAAAATTTTTTTTTTTTTTTTTTTTCAAGGTCATATTTTTTACCATAGCCTATTTATATATAAATGGCATCTCTGTTTGAATCAGTCATGTCATTCTTCTCATTCCGTGTTCGAGTGAGGAACCCCTGCCTAGCTTTCCACAAAAAGTTATTGGGTTATTATCTCGTTACCTATTTTCGGCTCTTTCATCTAGGTCGCATTACCATCAAAGTCTTTCCCAACACTTGGTATTTTCAAGGTTCGTTTGTCCTCATACGCTTTAAAATTTACAATTTCGATCATGGTATGCGACTCATTGATCGTGCCAGACAACGTACCAAGAGACTTTCTAAACTTGGCTGTCGAAGAAAGGCTCATCACAATAGTGAATCAGGCCTCACCCTACGCGCTGTTCGACCGAGCTCGAAAATGCGCTTGCGGTACGCGAGACGACTTGGCCATAAAAGGAAGAACTATCGCCGCTAAAAAGGACAAGCATCAATCTCTATGTTATCCGTGTTACGCTTTACCGGAGGACTGTACGTTCGAAGAGTCTTTCACGATCGTGGCCTGGTTAATGAGAAACGCCATGAATTGTTATTACACAGCAGCCCATGCTTCGGCCATGTACAGATCGCTTCACAAGAATAAATGGTTCCAAGTCCAGTCTACCATTTGCTGCGACTTTTTCGTATTAAAAGACGACCCCGTATTCATGTTACGTGGAATGGTCGTATCACCTTTCGGAAAAGGTCCCGCGCTACAAAGCGTCATTTATCCAAAACCAAGCTCATGAATAAGCCAGAATACACACACGCGTTGCGATATGCTACCGAAGCCACACAAGTTTATCTGTTGGAATATTACAAAAAACAATATCCTCATTATTTCGATTATGCGTTTTTGGAAACGAGGCCCGCTACAGACCAAGATTATTTCATACCGCCTTCTATCGCAGATCGATGCATTGTTGTCACCTCGATTCGTTTCAACGAGATTGGATGCAAGAGATTCGGTTGCTATCCGTTCAAGAAAAATTGGGAAGTCTGTAGTGATATCGATTTCAATCAGTGGGTCAGAATAGGCAGCAGATATGCGATGGCATGTCAACTGTCTTGCAAAGACCATTCTATCGATACGGAGTGGACTCCAGATGGAAAATGCGTTCTCTCGAATCCTTTAAAAAAATCTTTTGCATCGATGCCTGAAAAAATTTTCGAAAGGGCCTCGAGACATATTTTTCATGGCGGATTTGATATAGTCGAGGGTCGTTTGAAAATTAACAAGACATACTGCGACGCGTATGGTTTAGATTTTCAGAACGACGAATGCACCAGGTCTGGTGGTCAGAAATTCGGCGAATGGTTACTGGGTACGACAGCCATCCGAGCCGCCAAGGTGGGTAACTTGAAGCCGTTGAAAGATAAACCGCCTAAAATTCCAAATTACATGATATATGCAATTCGATCTGGTAGAAGCAGCCGTGTCAAACGCGAAGCCATTGAAGAGCCTATCGAAAATGTAAGTGTCTTTCACGACATAGCGTTCGAGCTGTCTAAAGACTTGGGCAGAGAGATCTCGGAATACGCCGTTGAAAATTTTTTGAAACGCAAAGCCCCAAAACTATTATCCAAAGCGGCCAATAGCATTGCGGCAAAAATTGTCTTGAAAAATTCGATCGTCTTGTCTATGAAACAAATTGGAACAATGTCTCTGAGAGCTTTGGGAACGAGTATTGGTGTCATTACTACAGCTTATGCCATATACGAATTGGTAAATGGGATATTAGATAGTATGGATCCATACGATTACTCAAAAGTTATAGACAAACAAACACTAGAAAAAATTGACCGAGAATTGGATTACACATATTATCAAGACGGTCCCATTCGCCCCGAACTAACTCCAGATTATATTTGGGAACATGAAATTTTAGAAATTGACGAAAACGAACGCTTAAACTTTATGACTTCTAAAGTAGAAGAATATCTGACGGCATTGCACGCAATACCAGCCAACGAATATCATAAAAACATAGAAAAAACAAAAAATAATTCATTAACAGAGTTTGTTTGGTTAGAAAAAAATGATTGGGACAGTACTCTATTTAAATGTATCCTATTTGTAATGATTTTTCTGACATTGGTATTTTTAAATTGGATACATGTTTGGTCATGTTGCTTATTTTTTACAATGTTGTTTTACAAAAATTTTTAAAGTAAGAAATAATATTTTCACTGCTTAGAAAATGAATCAACCAACCAACTTGGAAAAAAAAAAAAAAAAATTTTTTTTTTTTTTTTTTTGTGGGCGTGGCTTTACTATTACAGTATGTATATATATCGGATGGAAAAGTCTTTAGAGTATAACTTGCGTATAACTTGCCGTGTTAACATAACGCTTTTTCATCATTTTGAAAGATGGATTCGTCAATATTATATATTTGCGTTATTTTATGGATAATCTATCGGTATTGTTATGGTTTACGTTTAATTTATTCAGACGTCCAAAAATTGTTCTATTATAAGAATGATAAAATCATAGCTATTTTGAAAAATATAGACTCGTTGAAATATACTTTTCGTGAATCGTTTTCTGATCCGAAATGTAAAAAAATTTACAGCGCTTTAGTAATATATGAGGATTCTAAAGTCGTAGATAAGTATCTTCAATGGAATGGATCTACGCATTATTTTATTTCTATTATAGCCCATCTATATAACATACATCCTATTGTGAAAATTTTAATGATTTGCTATTACATGAGCAGTCGACTAAATATAAATATATTTTACAATTCCAGTTTGAGACACTATATGGGATTTTATCTAGAGCAAGACGACATAAATTCAATAGAATGCCTTAATACTTTTATTTTTAACCAATTGCTTAATTTAAACAAGTCTACAAATTTAAAACGAAAATATTTTGTAGATTATTATTACCAGCATAGCTTTGGTAAAAGATTTTTGTTGAAAGAATATTCAGAGACCCTGTCTGTATTTAATCTCATAGACTTAAAAAATAAAAATATAATTAATATATGTGCTGGAAATGCTTGTGGAATTCATCTTGTAGACACCAAAATGACATGCGTTGATTTGAAACAGTACAAAGGCATGAAATTATTACATAATATGAATGTATGTAATTTTATACAATGCGACATCAATGACGATAAATTTGAAAAAATAATACCATCCTATAATGTATGGGTAGCCATTCACGCTTGTAGAGGATTACCCATACGAATAATAGAAATGTTTGAAAAATACGCTTCAAACTCTTCAGAATTATATTTAGTACCTTGTTGTACATTGAGCAAAGGCTATTATAGAGCAAATTGTGATTTGTACGAAAGAATACAGAAAAAATATTATACTGCTAAAGAAGATATGCTAAGGCAACATATTTATCCAGCCATGCATTTTGAGTTGCTATGTTCTTTATGCAAGTCGAGTAAATTTAAAGTTAAAACGTTAGCAGATATGAGATCTGTAAAAAATAAAATTATTATATTATATAAGTAAATAAATATTTTCACTGCCAGTGCTTACAAAATGCTCCGCCCACGTGACTTAAAAAAAAAAAAAAAAAAAAAAAAAAAAAAATTTTTTTTTTTTTTTTTTTTGAGAGTGGGTGTGGCCTACACTATAAAAGACTCTGCCACCAACAACCTACAGTTATTATTTCTTCCATTTTCTTCAAACATGATTTACAACACTTGCGAGGGTTTTACTCTAGCAGAGGATGGAGTCAAAGTCATCGATAACATATTGACTCCAGAAGAGCTTTCAGCGCTTCAAGATAAAATGTGGCAATGGCTTAGCGACAAAACTAAATATTTATCAACTCCAATCGTAAAAAACAAACCGTCGACGTATGAATCAATATTTAAATTTTTTCCAAAGTCTGGAATGCTATTACAGAATTGGGATTTCGGACACAATCCCATGTCTTGGGCTATTCGTCAAAATCAAAAAGTTATCGATACATTTAGTAAAATTTGGAACACCGACGAATTATTAACTAGCTACGACGGTCTCAGCATATCTTTGCCATGCGAAATAACTAATCGAGGTTGGTATCGAGGAACAGATAAACTTCATACAGATCAGTCGTTTATGAGAAATGGATTTGAATGCGTACAAGGGTTGGTCAATTTATTCGACGTCAATGAGGGAGACGCTACCCTTCGAGTGCTGAGAGGCAGTCATAAATTACACAAAGCGTTTCGAGAACAATATCATATTAATAATCCAAAAGACTAGTACGTAATAACAGACGAACAGAAACGATTTTACATGGACAAATTAGGACACGATTCCGATATTTGCGTAAAAGCTAAAGCGGGTTCGCTTCTTCTATGGGACAGCAGAACGATTCATCAGGGCATACAACCTCAGCATTTCAGAGAAAAACCAAATATTCGCTGCGTATTGTATGTCTGTATGACACCTGCGTCTTTAGTATCCGAATCGGTATTAAAGACGCGAATACTACGTTTTGAACAGAGACGAACTTCCAATCATTGGCCCCATAAAATTCAAATTTTTCCGATAACGCCACACACGTATGGTAATCCTATACCTCGAGTAGAAAACGACGACTTGGAAGAAACCGCTTTAATGAGAAAGCTTGTTGGATATAATTATTTGGAGAAATTTCAGAATCCAAAAGGAAAAAAACGAAAAAGACTGCAGTAGAATTGATCTGACAAAAAAAGTACTATGAGCCAACGACAAATTTTTTTGGATACAGAAACGACTGGTTTAAATAGACAAGGTTTCCATTATGAAGGTCATAATATTATCGAAATTGGGGCTGTAGAAGTTATTAATCGACGCCCAACTCGTCGTTATTTTCATGTATATATAAAACCCAATCGTTTAGTATCTTCTGAAGCCTTTCGGGTTCATGGAATTTGTGACAAATTTTTACGAGACAAGCCAACTTTTGCTGAAATAGCTAATGAATTTATCGATTTTATTAGGGGTGCTGAATTGATCATTCACAACGCCCCATTTGATATTGGATTTATAGACTATGAATTTTCAAAATTAAATAAGCCATCAGTAACTAAATTTTGTAAGATAACTGATACGCTAATCCTAGCTAGAAAACTTTTCCCATACAAACCAAATGATCTTGATGCATTGTCTAACCGCTATCATATTAGTCATTCAAAACGTACATTACATGGTGCATTGGCAGATGCTGTCATCTTGGCCAAAGTTTATTTGGCAATGACTAAGTTATAATATTAGAATTAATGAGTATTAAATCTCCACTTACTTATTTATAATTTTTACTTCAAGGACATGTTCAAGGACACACGAAAAAAAAAAAAAATTTTTTTTTTTTTTTTTTTTTTTTTTTTTAAGGTTGGTTGGTTGGTTGACATATATATATATATATGTGTTCCTCGTTCATCAAGATTCATTTATCAAAATTAGCTTTTCAATTTCATACTGACCTTTTCACGTTTTGTCCAAATGCTAAAATTTATCAGATTAATTAGAAATGACAATACTTTATAAAATTCATCTAAGTCAAAGTCACATTGAAACCAACCAACCAACTGTTAAAAAAAAAAAAAAAGAAAAAAAAAAATTTTTTTTTTTTTTTTTTTTTTAAGGCTTGACTATATATAGATTATTACATGATCATTTTATTTCTCTCTTTCTCTTTCCATGTCAGGTTTATTTGTATCTACCCAGTCAGGTGCATAATGTTTACATACTCTACATCTAAGTGATAATGCTGCCTCCTGTCTTACTATGTTAAAAAAATTATCTGGTACCTTAAAATCTTCTTCACACGTGCATGTTTCGCTATGGGTTACTCCAGAAACGCTTTTTAGGCAGGATGATATATGCCAACCATTTTCGTCACTATATATCAATCGAATGTTCAATTCTGGCCTTTTAAGCGTAGCTAAATGAAATTTTAACAATGTTGCATATTTTTCATATTTGTTGAAATCCTGCTTATATTTCTGCAGCATGCCCTCTGGCAATATCAATAGCTTTTTATAAAAATTCTCATCATTATCATGAGGTGAAATTTTGATTAGAGTTTCAATGACTTCCATCATGTACTTATTTATACATGGTTAGATTAAACTATGGTCGAATCTAATCCCAAGCCAGTCTCTTTAATTTAAATCTTTGTTTTAAAACAAGAGGGTCATGAATTTTAATACGTACGGATCCATATATTCCAATTTTAAGCAATGTTCTTTGTCTATGATCCGAAACGACGTTATCATATTTGATTTGGGGAATTCGCCATACGAAACTTGGACCGTGTCTCGCATGTATCCTTACGAGTCCATCGCCATCGATTCCAACAGACCTTTTCTGCTGGCCCTCAAATCATTTTTTAAATCGGATGTGACCGCGTCTGTTGTTTCCAATCCCAATTATCTATGGACTGTTCTTTTAGGCAACGAACGCATGATTTATCCCATCAGTCGAGACACGAATGCAAATAACACTTTACGTTTTTACGCGACCCCTTATTTCGTGACAAATCCACAAGTAGTCAGTCGATATGTGCAAAGTATGATCAAACCGGCTTACGAAAACATATATTTCTACAAAAGCACAATCATGTATTTGGATAATTATGATGCACCCTTTCCAGGAGGCTGTTACTTTAGCGAACACGGTCCGACCGATTTCTATAGACTCTGTTTTTTGTCCGACGAACCTATAGAATACGTACTCAATCTGGCTGCAGTATGGCAAAACCGACACGACGTCTTAAACATACCGTTCATGACCATGAGTAAGGTAGTTGAACCTAAATTCATGGACGTCAAACCCGTAAGCGGCTTTGGGTTTTCGGAATCGAGTGTCACTTCCAGTGGTATGATACAACGTAGGCTGAGTCCAGAGAAGCCTGAGCTCGTGATCCAAGATATTTTAACATCCTATTACAGAAATATGTCTAGGTATATGGACGAACAAAATTTTTCTAAATTGGTGCCTCTGGGTCTGATTATAGAATGGCCCCTGGAAATCATATTCGAAAACTCAAAACCGATCGAGAGAACGTACGAAGACAGAAAATTTATAACTCTCAGCATCAACGGCACCAGCCCGAAACGCGTTGTACAAGTCTTGCATCCGTACGATCGATACATAGAATATAGCGAAGTGCCAGCATCGACCGTCTGGACACCAATATCTTTTGTATATACCACGTTGCTGACAGACATAACCATTCAGAAAGTTATCGTGGACACGGTCGTCATAGGCCTCGTTTACAGACAAGTGTTTTTCTGTCTCAGTTATCCATTATTGGAAGGCAGGCCAGCGAGAAAGGCTATATTGAATACCGAACACATACTGTCCGTAGCCACTATCGAAGACCTCGAATCGGATCCCAATATACGCATTCTAGAGAGTTTAAAATACGATGATAAATATTCGCTGAGACGCGTGGCACTGAAAAACATCTCGTTAGAAACTTGGTGCCTGACCGTAGCCGAAAATAAGCATCCCAAGCTCAGAAGTTTTAAATTACCATACCTCGTAAAAGAATGGTTACAATTTTTCACGGAAGCTAAACCGAACACGTTTGAAATAGATATCAGCCTCGTCCGATTGGCCCTCATGTTATCCAAACACAACATATGTTACAATTTAATAGCCACGAACGAACCTACGGAACGCGTGGACTTGACTGATAGCCAAGTCAAATTTTATAGGAGCGAAAAAATTGTAGATTTTATAAATGAAGCCAGAATCAGGAAAATGGAAGCGCAAGACGATACCGCTTGTGTGGTATCATAAACATAGTTAAAAAAAATCTTACACAAAAAAAAAAAAAAAAATTTTTTTTTTTTTTTTTTTTTTTTTTTTTTTTTTAGTTGGTTGCTGAAACCGTTTCAAGGATGATCTATTTCGTGTGATCCGTTTCGTGTGACCTTGAATCTCGTTGCCACAAAAAGCAAGTCGGAGCAAAATAGGAGAAGGTAGGAGCATGAATCGTAGCTACCCTATAGAAATGGATAGATTTTTTTTTTTTTTTTTTAAATACTTATATTTATATTATATTATATTTATATTATAATATATTTATAATATATTTATATTATATTATATTTATATTATATTTATATTATAATAATATTTATAATAATATTTATAATAATATTTATATTATAATATATATTTATAATAATATTTATATAATAATATATTTATAATATATTTATAATATATTTATAATATATATATATATATATATATATATATATATATATACTTGTATACTCAGAAATTACTGTAAAACATCTTTTAATTTAAGTGATTATAATTTTGTAGTCTGGATTTGTATGTCAATTATAGTGTCTCTGTCTAAGTCAGTTTCACTATATCAGCATGAGACTACACTCTTTATTGTCTTGCCAAACCCAACGCAAGTCTGGAATTGGTATGTCAATTATAGTGTCGTTGTCTCAGCCAGTTTCAAGATATCAGCATAAAACTACACTCTTTATTGTCTTGCCAAACTCAACGTAAGTTTGTAGACAGGACAGGATTGTGTATGTCAGCTATAGCGTTGTTGTCTAAGCCAGTTTCAGTATATCAGCATAAGACTACACTCTTTATTGTCTTATCAAACCCAACGCAAGTTTGTAGTCCGGATTATGTATGTCAGCTATAGTGTTGTTGTCTAAGCCAATTTCACGATATCGGCATGAGATTATGTTTTTATTATCTTGCCCAACCTAACGTAAGCTTGAATTACCTATAATTGATGCCTTTGTCTAATTTTCTGAATGTTAAGCTTATGCGGACACCTAATTTTTCTGGTTCTTTCGATATTTCATGAAACCAATATTTGTTGGTTGGTGGGCGCATTACCATTAAGCTACCACTCGTCATGTTATAATAGACTGGCTTAGCACCCAACTTTGAAAATTTGAATTTTCTCTCTTGGCCAAAACTAACGCATGCTATGGGTGAATCAGCAGCAATGTCTGTTTCATCGTCTTTATGTTTTCCAATACTATCGTATCCGTTACGATATTTATTAACCAAACAGAAATTATATTTATAATTAGTAGCCAATTCCACCATCTGTTTAATGCGAAATAGCGTTGGCGTCCATACTTTGGCTGGAACATTTGTGCCAGAATACGAATAGGTTATGAAACTGTTGTCGCCATAGCCAGCCACGAGACGCGGAACAGAATGCGTGTGATAAATTTTATAATTTTTTATATAAACTAATTCCTTCTCCAACAAATTTAAATATTTACCAGGTTTTGAAATGAAGCTGGGATCGAACGTTACATTTAAATCAGACATGTTAATAATAATATTGCTGAGTCAAGTTCTTCTATTTATACTAAATTTTATTTATTATGACCTTGAAAGAATATCCAAGGTCACATAAAATTTTTTTTTTTTTTTTTTTTTTTTTTTTAAAGTATTACCATGACTCATACATTAAAAGACCAGCAAACGTCAATTGTAAAAATTGCATTATGAATTGGACATAAACTGCTACTGTATGAGCTTTTACAATATCTCCCCCTGACTGACTCGTCGTGGTAGTATTTATAGTATAAATTAGATAAGAGTACATGATAACATTCATTGCTATTATAAATAGAAGTGTTCCGCATAATATTGTTTTGAGGTTCATCGTTGCTTCTTTTACTAAAATACTAATGGTTGTATGCTAGGTGGTGGTGATCTGGGTGGAGATCTAGATCTTGATCTGGATCTGGATCTGGACCGATCGCTGTAAAAATCTGAATCGTTGAGGCCTGTGTAATCCAAATCAGAATAATTGAGTTCAGAGTCTGAATAATCCAGGCCATGTAATTGCTCAAATTTTTCTGACTGTCTCAAGTTGAGCATCTTTCTGATATCTTTTCTAGTAAGGCGTTTTTTACAAGACGGGCAAGGTGGCAATTTGGATACATTTGAGTTTTTACCCTTAGAATATTTATAGGAGGCTTTTTTTTTCGAAGCGTTACGTTTTTGTTTATTATATAATCGATTGGCGCATTGCGCATGGAAACGATGTCTGCATTCAGCAATAAATAGATTTCCTTTCTTTTCTCGGCAAATTGCACATTTATATTTCATACTTTTTTAAACTACGACACCAAGATTGGGAGGTGATCTTGATCTTGATCTTGATCTTGATCTTGAACTTGATCTGGACGTATCGCTATCAGAGCCCGACAAGTTACGATCTCGTTCCCATCTTCTCACCGCGGCTTCCATCAGGCGCCACCTGTCTTTCATCCTGCCACCTATTCTTCGGATATCCTTTCTGGTAAAATATCTATTACAGGCTGGACATTGAGGCAAAGATAAATTTTTTGGGATTTTACCACTAGCTCCTATCTTTTTCCTAAGAGCTAGTCGTTTTATTCGATCTTTGGTTATGTCCCCACGTGCCACGGAGCGTATACGCTGCCTACGTAATCCTCGCGCGCATCGTAAATGGAAAGGATGCCCACACTCAGGAGAAAATAATTCTTCGGTAAGCACATCGCCTTGGCAGACAACGCATTCAGGATCCATCTTTTTTTCATGTCAACTGGCTATCGTCAGTCCTTGGGGTATTGTCCAATAATTTCATTAGCGACGAAATAACCATTAATCTATTTTGTTTGAAGTAAGAATCAACGTAACCATGCCAATAAACATAAATGCGAGCATAACGATCATATCCCTCTAATTTTTTTAAATCCCTCTGTAATATATATTTTTTTTAAGCTACGACACCAAGATTGGGAGGTGATCTGGATCTGGATCTTGATCTGGACCTGGATCTGGACCTGGATCTGGATCTGGACCTATCGCTATCAGAACCTGGCAAGTTAAGTTCTCGTTCCCATCTTCTCAACGTGTCTCCCATCATGCGACTTATTCTTCGGACATCATTTCTGGTAAAATATCTATTGCAGGCTGGACATTGAGGCAAAGATAGATTTTTTGGAATTTTACCGCTAGCTTTTATCTTTTTCTTAAGAGCTAGTCGTTTTATTCGATCTTTGGTTATTTTTCCGCGTGCCACACGACGTATACGCTGCCTACGTAATCCTCGCACGCATTCTAAATGATAAGGATGTCCGCACTCTGTATGGAATAATTCTTCGGTAGGCACTCCGCCTCCGCAGATAACGCATTCAGGATCCATCTTTTTTTCATGTCGACTGGCCATCGTTAGTCTTTTGGGCGTTGTCTAGCAATTTCATTAGTGACGACATAATCATTAATCTACTTTGCTTGAAGTAAGAATCAACGTAACTAATAGCCATGCCAATCACCATAAATAATAATATAAGCATCCAATCCATATCTTTATTCATGACCCTCTGATTTTTTTAAATGAATCACTATTATCGCTCACATTCTCTGATTCTAGAGAAACGATCTGGACCACCCATGACTTGGCCAGGTTTAAACAGTTTTCTTCTTTGTTCGCAAGCCGCACAAGTACCGTTCACGATCCGGCATACAGGTGAAGAAATCTTTGGGACTTCAGGGGATTTCCAAGCACGCTGACGGTAATTTTTTCTCGGCCGATTGTAGCGTTCCCAAGAATTCATTGCATCCAATTCTCTACGAGAATATTCCAACCACGCCTGAAGTTCGTCATCGTTCATAGCATCGAAGTTGGGTCGAGGAGAATAGCCATAGTATATGGGCTCATTACTATAAAAAGCCATGTTATTTAATTGTGGCTAGCAAGAGACTACCTTATATATATATTCGAAAGCGGTGCGATGCCACACCCAATTTCAAAAAAAAAAAAAAAAAAAAAATATATATTTTTTTTTTTTTTTTTTTTTTTTTTTTTTACAGTTGGATGGTTGGTTTCTAAAGTTATATTTCTAAAGTTATATTTCTAAAGTTATATTTCTAAGTTGGCCGCTAAAGCTATATTTCTCAGTTGGCTGCTAACGCTATATTTCTTTAGCCAATCATTGTAGATGGCGCTGCAGTCTATATATATAGTATATATATATAGTATATCTATTAGGGTGGGTGGGAGTGGAATTTATTTCTTCTACTGTACGTTCATGCATAAACTCGCTCCTGATGTCTAAACCCATTTCCTTTAAAATAGGATGAAATAGCGTTATTTATACAATATTGGCTTTGAAAACAAGATATTTATAGACTTTTGTCTGACAAATGACAAGATATTGCAGGTTTTCATGAAATCAGAATAAATCATGGGCTCTTATAGAAAAATCTAACCATCTAGAGTCGGTCAATGTACATCTTACTGAAAGCACATTACGAGACATAGTAACTAGACGACTGTTGCTGGCAAATGTCGAGACACAATGAGGGTGTAGTCACGTTACCCATAGTTAATATAGACAAGCTTCAAGGGTGGGCGTGGCATCTTTAAAAAAAAAAAAAAAAAAAAAAAAAAAGAATTTTTTTTTTTTTTTTTTTTTTTTTCAAAGAGTATTTTTTTATTTATTTAGCCATGTCTTACAAATATATAATTTATGGAGTAATTGCTAATATATTCTTATGATAATCCTCTATTAAATTTAATGTTGATTTTAATTTAGCGATATATTCATCACGTACATCAGATGAACAAGCCTTTGGAGAATAGTTTGCCGTCCGTTTAGCATGCTGAAAATATTTCTCTACTAATTCGAACGACGATTGCAATCTTTGGATGTGCTCGTCATCTATAATTCGATTGGTAGTTGGGTTTGATATTAATTCTGTCAGCCGCTTGACATTTTTATAAATTGCGTGTAACTGATCAGTGGACTTAGATTCCCAGTCACTCATTATTCCAATTAAAATGGCTAAAGCGTCGACAATACTGAAAAATTTTTCATTTTTGTCCATTAATTTATCAATATTTGCTTTTAAAATTTCCAATTTTTTCTGAAACCTTTTATTATTAACTGTCCCAGTCTCTAAAAATTCCAAATCCACAAGCATTTCACCGTAATAATCTTCATATTTAAAAATGATATTTTCCACGTACTCCATTATACTTTATTTAATTATTGGCTATCCTCTAACGCTTTCTTATAATAATTTTCTATCAAATTTAGGGTTGATTTTAAAGTTGCAATATATTTATCACGCCTATCAGGTGGATGTATTCTTGGGTTATAGCTACCCTCAGCCTCGTCAGGATATGAACACATCGATAAGAGAGACGATTCCAATTTATCTATGCACTCATGATCTATAATTTGATTACCAGTTGGGTTAGTTACTAGTTTTTTCAACCGTTTAGTATCGTTATGAATTTTGCGTATAAGATTGATAAAATCAAATTTCCAGTCATTCATTATTGTAGCCCAAATTGTAAAAGCATCGATAATGCTGAAAACGCCTTCATTTATGTCTATTAATTTATCCATATTTGATTTTAAGGACGCCATTTCTTTCGCAAACTCATCTTTATCTATTATTTCACCCAAATTTAAAGATTTCAAATCTACAGCCGTATTGCGGTAATATTTTTTATGTTCGTTCATAATTTCTTTAACATGGTCCATTATGCCTTTATTATAGCCAAATCAGATTTTTCATTCTATATGTCTTACATATATCTAAGGGTCATTTTTAACGCTCTCTTATAAACATCCTTTATTAAATTTAATGATGATTTTAATTTCTCCATATATTCGTCGCGTACATCCGAGGAACAAGCCTTCATAGAATAGCTTGCCGTCAGTTTACCAACGTAATAATATCTCTGTATCGATTCGAATGAATTTTGCAAATTTTTAATGCACTCGTCATCTATCATTCGATTGTCAGTTGGGTCTGTTATCAATTCTCTCAATCGCTTGACATTTTCATGAATTGCCTGTAAATGCTCAATGGTATCATCATCCCAGTTATCCAGTATTCTAGTTAAAACGGCTAAGGCATCGATAATACTGAAAATTTTCTCATTTTTGGAGAGTAGCTTATCAATATTTGTTTTTAAGGATTTCGTTTTTTCCTCAAACTCATTTTTATCCGTCCCAATCTCTAAATCTTTCAAATTCTCGACGACTTCACAGTAGTAATCTTCATATCTAGAAATAATTTTTCCCACGTATTCCATTATACTTTATTTAAGAAAAATTTTAATTATTGACTATCCTCTAATGCTTGCTTATGATGATTATCTATCAAATCATGAGCGGTTTTTAATTTTGTAATATATTTATCTCGCCAAACAGGTATGAACGCTCTATCGCGTTCTAGCGATCTAACGTGGTCAGGATAATCCTTTATCGATTTGAACGACGATTCCAAGCTATGAATGCACTTATCATCTATAATTCGATTGCCAGTTGGTTTCGTTTTTAGTTTTTTCAAATCTTTAGCATCTTTATCAACTGCACATATAAGATTGGTAAAATCAAATTTCCATTCCTTTATTATTATAGCCAAAACGGTAAAAATATCGATAATGCTGAATATCTCTTTATCTACGCCTATTAATTTATCCATATTCGATTTTAAGGACGCCATTTCTTTTTCAAACCCATCTTTATCTATTATTTCACCCAACTTTAAAGATTTCAAATCTGCAGCCGTATCGCTATAATATTTTCTATACTCGTCGATAATATGTTTAACAGGATACATTATACCTTTATTATGGTCAAAATATATAATTTTTTTACGATCCAGTCAGATTTTTCCACGACAAGTCAAACATTTCTACATCATTTTCAGCATCCAAATTCACATACTCTTGGATTTCATCTTTTTCTCCCGTATTGAGGTTTTCGCTCTTTTTCATCAGGTAGCCTTTATCGTTTATGAATCGGCCAACGACCATTTCTCGGCGACTGCCATCCATAATCATGTTACCAGTTTCCATTACACAATTTACGCCCGGCCCAGACTGATGCATGATTTCATGAACTCTCGTTGAAAGAAATTTAGGTAACGTAGCCACGCCATTTAGCAACGACTGCATGCATTGCTCAACATCGTTTCTAGTAGCATCAAAATTGTAATAAGGGGCTAAAGGCATTTCTGATGCGGCTAAATTATTCATCTTGACTCGATATATATAGACAAAGAAAAAATACTTAATTACAATCAACTAGAAAACTGTTGCTGGTAGACGTCAAGATACAATGAAGGTGAGGGTATGTTAGCCATCTTATATAGCCAGGCCACACCCACAAATAAACCAACCAACTTGAAAAAAAAAAAAAAAAAAAAAAAAAAAAATTTTTTTTTTTTCTTTTTTTTTAAGAGTTTTATAAAAAATAATATATTCTTTTTTTCAATGTCGTAGTATTTAATTAAAGTTCTACGGCTAATACCTGTTCCATTTTATTAATGCGATTCAAGACCCTGGAAACCAGATTCAAATTTTTATATCCATCCAAACTGATGACCATTTTCGAATGCTCGATTCTATTTGGATACATATGAAGGGGTTTGGCAAATCCCAACTCAATAGGAAAACATTCATTGTAGTACGGAGATATTCTGACTTCGGTACCCTTTTCAGGATCTTTACACACAACTTGATTTTTTTCGGCGTCGTGGTAAAGAAAAATTAAACTAGTGCCTCGAATAGGCGCCCAAGGAAAGCTTTCAGTCGCAACTACAATACAATTCGGCTTCAGAACCAGATTTTTACCCAATTGGATTTCGGGTCCATCCATTTTATATTTTAGATAAAACTCGTTGAAACGTATCCTGGTCGCTGGTTTCAAGACTACGGCTCCGTCCGCTAGCATTAAAAGGGTATCATCAATACGATCCACTATCGGAATATTCCTTTCTCGAAAAAAGTCTTCGACAGATATTTTATGGATTAGACTCGAATCCCTTACTTGAACCCAGACCATAGATTTAGGATCCATTCTATCAAACAAAATTGCACAATATGTCAACGATAGGCACAGCTCATGTTTATATAGAGTTGATACACCCATTAAAAAAAAAAAAAAAAAAATTTTTTTTTGGAGCAATTTTGGAGCAGGTTCATAAACTCATATCGTATGAAATTCATTTCCACGATGCAAATGATTCTGTTAGAAGACAAACCGGCATATATATAGGTTAGCTAGAGTCAATCAACCAATCAATCAACCTTGAAAAAAAAAAAAAAAAAATTTTTTTTTTTTTTTTTTTTTTTCAAGTGGGTGTGGCATGGCTATATAAACCATGGCTGATTTTATATATCTATATTGTTTTTGGACTTTGTCATTTTTCACCTATCTAAATTTATTTTTTTTCGTTTCGATTTTATATTTTTTATTTCTAAGTTTATTTTTTCACAAATCTTGAAATTTTTTAAGTTACTTATATTCAATGGACTCTCATAAAGTACCGTCTAAACCGATAAATATTTACAAGTTATTTTTTTTCACAAATCCAATATTGGTAGCCTATCGCTTTAAAAAAAATGTGTCAAACGAGGCTTCCATCGTCAAGATGAATGACATGAGGAAGCCTCGTTTGACACAAGTTTTTTAAATATTTTTCACATCTATTGGACATAGACCCGTCTCTTTTCCGCAATGGCCGTTCGACAGACAGGACAATATTCGAGTTTGTCCGAACAGGCCATGCAGCACACCACGTGCCCGCAGTCGAAGAACGCCACCTGGCTCTCTTCCGTCAGGCAGACTTTACATTCGTTGGTGATAGCCAATCTCTTGGACTTGACACGAGGGCCGTCGAACAGGTCATTTCTGAAGAGGTCAGTATAGAGTTGCAGCCAGTCCTGCAATCTGGCATTTCCCTCAGATTCGATATGAACATCAAATACATACTCCGAAGACATGGGAAAATCGGCGGCGACCCTTCCGTGTCTCCAGAGCCTCTGCATGTCTTCTACGTCTGAGAACAGGCTCACGTAGTCGAACATTTCGTATATTTCAAAGACTGGAAACGAGTCTAGATGCTTGGTGGCCCGATAGTTGGCAAATTCGTGAATATCATAAAATTTCAGCATCACGCCCACATCTACAGCCGAAACATAAGTCTTTCCGTCAGAGGCTAGGGCGGACCTCAAGCCGATCTGGCCTGGGAAAAATAATCGCATCCACATGACTTGAGAGCTAGTGAGCGATTGAAACTGTAAGCTCTGAGCAGCGGCTTTTATAGTAGAACCCATATCCTTTAAAACAGGATGTCAGCCAAGAAGACAGGATGCTCGGATGAGATAAAGTTAATTGTAGCATAAGTCCTTGAAAACAGGATGGAAGCGGCTAAAATTATTGACAGGATATTATGCCACGTGATATTTTTTATCTAATTGGTTATTTTTAGACCAGCCAACAAGACAATTTCGCTCCAAACGGATCAAAGTTACGATCTAGGTCACGTTTAATGCAGCCAATATAACCATAGGTGTCCAACATGTCTATCAGCGTTTTAAAAGAAACATCAAACATACACATTTTGCATTTTGTCCAGCACTCTGCAACAATACATGCTGTAACAACTAAGCATTGTAGAATCCAAACTTGATAACACCATTCGCCAGGATTATCTTCAGCCAACAGACTCTTAATATCAGGAGACATGCTATCGTAGTCGTAATAAGCTATACGTTTCAATTGGCTTTTCAACATTTTAAATGCCCTTTCGGGTGTATCGAGTTTGTCTATGGAAGGGACGGCGTTATTTTGAAAATAGACTGTGAGCATTTTCAACATAGAGCGGGCAAACTGAGATTCCAACATCATTTCGCAGGTCTCTAGACGTAAGGCAAGTCGAACGCAATTTCGGAGCAGGTCCATAAACTCATATCGTATGAAATTCTCCATGATCGTTCTAAACTGGCCTGATACAATTCAATGTTAGCTAGATGAGAGTGGCAGACAGAATGAAGGAATGAAGGTTTGAATACGGCTATTTATAAAGAATGAATTCAAGCCACGCCCACTCAAAAAAAAAAAAAAAAAAAAATTTTTTTTTTTTTTTACAGTTGGTTGGTTGGTTGATATGATGGTTGGTTTCTAAAGTTATATTTCTCAGTTGGTTTTTAATGTTATATTTCTCAGTTGGTTGCTAAAATTATATTTCCTCAGTTGGTTGCTAAAATTATATTTCTTTAGCCAATCATTGTAGATGGCGCTGTAGTCTATATATATAGTATATATATAGTATATCTATTAGGGTGGGTGGGAGTGGAATTTATTTCTTCTACTGTAAGGTCATGCATAAACCAGCTCCCTGATGCCCAAACCCACTTCCTTTAAAATAGGGTTATTTATACAATATTGACTTTGAAAACAAGACTTTTATAGACTATTGTCTGACAAATAACGACGGAGTAATATATAGAGCTTTACAATCATTTGGCATTAGTCTTCAAGCCTAAGCCCTTCTATCAAAACTCATTATCGAAAAAACAAAATTTACTCAAGAGTATCCTATAAATTTAAAAATGGTATGCTAATATTGTAAATTTAGACTCTAGAATTAAAAATATTAGAAATAAAATATTTTTTTTATCTGTATTTAAACATACAGACATTTCCAATTATACGATTATGCATATATGTTTGGCTTGTAATCTTAATCCATAATACTTTTCAATTTGGCCTGATCCGTCTTGGTAGAAGGATTCTAAAAATATACTTTAAGCATTTTCAAAATAGAGTGGGCATATGGATTCTCAGGTCTTTTGACAAGACGAAAAGACATGATTGCAATGATTCCTTTAGAAGACAAACCAGCATATATATAGACATGATTCCATCTAAGTCATATGAAATAAACCAACCAACTTTGAAAAAAAAAAAAAAAAAAAAAAAAAAAATTTTTTTTTTTTTTTTTTTTAGAGTATTTATAATATATATAATACTAAGAGTTTTATAATATATAATACTAAGAGTTTATATAATATATATAATAAATTTATAAAGATATTAGTAGGTATAATTTAGGGAAAAAAATCAGAAAATTAGTATATACTGAATTTTGATATATCCCTACGTTTTCCCTAGAATACATCTACATAGGGAATTTCTAATAGGGAAAAATAATCCTTCTGTATGACCAACTTAAAAAAATATCAGCTTGGCTCCCTCAAGCTGTACGATAAAACATTTTAAATAAAAGGCATCCTAGATCTCAATAAAATATCTGTGTATTTCTTACGACCCAATCTCTATTTACACCCCACCCTCAAGTACCACAAATCTAGCTAAACTCTGCGTTTTGCGATAAATCCAGGTACAAGACACAGTCACTGGCAATATTATTCGAGCATTACCACCCTTTTGTCCAATCTTAGACTAGACTATTAAAAATCTAATATTGACATTATTATCGACTCCTGATCAGTAGTTTAAGCCACATTTAAGAAAACAAAATCTTTGCTTGCAGAGAGGCCGCTAATATTTTCCAAGGGTAAGACCTTTATCAAAACTCTTTGTCGAAAAAACTAAAATTGGCCCATGAAAATCGTATAAATTTACAAGATTTCATGTTAATGTTGTAAATTTAGCCATCAAAATTAGAAAAAAATGTTAGTTAATCAATATCTTCAGAGACTAAACCCTACAGCCAATATTTTCAAAGGTTCATAAGGCCGCTGAAGTGTCTGATAAAAAAATTATAAATTTTATCCATAGCCCCCTATAATTTAATGATTTTTATTCTTTACAACGTTGGCTTTCAATCTGTCGGAAAAAAATGGGTCGAACGAGGTTTCCAACGTAAAGACATTATCTCTACATGAGGAAATCTCGCTCGACCCATTTTTTTACGCATCCGAAAGACATTATCCGCTATACAATTTCAGAATGTCAAGCTCTTCTGGCACATTTATAACGATCCTCTGGTCCAGATACTCTAAAATCTGATAAAATCTCTCATCTTGGCTCGCAGCCGGTAGCCGGATGATGTTGACCACTCGATTCAGCTGTGCCCGAAACCTGTTCTTGGCATTGGGTATATCTTTACCCGCGTAGCCAATCATTTTGTCCCAGTCCAAAAAGACTCTGAACTGACCTGGATGCAGGTTTCGCATTTTAGCATGAAGCCATTTGATCTTAAATATGCCAGGGCTATGCCAAGCGAGTAGATCGCCATAACGACCGTCTTCCAGAGCCGGTAGAATAAAATCCTTCATGAGTTGTTTAGACATTCTGATAGCAGATACTGAGGCGAGAGGCTAATATATATACTATTTCAGAGCGGATGTCGTTATCAGTTCTACGAAAGAACAGACAGGATATAAGCAGATCCACGATAAAATTAGAATGTCAAGGCTTTCATCCACGAAAAGAAGACAGGTCATGTAAATTTTTGCAATTAAGATTTTACAATTAAGATTTCAAGGGTCAAACGAGATCTACGATAAATTTAGAATGGTAAGGTTATGCATACAGCTTTCATCCACGATAAAATTAGAATGGCTAGGCCAATGATTTTATAAAGCCATGTCAAGGGATTCTTTTCAAACTACATCTACTACGCCAAGTACCGCAAAGCTGGGTAATCCTACGAGTTTACGCATTTAAAGGCTTATCAGACAGTCACCAGCAATAATTTTCGAGCATATTTAGACCTTTCAGAATTTCAAAACGACAGTTCCTATGCCAAGTACCGCAAAGCTGGGTAATCCTACGAGTTTACGCATCTAAAGGCTTATCAGACAGTCACCAGCAATAATTTTCGAGCAACTGCACCCTTTCAGACGGTTTAAATAATAAATTTTAAATAGTTTAATTATTTATAAAATGTATTCGATATTGGCACAGCATTCATTTAGCGTAGCAAAAAATGTATCAAACCAATAGTGTAGAAATTTAATTTGAGACTTTAGAAGACATGAATTTAAATGTATCAAAGACATGACCGTTGCTGTTGAGATAGAATGATGAGATGGCATGTCAACAGTTCTATATATAGTATGCAACCAACTGAAAAAAAAAAAAAAAAAAAAAAAATTTTTTTTTTTTTTTCAAGGTTGGTTGGATGGTTTCTAAAGTTATATTTCTAAAGTTATATTTCTAAGTTGGCTGCTACAGTTATATTTCTAAGTTGGCTGCTACAGTTATATTTCTAAGTTGGCCGCTAAAGCTATATTTCTCAGTTGGCTGCTAAAGCTATATTTCTTTAGCCAATCATTGTAGATGGCGCTGCAGTCTATATATATATAGTATATATATAGTATATCTATTAGGGTGGGTGGGAGTGGAATTTATTTTTTCTACTGTACGGTCATGCATAAACTAGCTCCTGACGTCTAAACCCATTTCCTTTAAAATAGGATGAAATAGCGTTATTTATACAATATCGGCTTTGAAAACAAGACTTTTGTCTGACAAATGACTGTAGGTTTTCATGAAATCAGAATAGATCATAGGCTATTATAGAAAAATCTAACTCTCTAGTGTACATCTTGCTGAAAACACATTACGAGAGATAGTGACTAGACGACCGTTGCAGGCAAATGTGGAGAGACAATGAGAATGTAGTCATGTTAGCCACAGTAAATATAGACAAGCTTCAAGGGTGGGCGTGGTACCTGAAAAAAAAAAAAAATTTTTTTTTTTTTTTTTTTTTTTTTACAGTTGGTTGTTTGGTTGATTTCAATGTGACTTTGATGGAATTTTATTTCTAATATTTTTTTTTGTATATAATTTTTACAAGCCTCCGTTCAAAATCTTAAGTCAAAATCTTAAACGCATCCAACATTGGCAATATAACTGTTACAAAAAAACGGGTCGAACGAAGTGTCAAAGACAGTAATCTGCCATGAGACACTTCGTTCGACCCGATTTTTTATAAATCGTTTGGGTGACCTCTGTTTGTATTAGGCAGTTGATAACGACTATGCCGTTTTATTCTCCAACTGTTTCGGCCGTATCATAAAATTAACCCTTGGTCGAGGATTCCAGGCACGGTATATTTTGTATCTGGTAGAGACTTCAGGAGATTTTGGCAGTCGGCTTATGGGATTTGGAACTTTTAAGTAAATCTTCTGTGATGTGGCTATTGTAACTGGTTTGGGATCTGGCTTTGTAACTGGCTTTGTAACTGGCTTTGGCTTTGTCTTTGGAGTCGGCTTTGTAACTGGTTTTGAAACTGGAGTTGGCAGAGACATAGATTTATCATATTGAAGTATCAGCTCGCAATAGAGACGAGAGGTCTTTAATATTTTCCTTTTAGGTTGTAAGGCATAGCCGTAATCAAATTGCCTGTCAGAGTCTGCGGAAAGCATTTTGCAAAACAAAAGGTCAGAATGAATAAGCTGAGGCGAGAGGCCGGTATTTATACTCTGGCGAGCGGATGCATGAGATCTGATAAGCGGTTCTGAGAAACGATAAAAATAATAGGGCTCGACAGGATGACTGTTTATAGATTAGATCCTGTCTTTGAGGAAACGAGTTACATAATATCCTGCAAACGCAATTATTCTAGAAGGTCAGCTAGATAAATCCTCAAGCGATAAACTAATCTTATAAAAATTTTCCTGGATAATTTATTATCGACTCCTGATCAGTAGTATAAGCCACATTTAAGAAAAAAAAATAGTTGCTTGCAGAGAGTCTCGTTAATATTTTCCAAGGGTGAGGCCTTTATCAAAACTTGTTGTGGAAAAAACTAAAATTATCCCATGAGTCTCCTATAAATTTACAAGATTTCATGCTAATATTGTAAATTTAGCCGTCAAAATTAAAAAAAATCAGTCAATATTTTCAAAGACTAAACCACTTAACCCTTTTAGAATTTCAAACGGATCCAGACTACAAACTTGGTAAGGCAATAAAGAACGTAGTCTTATGCTGATATAGTGAAACTCGTTGAGACAGCGACACTATAACTGACATACAAATTCCAAAGTTGGCAAGACAATAAAGAGTGTAGTCTTATGCTGATATAGTGAAACTCGCTGAGACAGCGACACTATAATTGACATACGAATTCAGACTACAAACTTGTCAAGACAATAAAGAGTGTAGTCTAGTGCCGATATAGTGAAACTCGCTGAGACAGCGACACTATAATTGACATACGAATTCAGACTACAAACTTGTCAAGACAATAAAGAGCGTAGTCTTGTGCCGATATAGTGAAACTCGCTGAGACAGCGACACTATAATTGACATACGAATTCAGACTACAAAAATATAGTCACTTAAATTAAAAGATGTTTTACAGTAATTTCTGAGTATACAAGTATATATATATATATATATATATATATATATATATATATATATATATATAATATTAATATAATATAATATAAATATATTATAAATATATTATAATATAAATATATTATAATATAAATATAATATAATATAAATATATTATAATAAAAAAAAAAAAAAAAAATCCATCCATTTCTATAGGGTAGCTACGATTCATGCTCCTACCTTCTCCTATTTTGCTCCGACTTGCTTTTTGTGGCAACGAGCTTCAAGCTTTTTTAAGAGTATTTAAAATTTTAATATTATATAATATACTAAGAGTATTATAAACTATTTATTTTACCTATAATTGAGTTTGAAATAAAATATTTTTTTTATCTGTATGTTTAAATACAGATAAAAAAAATATTTTATTTCCAATATTTTATTTAATTTATTTTATTATATTCTATAAAACCTATGATATTTAACTTGAGACTCTAAAAGACATGATAATATTGAATCAATTTAAACAATCATTAAACGACATACCTCTGTCATGACTAGAAGACTGTTGCTGGAAGAAGAAGACTGTTGACTAGAAGACTGTTGACTGAAGACATGACTAGACGACTGCTGCTGGTCAAATACAATGACGGTTATTAGCGATCATATATAGTATGCAACCAACCAACTGAAAAAAAAAAAAAAATTTTTTTTTTTTTTTTTTTTTTTTTTTTTTTTTTTTTTTTTTACAGTTGGTTGGTTGGTTGGTTGCTGAAACCGTTTCAAGGATGATCTACTCATTATCATATTTAATGTCCTGTCGCAACGAATTCTGTTGAGTCGCTATCTGATTGGAAAGCAACAGGTTCTGCAGGTTCTGGATCTGGATCTGCTGCTTCTGAATCTGCACTAGAGATCTGTTCTGCTGCACGCCCAACTCTAATTTAAGCCTGTAAATTTCTTCCTGATACAAGTTATCTATTTTGGAGTACAGTACGTCAAATTTCTCAATCTTGGTTTTCAAGAGTGAGATTTCTGCATCCAATTTAGATTGCAAGTCAAACATTTGCTGCTTTAAATTTTGCATTTCGGTCTTTGCGTCGTTGTCCAACGGTTCCCACATTTTGTACATGCTGAGCTTCAATGAAAGGGATAATATTAGAAGCTATCCAATGTGAGAGTCACAGAAACAGGATCCTGATACAATTCAATGACAAGCGTTTAACAGGATCGTTCTAAACTGGCCTGATACAATGTTAGCTAGATGAGGCTGGCAGACAGAATGAAGGAATGAAGGTTTGAATACGGCTATTTATAAAGAATGAATCCAAGCCACGCCCACTCAAAAAAAAAAAAAAAATTTTTTTTTTTTTTTTTTTTTTTTTTTTTAAATGACTTTGAAGCTCGTTGCCACAAAAAGCAAGTCGGAGCAAAATAGGAGAAGGTAGGAGCATGAATCGTAGCTACCCTATAGAAATGGATAGATTTTTTTTTTTTTTTTTAAATACTTATATTTATATTATATTATATTTATATTATATTTATATTATAATATATTTATAATATATTTATATTATATTATATTTATATTATATTTATATTATAATATATTTATAATAATATTTATAATAATATTTATATTATAATATATTTATAATATATTTATTATTTATATTATAATATATTTATTTGGTTGGTAAAGTACATTAACATTTATCGGACTTTACTAATTAGTTTTTTTTTTCAAATAATCTTCAAGTTACACGTCATTTTAAATCCAGCCCGTCCTCGATTCTTTTCTCAGCTAAGACCGAATCGCATGAAATCTAAGCCTGCCCCTGATCCGAGACATTGTGTCAGACGAGTGACATTAGAAACGAGACATTAGAAATTTAAGCATGCAGTCATGTAAATTTTTACAATTAAGATTTAAAGATTACAGTTACAAGCTATTCAAACTACAGCTCTTATGCCAAGTACTGCCAAACTCAGACAAGACATTAGAAACGAGACATTAAAAATGTAAGCATGTAAATTTTTACAATTAAGATTTAAAGATTACAGTCTATTCAAACTACAGCTCCTATGCCAAGTACCGCCAATCTCGCTGACGAGACGTTAGAAATTTAAGCATGTAAATTTTTACAATTAAGATTTAAAGCTTACAGTCTATTCAAACTACAGCTCTTATACCAAAGTGGCTGACGAGACATTAGAAACGAGACAGTAAAAATTTAAGCATGCAGTCATGTAAATCTTTACAATTAAGATTTAAAGATTACAGTTACAATTTATTCAAACTACAGCTCCCGCTGACGAGACATTAGAACGAGACATTAGAAATTTAAGCATGCATTCATGTAAATTTTTATAATTAAGATTTAAAGATTACAGTTACAATCAGATCCCGCCAATCTCAGCAACGCTCACGAGACATTAGAAATGTAAGCATGAAATTTTTACAATTAAGATTTAAAGATTACAGTTACGAGGGTAGTCTATTCAAACTACAGCTCCTATGCCAAGTACCGCAAAGCTGGGTGAACCTACTTCTTTACGGCATATAAAGGTCTATCAGACAGTCGCCAGAAGTATTCTTCGAGCAACTCCACCCCGTCAGAATTTTTCACGATTCGATTAAGTTGTCGGTTTGAATAATAAATATTTAAAATTTAAATATATTATTTAAATATTTTATTTTAATAATAAAATATTTATTATTTAAATATTTTATTTTAATAATAAAATATTTATTATTTAAATATATTATTTGTTTATCGAATCGTTAAAAATATATTATTTGTTTATCGAATCGTTAAAAAAATATAGTCAATATTGGTATAGCATTCATTTAAAAAATGCCCTTATTCAATATTGTAAATTGAAGGTTGATGCTAGAAGAGATTCAGACAGAATGAAGGTTTGAGTACGGCTATTTATAAAGAATGAATCCAAATCAATCAACCAATCAACCAACCTTGAAAAAAAAATTTTTTTCCAAGGTTGGTTGATTGGTTGATTTAAAAAATAATCCTTATTCAATATTGTAAATTTCTATCTCAGAGACATTAGCTATTTCAGATTCAAAGGCATCGTTTCAATATTGAAATATTACTATTATCTATTTCAGACCAATTCAAAGTCTCAATTTATAAACATCCAATATTGGCACTCTATCTATCGCAAAAAAATGGGCCGAACGAAGCGTCAAAGACAGAAATCTGCCATGAGAAGCTTCGTTCGGCCCATTTTTTTGCCCCCTCCAGATTTAAGGCATCAGTTTGTACCATCTAGATCGATCCCCCACAAACACTTTGATTTTGGACGGAGGGGTGTCTGTCCAAGAAATAGTCTCAAATCTATCTTCGTGGAGGCGAGGGTCGTCATCGTGGTCCCCATCGAAGAACAGCATGGTTCTGTCTATGAAATCTTTTAAGAATTCATCTATGAATTTGTCAGAGTCCCTCACGATCCGAATTCGGATGGCTTTATGGATGCATGAGGTGGGTACTATGGGGTCTAGAATCTGGATCTTAGAGGATGTCAGCATGGCCTCGAATCCCAACGACGAGAGGGCATCTCCAAAATGTATCTCGTCGACTGGATACACCCAGGTATTGGCTAGAGAAATAGGTAGCCTGACCCTCCTGTAAACGAGATCACTTACCTTCAGCCTGGTCGTTTTTTTCACGTAAGATCGGCCCATCAGCTTGGCCACATCAGAGGCCCTGACGAACAAAAGTCCATCCGCAGAGACTACGAATAGGATTTTAGCGTCGAGCTGTGGATGTTCAATAGTGAATAGCATGACTTATGGTAACAGAAGTCAAAATGATGCAGGCTCTTAGAGGCAGCTCGTATATATACCCGATTCGTGACCTCGTTTTATCAAGCTTTACTAAGAAAACCGCGTGACCTTCTAGAACGATAAAATTATTTATATAATTAGTTTAAACGGGATCTTGCATAAGCTACCGATAGCATGAGGACGTGCGTCACCGATAAGAAATTTACTTGGAATTTAGATAGAACTAAAGATTACTGCTAGTATATATACAGGCTGCTGGACGAGACATTTCATTCTGAGCTAGTCTTACTGCTCCAAAATGATTTTCCAAATTCTGTCTGATGAACTGAATGTTAAATTAACATGCTTTTTGTCGTTTGATAATCAAATTTTCATCAAAGGCCGAGACGTGGCCTATTACATGGGGCATGAAAACCCCAATAGAGTAGTGCACCTGTGCCATATAACCGTAACGGACATTGCTCCTGAGGGCTTGAAACTACCCCCGTCTTTAGCCAAGACATGCGTCTTTGGACTGGAGGATGCAAAAATATTGATGGATATGCATCCAGGAGAGTTTGATTCCTTATTTCAGGGGCCGATCGAAATTCTTACGCCCATCGAATGCAGCTTAAACCTGAGGCGGCCTGTCCAGGTTAAGCTCGCAGCCATAACCTCATCCAATGCCACAATGGAGAGTTTCTTGGCCGATCTAAAGATTGTCATGGAGGAGTACCTGGCAACGGTACCCATGGACACTTATGTCTTTGGCGAACGATATGGGGACTTGGAGCTGGGCTATTTCCCCCGAAAAATAAAAGTTTTGGTGGGAAACAAGCCCTACTTCTATAAATCCTCGTCTTAAGATCAGGACGAGGTGCAAAAAAATGGGTCGAGCGAAGCCTCTCATGACATTGTCATTGAGGCTTCGCTCGGCCCATTTTTTTGCGATAGATAGAGTGCCAACATTGGATGCGTACCGATTTGAACTTGTAATTTTCAAGGGATATGGCTTAGCTATAAGATAATTTTGTATCTTGATAAAATATGCAGACTCTATAGACAAATTTAAGGGATCTGAATTTAACAATTTAATTTTTTCGTTTAAAATTTACATTTTTTTCGTGTAAAATTTAAAATTTTTAAAGACTAAGTGTGGCAGTCATTACAATCTGATCTCTAAATTTTCAAGGGATATGGCTTAGCTATAAGATAAATATGAAACTTGGTAAAATATACAGACTCGATAGCTAAATTTAAGGGATCTGAATTTGAAATTTTAATTTTTTCGTTTAAAATTTGTATGTAAAATTTAAAATTTTTAAAGACTAAGTGTAGCCAAGCCAACATTGAATGCGTACCGATTGTAATTTTCAAGGGATATGGCTTAGCTATAAAATAAATATGAATCTTGGTAAAATATCGATAGCTAAATTTAAGGGATCTGAGTTTAAAAATTTAATTTTTTCATTTAAAATTTAAAATTTATATGTAAAATTTAAAATTTTTAAAGACTAAGTGTTGCCAAGCCAGTTATTATGATCTGATATCTATAAAAAGATTTTCGAGAAACTATTGACAGGATGCTTGATAAGCGGCTCCGATTAAAATTACAATCAGATCTCTATAAAAAGATTTTTCGAGAAGTGTTGACAGGATATTATGTAAGCCTTTCCTCAGGATGCCCGGTTACAATCAGATCTCTATAAAAAGATTTTTCCAGAAGTATTGACAGGATATTATGCAAGCCTTTCCTCTTGATAACCTAGAAAATTACAATCAGATCTGTTGATAAGACCGGGTATATATACGAGTGTCCAGCGAGAGCTCTTCAATTGCTAGTCGATCTCTCTACTAGCTGCTTAGATACATTAGCTCTCTGTCAGTCATGTTTTTCCATGTAAAAAATTATGCTTATGGCGTTGCCTTTAAATGCCTAATGGCCACTGATGGCACCCTGTTTGTCCGGGCTGAGGACCTGGCTATTTATTCGAGGCACCCTCTAGATCTTCATTTTGCCGAAAAATATGCAGGCCTCACCGTCCGTGATGTGATGGACCCTAAAATCGATTTACCTAAATGGCTCGCTAAGACGAGAATCTTCTCGATTAGCGAAGCCAAGCATCATTTGAAAGGGTTCATGGGCGAACAGGAATTTGATGAAATGTTCGATGGTTCGGCCATGGTGAAATACCAGGCTAACATGAAGCTCAGCTTCGTGAAAGCCATAGGTGTTCGATTTGTTGAAAGGTCCCATACCAAGTTCGAAGACTTCCTTGCCGCATACCAACTACAGGTGAGGAAATTTTTTGAGCTTGAATATGAGGATTATGAATTATACAAATCTCAAATGACCGGACTGTTGAAGATGACCATCAGGAGGTCATCTAATGAGCAACCCATAGAGAGCTTGTGCTAATCTTTAAAATGAGAGTAAAAAAATGGGTCGAACGAGGTGTCTCATGGCAGAATTTCTGTCTTTGACACCTCGTTCGACCCATTTTTTGCGATAGATATAGTGCCAACATTGGACGAGTTTAATTTAAGACTTTGATGCTAAGGGGGCTTAATTTAAGTATTTATAAAAAAAATCTATTAAGCTAGTATTGAAGAGGGTATCAGCATAAAAAATAATTAAGACGTTTAAGTTGAGACTTTACAATTACATGTATGAAAATATTATTAAGACTTGACTCTCAAAAATATATGGATGGGTCTATAATTGAATTAAGTATATTTTCAAAAATGAAGATTTAGACTTTGGGTTGACTATTGCAAATTCGACCAACTTTAGAAACATAATGTTAAAATAAAAATATTTTTGAAAACTAATCGTTGAATCGTGATTCTTATTACATATACATAGTAAAATAAGCAATTTAATTACTTTTCAGTCGTTTTTTTTTTCAAATTAAAAAAAAAAAATTCAAAATTTCGACAGAGGTGGTGGCACATCAGCAAATTTAGATAAACTGTTACTTTAGCATGATAGATATATATATAGGCTAGCTAGAGTCAATCAATCAATCAACCAACCTTGAAAAAAAAAAAAAAAAATTTTTTTTTTTTTTTATGGTTGGTTGGTTGATATATATTTATAATGTTAATTGAATTAAGTATATTTTCAAAAATGAAGATTTAGACTTTGAGTTGACTATTGCAAATTTGACCAACTTTAGAAACGTAATGTTAAAATAAAAATATTTTTGAAAACTAATCGTGGAATCGTGATTCTTATTACATATACATAGTAAAATAAGCAATTTAATTACTTTTCAGTCGTTTTTTTCAAATTTAAAAAGAATTGTAAATTTTGTGACTATTGCAAATTTGACCAACTTTAGAAACGTAATGTTAAAATAAAAATATTTTTGAAAACTAATCGTGGAATCGTGATTCTTATTACATATACATAGTAAAATAAGCAATTTAATTACTTTTCAGTCGTTTTTTTTTCAAATTTAAAAAAAATTGAAAATTTTGACAGAGGTGGTGGCACATCAGCAAATTTAGATAAACTGTTACTTTAGCATGATATATATAGACTAGCTAGAGTCAATCAATCAACCAACCTTAAAAAAAAAAAAAAAAAAAAATTTAATGTTTGGTTGGTTGGTTGATATATATTTATAATGTTAATTGAATTAAGTATATTTTCAAAAATGAAGATTTAGACTTTGAGTTGACTATTGCAAATTTGACCAACTTTAGAAACGTAATGTTAAAATAAAAATATTTTTGAAAACTAATCGTGGAATCGTGATTCTTATTACATATACATAGTAAAATAAGCAATTTAATTACTTTTCAGTCGTTTTTTTTCAAATTTAAAAAAAAATGAAAATTTTGTGACTATTGCAAATTTGACCAACTTTAGAAACGTAATGTTAAAATAAAAATATTTTTGAAAACTAATCGTGGAATCGGGATTCTTATTACATATACATAGTAAAATAAGCAATTTAATTACTTTTCAGTCGTTTTTTTTTTCAAATTTAAAAAAAATTGAAAATTTTGACAGAGGTGGTGGTACATCAGCAAATTTAGATAAACTGTTACTTTAGCATGACATATAGGCTAGCTAGAGTCAATCAATCAACCAACCTTTAAAAAAAAAAAAAAAATTTTTTTTTTTTTTATGGTTGGTTGGTTGGTTGATATATATTTATAATGTTAATTGAATTAAGTATATTTTCAAAAATGAAGATTTAGACTTTGAGTTGACTATTGCAAATTTGACCAACTTTAGAAACGTAATGTTAAAATAAAAATATTTTTGAAAACTAATCGTGGAATCGTGATTCTTATTACATATACATAGTAAAATAAGCAATTTAATTACTTTTCAGTCGTTTTTTTTTCAAATTTAAAAAAAATTGAAAATTTTGTGACTATTGCAAATTTGACCAACTTTAGAAACGTAATGTTAAAATAAAAATATTTTTGAAAACTAATCGTGGAATCGTGATTCTTATTACATATACATAGTAAAATATGCAATTTAATTACTTTTCAGTCGTTTTTTTTCAAATTTAACAAAAAATTGAAAATTTTGACAGAGGTGGTGGCACATCAGCAAATTTAGATAAACTGTTACTTTAGCATGATAGATATATATATAGGCTAGCTAGAGTCAATCAATCAATCAACCAACCTTTAAAAAAAAAAAATTTTTTTTTTTTTTTTCAAAGATTTTTTTTACAAACATTAGTTAGTAGTTTAACATAATTAAACTATCTCTCTACGAGCCAGCTTGACGGTCAACTCATACGCTCTGTCTTTTTCGTCAACTACATAGTCTTTTTCTATTTCCTCAAACTTTCTCTTAACCGTAGCAGTCAATTCTTGAATCATGTCGCCCGATTTGACAGACCATATACCTTCAGCTCTCACACGCATGGAAAAGTTGCTAGGTTTGCTCTTCTTCAGTATCCCCATACCTGGATTCTACCGACGGGGGTGCGTAGATATTCGTATGTTGTTCGCAGACTGCCCTCGAGTATTCGTAATACCCTTTAAGCCAATCTTGTACATTCATCTCGCCTTCATTTCGAACTGTGATTTCAAAGGCCATCCTTCTGCTGAACGGTATAATCTTGGGATACGTAGAGGTTACCCGGCCATCTGTCCACAGTTTCTGGATACGGCAGATCTCCTCGATAGGCATTCGGTGCGTCTTCACAAGTACGTGAGGCATATCGTTTAAATCAAACACGCGCCTGGAACTCATGTTCAAGCGTTGTGCATTGGGATATAGATCAGCCAGATCCTTGTTGGAATATCGATGTGCAAAGTTGTAAGGTGACGCGTAGCCTAAATATTTGCCAACTTCGACGGCTATGAAATAAACAACAGTAGCGGCGATGAGTCTAGGGTTAGTATCAAAACAAATTTTCAGATACATGATTGCGCTATGATCTTTCAATAAACAGAGGCAACTAGAATGGACAGAATGATGGTAGCTTGAGTACGGAACCACTATTTATATAGAATATCCATGAGTGGGCGTGGCATGTAAAAAAAAAAAAAAAAATTTTTTTTTTTTTTTTTTAAGTTAGTTTTTTATTTAGTTATCATCTTTGATAACTGGTCCAGAAAACTTCTTTATAAGCTTATCCGCCTCGTTTTCAATCTCTGTACGAATCGAGTCCAAGTCGTAACTGCAACCCTCGTCCTTTTCATAGACTGACATTATATCTTTTAGCGAATCGCCCACCATTTCTTGTTTGATTTTCTCAGGGTCTTCGCCGATTTTGGAGTACGCAGATAGGTATCTATTATAATTTACATAATTTTTAATCTTGTACTTGTTGAGAGCTTGTTCGTTAAACTGCTTACGCTTAACCTTAAAAATGTTTCTAGACCTTGGAGATTCTTCAGCGTCGGCCTTCATTACAAATCCTTCTAGCGGACACTCTGCATAAGCGCTGGGATACGTTTCAACTTTTTCGTACAGATCCCCTATCGTTTGGTAATCTAAATCTAAGATGGGTACGTGGGGTAGCTTCACTCGCTGGAAAATGTTCACGGCGTCGCTATACTTCATAAACGTATCTGAATCCAGTTGGTAGATGTCGAAGGCCCGAAAAAAGACAGTATTGCTACCGAATACGGCTTCGGATTCAAAATCGCGATAGGTTATTCTCTTCATGTGGCTTCCGAATACTTCTCCATAAATGATAAAATTGTCATGTAAAATGTCTTTGATAAGCCGTACCTTTTCCGACAGCGGTTCCAAGATTGCGTTCAAGTTAAAAAGGCGTGTCTTTTCATCTAGCACTACGTTTCTAGATTGTATCCTGAACGTATTCTTCACGTAGCCAATACCGATATTAGAGCCATCCAATTTTTCGGTAGCGATTAAAGGTATGCCCGAATAAATTTGGCTTGTGATCTCGTGGTACTTGATAAGGGCCATCGTAAATAGATTAGAAACAGGACTAAATAACGTATTGTCTGGTCAGACTAGAAAATATCTAATAAGCTATTTTAATGAGGCAAGAGATGAAGACAGAATGAATATAGCTTGAGTACGGAGCCGCTATTTATACTAAATATAAATCAACCAACCAACTGAAAAAAAAAAAAAAAAAAAATTTTTTTTTTTTTTTTTTTTCCAAGGTTGGTTGGTTTCTAAAGTTATATTTCTAAGGTTATATTTCTAAGTTGGCTGCTACAGTTATATTTCTAAGTTGGCCGTTAAAGCTATATTTCTCAGTTGGCTGCTAAAGCTATATTTCTTTAGCCAATCATTGTAGATGGCGCTGCAGTCCATATTTCACCAATTTTCTTCGGAGCTTGGTCTGTCAACATGTTAAAAAAAATGGCTCACCAATCTCGAAATTTTTTTTAAGTCCAAAAAAAATATTATTTTGAAAAAAATTATAAAAATCAAACAATATAAAAGTCAAAAAATAAAACTTAGAAAAAATTTTGAAAAAAATAAACTTAGAAAAAATTTCACCAATCTCGAAATTTTTCCTAAGTCCAAAAAAATATTATTTTGAAAAAAATTATAAAAATCAAATAATATAAAAGTCGAAAAATAAAACTTAGAAAAAATTTTGAAAAAAATAAACTTAGAAAAAATTTCGAGATTGCTGAAATATGGCAAAGTCCAAAAGAATATTAGCTTGAAAAAAAATGAGAAAATGTAAAGTCAGCCATGGTTTATATAGCCATGCCACGCCCACTAAAAAAAAAAAAAAAAAAAAAAAAAAAAAAATTTTTTTTTTTTTTTTTAGATTTTATATTTTTTCATGCCACGCCCACACACAAAAATATATAATATAACATCTAAAAAAAAGACTATATAAGCTCTGCCATTCTATTGAACTGCCATTCTCTCTTCGGAGCTTGGTCTGTCAACATGTTAAAAAAAATGGCTCACCAATCTCGAAATTTTTTCTAAGTCCAAAAAAAAATATTTTGAAAAAAATTATAAAAATCAAACAATATAAAAGTCGAAAAATAAAACTTTGAAAAAATTTTGAAAAAAATAAACTTAGAAAAAATTTTGAAAAAAATAAACTTAGAAAAAATTTCACCAATCTCGAAATTTTTGCTGAAATATGGCAAAGTCCAAAAGAATATTATCTTGAAAAAAAATGAGAAAATGTAAAATCAGCCATGGTTTATATAGCCATGCCACGCCCACTTAAAAAAAAAAAAAAAAAAAAAAAAAAATTTCAAGGTTTGTTGATTGGTTGATTGACTCTAGCTAATCTATATATATCATGCTAAAGTATATACACTATCATTGTCCAGCAATGCTTATCTGCGTCTATAAAAATCTTTACCGCATCCTGTTTTCGTAGCAAATGAGTTATACAATATCCTGTTTCAGCGACATCTATAATAAGTCATCCTGTTTTCGTAGAAACTGACTTCCGTAGCAAATGAGTTATGCAATATCCCGCGACTCTATAAAAAGCCTTATCTTATCGTAGAAACTGACTTATGCAATCCTTCAGATCGACTATATAAGCTCTGACATTTGATCGAATAGCCATTCTCTCTTCGGAGCTTTGAACTACCAATATGTATAAGAACCAATGCTCTCTGAAGAAGCTTAAAGCGGTAAACCCGCTGCGAAACCGTTTTGGGGTTATCGAGCTGTTTCCCAAAAACCTTTCGCCTACCGTTAAAAAATTGGAAGAGTATCCGCACTTCCAAACCATGATCGGTGAAGGCAAGATTTGTGTATTCTGTCTCTACATGACGTCCAATTTGAAGATTGAATTCAAAAAACGTACTCTGACTGACAAGATAACAAATACGATTCCAACCATAGGTAGAGAGGCCAAGACAAACTATCCGCTGAGACCTCAGGAGATTAAATGGAGCACTCTGATGAACCGATATAAAAGACCCCCCAGCGAAGCCAACAGAACCAACGCCGACGTGAGAATTGGTTTCAAATGCCCCAACAATCAGTTTCTTGTAAAGTCCTATTTTACGTTTGGTCAGCGAACCGTCGGACAAGGATGCGCCCATATCATACAGACGTTGAACGTGCCATTCCTGTTCTTTGTGAGGCGTCCTGGCGAGACACGAGTGAGAGCGGACAGCAGATACTTTGCTGGCGACAAGCTTCATTACTACGATCGTTTCATACTGATTGCCGACTCCAGTTACAAGGTGCCTGCTGGGACCACCTACATTCTGTTTACAACTCAAAAAAACTTTTTCAGTTTGGACATTGTGCCAGAGAATTTAGAGTTGGGTTTCAAAACCAAAAATCCTTTGGTAGAACGCATAACAAAAATAGATGGAATGTACGACGAATCCGTACCAACGCCCATGATACAACATATAGATGATGAAGACGACTCCCCCGTAGAAATGAGTACTGAAGCTACAGTCGCCAGAATAACATCTAAATATTTTGAAATCTCAAAGCCAACCTCTCCAATCTCAGAGCCATCCCAAGAGCCAGAGATCTATTTTCCTGAATCATCCCAAGAATCATCTCAAGAGCCAGATCCAGAGCCAGAGATCTATTTGCCAACGAACCCCCCTGTCGTATTGGACAGAAGAACAATAATTGTAACAACAAACTTTGCAGCCCAATACAAATCTCTGACTTTTAAAAACTGGAAAGACTTGACAGATCGCCCCGACAATAACTTCGCACGCCCCTACGGACCAGATCTACCTGCACTTGACCTGAGAATTAAATCGGTAAAACGGAAGGCTGAAACGATTCCCAAGAGTGCCAAGAAACATAAGCCATCTTTCAAGGACACGGCCACAAATACAGAGCCAGTGTTTAAATACCCACTACCACCTGAGCCAGTTTTTAAACGTCCAGCGCCCATTGAAAGTCCTGAGATATGTCCAGAGCCCATTGAAAGTCCTGAGATATGTCCAGAGCCCATTGAAGATCCTGAACCCATTGAAAATCCTGAGATATGTCCAGAGCCCGTTGAAGATCCTGAACCCATTGAAAGTCCTGAGCCCATTGAAAATCCTGAGATATGTCCCATTGAAAATCCAGCTCCCATTGAAAATCCTGAACCCATTGAAAATCCAGAATATTATTATGGATGGCCTACTATTGAAAGCTCAGAGGTACAAACTGAACGGGATGAGCTTGATAATATTCTGTGTACGCCTTTATCCATGCCAGCGGATACGCTAGACTCGTTGATGGATGATCTTATGACGCCATCAACTATACAGTATACGATGGAATCGCTGGAGACTCAGTTGAAAATGCCAGGATTTGAACTGCCAGATTTCATGTAAATATAAAAATATGTAAAATTAAAAAAATTTGGGTCAAACGAGGCTTCCTCATGTTTAGATTTGTCATTATGACCTATCTTTACGATGGAAGCCTCGTTTGACCCATTTTTTTTTAAATCAAAATGCTACCAATATTGGTATTGAAAAAAAATAACTTGTAAAATTTATCAGAACAATAAAAAAATTGGGTCAAACGAGGCTTCCTCATGTTTAGATTTGTCATTATGACTTATCTTTACAATGGAAGCCTCGTTTGACCCACTTTTTTTAAATTATAATGCTACCAATATTGGATTTGTAAAAATAATAACTTGTAAATTTTATCAGATTAATTAGAAAGTGACACATGACAATACTTTATAAAAGTCCATCTAAGTCACATTAAAATCAACCAACCAACCAACCTTTAAAAAAAAAAAAAAAAAAAAAAAAAAAAAATTTTTTTTTTTTTTTTTTCAAGGTTCGTTGATTGGTTGATATATATTTGTTTCCTAGTTCATCACTTTTCATTTATCAAGATTAGCTTTTCAATTTAATCCTAGCCTTGTTCATGTTTTTATCCAAAGGCTAAGTTTCAAAGCCTCATTTTAAATGAAACCTGTTAATTTTGATCATGTGGATCGCTTGGCCATCCAAGCCATGACAAAACGTAGCAATTAGATGTTTGAACTGAATCCATAAACCTTTAAAATTTATCTAAGCCATAGTAGCCTTTTAATTTTGACTGGTATCGTTTAAACGTGGATCGGCTATGCAAGAGGTCATGATAAATTTGAGTCCTGTATCTGGACCATGTCAAAACGAAGACCTTTGACAGGGCATCGCTTAGCAGGCAAAATTTAAACGAGCTGGGCTAGTCAGGATAAACGTAACCATTGAACTCTGGGCCATGCTTAGCAGTAGCAGCCCATATTGTAAAAATAATATTTACGAGATACAATGGCAAAGCGACAAATGAAAAGCTTAAAAGTAGCGGCCCTGTCTATGGCATCATTTTAAATGTTAATATTGAGCCATCCAAGAGGCCTTGATAGGAATCGGCTGGACACGACAAATCAATATGTACGCTTGAAATCTGAAAGACGTAGAGAGCCCATATTGTAAAAATTTAAAATTTAAAATTTTAAAATTCAAAAGTGGATATGTAGGAAGTGTGTTAAGTTTTAAAGTCCACACCCACTCTTGAAATAAACCAACCAACCAACCTTGAGAAAAAAAAAATTTTTTTTTTTTTTTTTTTTTCAAGGTTGGTTCGTTAGTTTTATTTCAAGAGTGGGTGTGGTCATGTGACTAGTAAATATCATCGGATCAAAAAGTGATATAACCGAGATTAATTTCGGAGCTAAAAAGAAGAACCCAAATTGTCTCCCCAACTGGCTGAACCCAGATTAGGTATTTTTTAGCTTGAAATCTTAGCTGATCTGAGTTTGGTCGTTGGTAAAAAATATCAGCGGATTTTTCTAAGGCCCAAATGAAATTCTTTCAAACTAAATCTGGCAGACGAGAATTTTATTAAGAATCTGAGTTACACAACTGTAAGTGCTTTGGGGCAGTCCTTTGGTTTAGTAGAATTGAGCGTCTCATTTAAAGTCAGATCTGTCTCGGTACTACGTTTGTGGTACGTTTTGGGCTCGTCCAAGCTTCAGATCCTCTGGTTTTCGTTAGACTTCTTAGAGATTTTGACCTTGACCCCGAACGAAGAGGTTATTGACCCCAAGGAAGAGGTTATTGACCCCAAGGAAGAGGTTATTGACCCCCACGAACTGAGTCGATACACTGAGTCGATACTCTTTTAGATTTCTTCGTACTTGGACAATCTTTGTTTCAAACTATCATTTTCAGCGTTCAAGATAGTCATTTCTGCTTTCAGCCTTTCCATTCCCTCTTTCAGGCTAGCAATTTCGTTCACGTGTAAATTATAAATAATTTCCAAATATTCCAATTTTTGGATTTGTAGCATTTCTCTCATTTCCCTGATATTATTTTCGTAAATCTCTTTCATCTTTTTCATTTCGGCCTCTATCCCTTTGCATCGTCCCAATACGGGCATCACGCATTGAATGCACATCTGTTGAAGCCTGCTGGGTTCCCAATAATCTTCTTTCACGACTTCGTAAAACAGCTTGTAATCTTGTTCGGTCTGCGTGCCTGGCGTAAAAAACATCTTTTTTTCGTTGTTCAGATGCAAGACGTATTGGGTACGCCTACTAGCCGACTTGAAATTTCTCGATACGGGCAGTACCAGTTTCAATTTTATGTTTGGCAAATGTTTGATTTTGATTTGATATTTTCCGTTGATGAACGCCATTGGAACTTTGAGCAATTTATCGGGAAGTATGTTGGCATAGTTCTGAGTTATGAGTTTCAGGATGCCTCCGTTCCAGAGCGTAGCCAAGACCAGCCTGTAATCTTTGGGAAGCGTCTCTTGGATGTAAAAATGGTTCATGTTACCAGGCCCTTTACGGTCTTCGAACGAAAAATTACAGCTAGATTGGCGACGGCTGAGATATCCCAGCGTATTGACCAAATGCCAGGCGGCCTCTATGGATTTGCTTTTCAGGCATCTGTAACCGACATACGGCCGCTCGTCGGGCCTGATCTTACCCCACACGTTCTTGTGAAAATGATCTTCTGAATGAGTTACCACGACCATGTGCCTATGCTGCCTGAATTTGGGATTGGGTTCCTTCCCGCCGTCACACCAACATAAAAATGGCAAGGTTTGGGTCAAGCCGTCGTCCCTATCCATGGATCTTATAAAATCTCTATAGGCTACGGCTCGCACCATGACGTGGATGAACGCTAGGTTGCCTTGAAGATATCTCAGCACGCAAGAGGCGGCTAAATTCAGCGTCTCGTCTTCGAAAGCTACGGGTGGAGGCTCTAACTCGATAGGCCAGACGGGTTCGTAGGCCCAGTCGTCCATAAAGAGGCGCGTATGATCGAAAAAATCTTCTTTTGCGCACATTGGAGTGAAATCGAAAAATTCGTATGGGTCATCAGCAGGCTCAGGCTCAGGTTCAGGCTCAGGTCAGGTTCAGGTAACCTAAATCTAAAATTTCTAAAGCATTCCAGCAAATGATCAGCGGCGCCGTTCTTACCCCCGCTTACGAATGTGTATCGGCCCTCGCACCAAACGCAGCATCTTCGGGGGTTCCAGCCGATTTCATTCTTACAATGCCTTTCATAATCTTTGGGTAAGACGAGAACGTTGCAGCGTGGACATGAAAACGGAGTTCTGTCGCCTGCGAGAGCGTTTGCATATCTCTTCAAATTGGGACCGGAAGGCATGGTAGAAGATGAATGGCAAAAGACTAAATTTGGGACAGTATATATAGGCAAAATATGATTGACAAGTGAGGCCACACCCACTTAAAAAAAAAAAAAAAAAAAATTTTTTTTTTTTTTTTTTTTTTCAAGGTTGGTGGATTGCCTCTAGCCAACCTATATATATCGTGCTAAAGTATCTACACTATCATTGTCCAGCAATGCCATAGTAGGTTGGTTCGTGTCTATATAAATGATGACGCCCAAACAGTCATTGTGTCTTTTTTTTGGCAATTTGAAGAGATATATATACGCTGCATCCCAATTTGAAGTATATACACTCTCGCATGTGACTTGTGTATCGACACAGTGTATCGACTCAGTAAAAATCTTGTCGTGACGTCATAGAGTCAAATACCCCCCCAAAGCACTTACGGTTGTGTAACTCAGATTCTTAATAAAATTCTCGTCTGCCAGATTTAGTTTGAAAGAATTTCATTTGGGCCTTAGAAAAATCCGCTAATATTTTTTACCAACGACCAAACTCAGATCAGCTAAGATTTCAAGCTAAAAAATACCTAATCTGGGTTCAGCCAGTTGGGGAGACAATTTGGGTTCTTCTTTTTAGCTCCGAAATTAATCTCGGTTATATCACTTTTTGATCCGATGATATTTACTAGTCACATGACCACACCCACTCTTGAAATAAAACTAACCAACCAACCTTGAAAAAAAAAAAAAAAAAAATTTTTTTTTTTTTTCTCAAGGTTGGTTGGTTGGTTTATTTCAAGAGTGGGTGTGGACTTTAAAACTTAACACACTTCCTACATATCCACTTTTGAATTTTAAAATTTTAAATTTTAAATTTTTACAATATGGGCTCTCTACGTCTTTCAGATTTCAAGCGTACATATTGATTTGTCGTGTCCAGCCGATTTCTATCAAGGCCTCTTGGATGGCTCAATATTAACATTTAAAATGATGCCATAGACAGGGCCGCTACTTTTAAGCTTTTCATTTGTCGCTTTGCCATTGTATCTCGTAAATATTATTTTTACAATATGGGCTGCTACTGCTAAGCATGGCCCAGAGTTCAATGGTTACGTTTATCCTGACTAGCCCAGCTCGTTTAAATTTTGCCTGCTAAGCGATGCCCTGTCAAAGGTCTTCGTTTTGACATGGTCCAGATAAAGGACTCAAATTTATCATGACCTCTTGCATAGCCGATCCACGTTTAAACGATACCAGTCAAAATTGAAAGGCTACTATGGCTTAGATAAATTTTAAAGGTTTATGGATTCAGTTCAAACATCTAATTGCTACGTTTTGTCATGGCTTGGATGGCCAAGCGATCCACATGATCAAAATTAACAGGTTTCATTTAAAATGAGGCTTTGAAACTTAGCCTTTGGATAAAAACATGAACAAGGCTAGGATTAAATTGAAAAGCTAATCTTGATAAATGAAAAGTGATGAACTAGGAAACAAATATATATCAACCAATCAACCAACCTTGAAGAAAAAAAAAAAAAAAAAATTTTTTTTTTTTAAGGTTGGTTGGTTGGTTGATTTTAATGTGACTTAGATGGACTTTTATAAAGTATTGTCATGTGTCACTTTCTAATTAATCTGATAAAATTTACAAGTTATTATTTTTACAAATCCAATATTGGTAGCATTATAATTTAAAAAAGTGGGTCAAACGAGGCTTCCATTGTAAAGATAAGTCATAATGACAAATCTAAACATGAGGAAGCCTCGTTTGACCCAATTTTTTTATTGTTCTGATAAATTTTACAAGTTATTTTTTTTCAATACCAATATTGGTAGCATTTTGATTTAAAAAAAATGGGTCAAACGAGGCTTCCATCGTAAAGATAGGTCATAATGACAAATCTAAACATGAGGAAGCCTCGTTTGACCCAAATTTTTTTAATTTCACATATTTTTATATTTACATGAAATCTGGCAGTTCAAATCCTGGCATTTTGAACTGAGTCTCCAGCGGTTCCATCGTATACTGTATAGTTGATGGCGTCATAAGATCATCCATCAACGAGTCTAGCGTATCCGCTGGCATGGATAAAGGCGTACACAGAATATTATCAAGCTCATCCAGTTCAGTTGTACCTCTGAGCTTTCAATAGTAGGCCATCCATAATAATATTCTGGATTTTCAATGGGTTCAGGATTTTCAATGGGAGCTGGATTTTCAATGGGACATATCTCAGGATTTTCAATGGGCTCAGGACTTTCAATGGGTTCAGGATCTTCAACGGGCTCTGGACATATCTCAGGATTTTCAATGGGTTCAGGATCTTCAATGGGCTCTGGACATATCTCAGGACTTTCAATGGGCTCTGGACATATCTCAGGACTTTCAATGGGCGCTGGACGTTTAAAAACTGGCTCAGGTGGTAGTGGGTATTTAAACACTGGCTCTGTATTTGTGGCCGTGTCCTTGAAAGATGGCTTATGTTTCTTGGCACTCTTGGGAATCGTTTCAGCCTTCCGTTTTACCGATTTAATTCTCAGGTCAAGTCCATATAGATCTGGTCCGTAGGGGCGTGCGAAGTTATTGTCGGGGCGATCTGTCAAGTCTTTCCAGTTTTTAAAAGTCAGAGATTTGTATTGGGCTGCAAAGTTTGTTGTTACAATTATTGTTCTTCTGTCCAATACGACAGGGGGGTTCGTTGGCAAATAGATCTCTGGCTCTGGATCTGGCTCTTGAGATGATTCTTGGGATGATTCAGGAAAATAGATCTCTGGCTCTTGGGATGGCTATGAGATTGGAGAGGTTGGCTTTGAGATTTCAAAATATTTAGATGTTATTCTGGCGACTGTAGCTTCAGTACTCATTTCTACGGGGGAGTCGTCTTCATCATCTATATGTTGTATCATGGGCGTTGGTACGGATTCGTCGTACATTGCATCTATTTTTGTTATGCGTTCTACCAAAGGATTTTTGGTTTTGAAACGCAACTCTAAATTCTCTGGCACAATGTCCAAACTGAAAAAGTTTTTTTGAGTTGTAAACAGAATGTAGGTGGTCCCAGCAGGCACCTTGTAACTGGAGTCGGCAATCAGTATGAAACGATCGTAGTAATGAAGCTTGTCGCTAGCAAAGTATCTGCTGTCCGCTCTCACTCGTGTCTCGCCAGGACGCCTCACAAAGAACAGGAATGGCACGTTCAACGTCTGTATGATATGGGCGCATCCTTGTCCGACGGTTCGCTGACCAAACGTAAAATAGGACTTTACAAGAAACTGATTGTTGGGGCATTTGAAACCAATTCTCACGTCGGCGTTGGTTCTGTTGGCTTCGCTGGGGGGTCTTTTATATCGGTTCATCAGAGTGCTCCATTTAATCTCCTGAGGTCTCAGCGGATAGTTTGTCTTGGCCTCTCTACCTATGGTTGGAATCGTATTTGTTATCTTGTCAGTCAGAGTACGTTTTTTGAATTCAATCTTCAAATTGGACGTCATGTAGAGACAGAATACACAAATCTTGCCTTCACCGATCATGGTTTGGAAGTGCGGATACTCTTCCAATTTTTTAACGGTAGGCGAAAGGTTTTTGGGAAACAGCTCGATAACCCCAAAACGGTTTCGCAGCGGGTTTACCGCTTTAAGCTTCTTCAGAGAGCATTGGTTCTTATACATATTGGTAGTTCAAAGCTCCGAAGAGAGAATGGCTATTCGATCAAATGTCAGAGCTTATATAGTCGATCTGAAGGATTGCATAAGTCAGTTTCTACGATAAGATAAGGCTTTTTATAGAGTCGCGGGATATTGCATAACTCATTTGCTACGGAAGTCAGTTTCTACGAAAACAGGATGACTTATTATAGATGTCGCTGAAACAGGATATTGTATAACTCATTTGCTACGAAAACAGGATGCGGTAAAGATTTTTATAGACGCAGATAAGCATTGCTGGACAATGATAGTGTATATACTTTAGCATGATATATATAGATTAGCTAGAGTCAATCAACCAATCAACCAACCTTGGAAAAAAAAAAAAAAAAAAAAATTTTTTTTTAAGTGGGCGTGGCATGGCTATATAAACCATGGCTGATTTTACATTTTCTCATTTTTTTTTCAAGATAATATTCTTTTGGACTTTGCCATATTTCAGCAAAAATTTCGAGATTGGTGAAATTTTTTCTAAGTTTATTTTTTTTCAAAATTTTTTCTAAGTTTTTTTTTTCGACTTTTATATTGTTTGATTTTTATAATTTTTTTCAAAATAATATTTTTTTGGACTTAAAAAAAATTTCGAGATTGGTGAGCCATTTTTTTTAACATGTTGACAGACCAAGCTCCGAAGAGAGAATGGCAGTTCAATAGAATGGCAGAGCTTATATAGTCTTTTTTTTAGAGCTTATATTGTATATTTTTGTGTGTGGGCGTGGCATCAAAAAATATAAAATCTAAAAAAAAAAAAAAAAATTTTTTTTTTTTTTTTTTTTTTTAGTGGGCGTGGCATGGCTATATAAACCATGGCTGACTTTACATTTTCTCATTTTTTTTCAAGCTAATATTCTTTTGGACTTTGCCATATTTCAGCAATCTCGAAATTTTTTCTAAGTTTATTTTTTTCAAAATTTTTTCTAAGTTTTATTTTTCGACTTTTATATTATTTGATTTTTATAATTTTTTTCAAAATAATATTTTTTTGGACTTAGAAAAAATTTCGAGATTGGTGAAATTTTTTCTAAGTTTATTTTTTTCAAAATTTTTTCTAAGTTTATTTTTTTTTTTTAATTTTTTTCTAAGTTTTATTTTTTGACTTTTATATTGTTTGATTTTTATAATTTTTTTCAAAATAATATTTTTTTTGGACTTAGAAAAAATTTCGAGATTGGTGAAATTTTTTCTAAGTTTATTTTTTTCAAAATTTTTTCTAAGTTTATTTTTTTCAAAATTTTTTCTAAGTTTTATTTTTCGACTTTTATATTGTTTGATTTTATAATTTTTTTCAAAATAATATTTTTTTTTTTTTTTTGGACTTTGCCATATTTCACCAATCTCGATTTTTTTCAAAGTTGGTTGATAATTGTCTATTTATACATATGTATTGTTACAAGACTTCATTTATATATACGGGATCCGTTGAAAATCTTAAAGTACAAATCTTAAACGCATCCAATATTGGCAATATAATTGTTACAAAAAAAACGGGTCGAACAAAGTGTCAAAGACAGTAATCTGCCATGAGACACTTCGTTCGACCCGATTTTTTTTATAAATCGTTTGGGTTTAAACCCAACAGTAATTTTTCCTGACCTCTGTTTGTATGTGGCTGTAACATTTGCCATCTTTCAGACTGACGATTGACTTGAGAACGACTATGCCTTGCCGTCTTCGAATTCTTGGATCTTCAAAGCTGGCAGTTTTTAATTTAGGCCGTACCACGAAATCTATCTTCGGTGGAGGCTTCCAGGCACGATAAGTTGTTACTTTGGACGGGTCTTCTGTCGGTAGCGGGCTTAATAGGTTTGGCACTTTCAAATAAATCTTTTCTGAATTGGCTATGGAAATTGAAGTTGGGGTTGGTTTAGGTGCTGGATCAGGCTTAGGTGTGGAAATGAGAACTGGATCTGGTTTAAGTGCTGGTGCTAGTTTTTGAATGAGAACTGGAGCCGGTTTAGGTGTGGGAACTTGAGCTGGCTTAGGTGCTGGCTTAGGTGTGGGAATGATAGCTGGAGCTGGCATATTCATAGAACGGTCGTAATTACATATCAGCTCACAAGAGACACGGGGGGTGTTCAATACGTTCCATTGCGGTATTATGACACAGTCGCAATCAACTCGTTCGTCCGTCAGAGAGTCAAAGGATAGAGTGGCCATTTCAAAAAGCAGAGGGTCAGAATGAATAAGCTGAGGCGAGAGGCCGGTATTTATACTCTGGCGAGCGGATGCATGACATCTGATAAGATTATAAAAGGCTCGACCGGATGACCTTTTAGATTATCGCTTAGAGAGGATGTCCTGTTGCTATCGGCGAAGCGTCCTGTTTATGAAGAAATGGGTTACAAAATATCCTGCCATTAAATTTGAAATAGATTAGAACCGTTGCTGGCAAAAATTGAGATAGACTGATGAAGTGGCACGTCAGCGATACTATATATAGAGAATGTAATCAACCAACCAACCAACCTTGAAAAAAAAATTTTTTTTTTTTTTTTTTTTTTTAAGGTGCCACGCCCACCCTTGAAGCTTGTCTATATTTACTATCGCTAACATGACTACACACTCATTGTGTCTCGACATTTGCCAGCAACGGTCGTCTAGTCAATATGTCTCGTAATGGGTTTTCAGCGAGATGTACATTGATGGAGAGTTAGATTTTTCTATAAAAGTCTATGATTTATTCTGATTTCATGAAAACCTGCAATATCTTGTCATTTGTCAGACAAAAGTCTTGTTTTCAAAGCCAATATTGTATAAATTACGCTATTTCATCCTATTTTAAAGGAAATGGGTTTAGACATCAGGAGCGAGTTTATGCATGACCGTACAGTAGAAGAAATAAATTCCACTTCCACCCACCCTAATAGATATACTATATATATACTATATATATATAGACTGCAGCGCCATCTACAATGATTGGCTAAAGAAATATAGCTTTAGCAGCCAACTGAGAAATATAGCTTTAACGGCCAACTTAGAAATATAACTGTAGCAGCCAACTTAGAAATATAACCTTACAAATATAACTTTAGAAACCAACCAACCTTGAAAAAAAAAAAAAAAAAAAAAATTTTTTTTTTTTTTTTTTTTTTTCAGTTGGTTGGTTGATTTATATTTAGTATAAATAGCGGCTCCGTACTCAAGCTATATTCATTCTGTCTTCATCTCTTGCCTCATTAAAATAGCTTATTAGATATTTTCTAGTCTGACCAGACAATACGTTATTTAGTCCTGTTTCTAATCTATTTACGATGGCCCTTATCAAGTACCACGAGATCACAAGCCAAATTTATTCGGGCATACCTTTAATCGCTACCGAAAAATTGGATGGCTCTAATATGGGTATTGGCTACGTGAAGAATACGTTCAGGATACAATCTAGAAACGTAGTGCTAGATGAAAAGACACGCCTTTTTAACTTGAACGCAATCTTGGAACCGCTGTCGGAAAAGGTACGGCTTATCAAAGACATTTTACATGACAATTTTATCATTTATGGAGAAGTATTCGGAAGCCACATGAAGAGAATAACCTATCGCGATTTTGAATCCGAAGCCGTATTCGGTAGCAATACTGTCTTTTTTCGGGCCTTCGACATCTACCAACTGGATTCAGATACGTTTATGAAGTATAGCGACGCCGTGAACATTTTCCAGCGAGTGAAGCTACCCCACGTACCCATCTTAGATTTAGATTACCAAACGATAGGGGATCTGTACGAAAAAGTTGAAACGTATCCCAGCGCTTATGCAGAGTGTCCGCTAAAAGGATTTGTAATGAAGGCCGACGCTGAAGAATCTCCAAGGTCTAGAAATATTTTTAAGGTTAAGCGTAAGCAGTTTAACGAACAAGCTCTCAACAAGTACAAGATTAAAAATTATGTAAATTATAATAGATACCTATCTGCGTACTCCAAAATCGGCGAAGACCCTGAGAAAATCAAACAAGAAATGGTGGGCGATTCGCTAAAAGATATAATGTCAGTCTATGAAAAGGACGAGGGTTGCAGTTACGACTTGGACTCGATTCGTACAGAGATTGAAAACGAGGCGGATAAGCTTATAAAGAAGTTTTCTGGACCAGTTATCAAAGATGATAACTAAATAAAAAACTAACTTAAAAAAAAAAAAAAAAAAAAAAAAAAAAAAATTTTTTTTTTTTTTACATGCCACGCCCACTCATGGATATTCTATATAAATAGTGGTTCCGTACTCAAGCTACCATCATTCTGTCCATTCTAGTTGCCTCTGTTTATTGAAAGATCATAGCGCAATCATGTATCTGAAAATTTGTTTTGATACCAAGCCTACACTCATCGCCGCTACTGTTGGTAGAGATGTTTATTTCATAGCCGTCGAAGTTGGCAAATATTTAGGCTACGCGTCACCTTACAACTTTGCACATCGATATTCCAACAAGGATCTGGCTGATCTATATCCCAATGCACAACGCTTGAACATGAGTTCCAGGCGCGTGTTTGATTTCAACGATATGCTTCACGTAATTGTGAAGACGCACCGAATGCCTATCGAGGAGATCTGCCGTATCCAGAAACTGTGGACCGATGGCCGGGTAACCTCTACGTATCCCAAGATTATACCGTTCATCAGAAGGATGGCCTTTGAAATCACAGTTCGAAATGAAGGCGAGATGAATGTACAAGATTGGCTTAAAGGGTATTACGAATACTCGAGGGCAGTCTGCGAACAACATACGAATATCTACGCACCCCCGTCGGTAGAATCCAGGTATGGGGATACTGAAGAAGAGAAACCTAGCAACTTTTCCATGCGTGTGAGAGCTGAAGGTATATGGTCTGTCAAATCGGGCGACATGCTTCAAGAATTGACTGCTACGGTTAAGAAATAGAAAAAGACTATGTAGTTGACGAAAAAGACAGAGCGTATGAGTTGACCGTCAAGCTGGCTCGTAGAGAGATAGTTTAATTATGCTAAACTACTAACTAATGTTTGTAAAAAAATATCTTTGAAAAAAAAAAAAAAAAAATTTTTTTTTTTTTAAAGGTTGGTTGATTGATTGACTCTAGCTAGCCTATATATATCATGCTAAAGTAACAGTTTATCTAAATTTGCTGATGTGCCACCACCTCTGTCAAAATTTTCAATTTTTTTTTAAATTTGAAAAAAAACGACTGAAAAGTAATTAAATTGCTTATTTTACTATGTATATGTAATAAGAATCACGATTCCACGATTAGTTTTCAAAAATATTTTTATTTTAACATTACGTTTCTAAAGTTGGTCAAATTTGCAATAGTCAACTCAAAGTCTAAATCTTCATTTTTGAAAATATACTTAATTCAATTAACATTATAAATATATATCAACCAACCAACCAACCATAAAAAAAATTTTTTTTTTTTTTTTTTTTTTTTTTTTTAAGGTTGGTTGATTGATTGACTCTAGCTAGCCTATATATATCATGCTAAAGTAACAGTTTATCTAAATTTGCTGATGTGCCACCACCTCTGTCAAAATTTTCAATTTTTTTTTATTTGAAAAAAAAAACGACTGAAAAGTAATTAAATTGCTTATTTTACTATGTATATGTAATAAGAATCACGATTCCACGATTAGTTTTCAAAAATATTTTTATTTTAACATTACGTTTCTAAAGTTGGTCAAATTTGCAATAGTCACAAAATTTTCAATTTTTTTTAAATTTGAAAAAAAACGACTGAAAAGTAATTAAATTGCTTATTTTACTATGTATATGTAATAAGAATCACGATTCCACGATTAGTTTTCAAAAATATTTTTATTTTAACATTACGTTTCTAAAGTTGGTCAAATTTGCAAGTCAACTCAAAGTCTAAATCTTCATTTTTGAAAATATACTTAATTCAATTAACATTATAAATATATATCAACCAACCAACCAACCATTAAATTTTTTTTTTTTTTTTTTTTTTTAAGGTTGGTTGATTGATTGACTCTAGCTAGCCTATATATATCATGCTAAATTAACAGTTTATCTAAATTTGCTGATGTGCTACCACCTCTGTCAAAATTTTCAATTTTTTTTAAATTTGAAAAAAAAACGACTGAAAAGTAATTAAATTGCTTATTTTACTATGTATATGTAATAAGAATCACGATTCCACGATTAGTTTTCAAAAATATTTTTATTTTAACATTACGTTTCTAAAGTTGGTCAAATTTGCAATAGTCACAAAATTTTCAATTTTTTTTAAATTTGAAAAAAAACGACTGAAAAGTAATTAAATTGCTTATTTTACTATGTATATGTAATAAGAATCACGATTCCACGATTAGTTTTCAAAAATATTTTTATTTTAACATTACGTTTCTAAAGTTGGTCAAATTTGCAATAGTCAACTCAAAGTCTAAATCTTCATTTTTGAAAATATACTTAATTCAATTAACATTATAAATATATATCAACCAACCAACCATAAAAAAAAAAAAAAAAAAAAAAAAAAAAATTTCAAGGTTGGTTGATTGATTGATTGACTCTAGCTAGCCTATATATATATATATCATGCTAAAGTAACAGTTTCTCTAAATTTGCTGATGTGCCACCACCTCTGTCGAAATTTTGAATTTTTTTTTTTTAAATTTGAAAAAAAAAACGACTGAAAAGTAATTAAATTGCTTATTTTACTATGTATATGTAATAAGAATCACGATTCAACGATTAGTTTTCAAAAATATTTTTATTTTAACATTATGTTTCTAAAGTTGGTCGAATTTGCAATAGTCAACCCAAAGTCTAAATCTTCATTTTTGAAAATATACTTAATTCAATTATAGACCCATCCATATATTTTTGAGAGTCAAGTCTTAATAATATTTTCATACATGTAATTGTAAAGTCTCAACTTAAACGTCTTAATTATTTTTTATGCTGATACCCTCTTCAATACTAGCTTAATAGATTTTTTTTATAAATACTTAAATTAAGCCCCCTTAGCATCAAAGTCTTAAATTAAACCCGTCCAATGTTGGCACTATATCTATCGCAAAAAAATGGGTCGAACGAGGTGTCAAAGACAGAAATTCTGCCATGAGACACCTCGTTCGACCCATTTTTTTACTCTCATTTTAAAGATTAGCACAAGCTCTCTATGGGTTGCTCATTAGATGACCTCCTGATGGTCATCTTCAACAGTCCGGTCATTTGAGATTTGTATAATTCATAATCCTCATATTCAAGCTCAAAAAATTTCCTCACCTGTAGTTGGTATGCGGCAAGGAAGTCTTCGAACTTGGTATGGGACCTTTCAACAAATCGAACACCTATGGCTTTCACGAAGCTGAGCTTCATGTTAGCCTGGTATTTCACCATGGCCGAACCATCGAACATTTCATCAAATTCCTGTTCGCCCATGAACCCTTTCAAATGATGCTTGGCTTCGCTAATCGAGAAGATTCTCGTCTTAGCGAGCCATTTAGGTAAATCGATTTTAGGGTCCATCACATCACGGACGGTGAGGCCTGCATATTTTTCGGCAAAATGAAGATCTAGAGGGTGCCTCGAATAAATAGCCAGGTCCTCAGCCCGGACAAACAGGGTGCCATCAGTGGCCATTAGGCATTTAAAGGCAACGCCATAAGCATAATTTTTTACATGGAAAAACATGACTGACAGAGAGCTAATGTATCTAAGCAGCTAGTAGAGAGATCGACTAGCAATTGAAGAGCTCTCGCTGGACACTCGTATATATACCCGGTCTTATCAACAGATCTGATTGTAATTTTCTAGGTTATCAAGAGGAAAGGCTTGCATAATATCCTGTCAATACTTCTGGAAAAATCTTTTTATAGAGATCTGATTGTAACCGGGCATCCTGAGGAAAGGCTTACATAATATCCTGTCAACACTTCTCGAAAAATCTTTTTATAGAGATCTGATTGTAATTTTAATCGGAGCCGCTTATCAAGCATCCTGTCAATAGTTTCTCGAAAATCTTTTTATAGATATCAGATCATAATAACTGGCTTGGCAACACTTAGTCTTTAAAAATTTTAAATTTTACATATAAATTTTAAATTTTAAATGAAAAAATTAAATTTTTAAACTCAGATCCCTTAAATTTAGCTATCGATATTTTACCAAGATTCATATTTATTTTATAGCTAAGCCATATCCCTTGAAAATTACAATCGGTACGCATTCAATGTTGGCTTGGCTACACTTAGTCTTTAAAAATTTTAAATTTTACATACAAATTTTAAACGAAAAAATTAAAATTTCAAATTCAGATCCCTTAAATTTAGCTATCGAGTCTGTATATTTTACCAAGTTTCATATTTATCTTATAGCTAAGCCATATCCCTTGAAAATTTAGAGATCAGATTGTAATGACTGCCACACTTAGTCTTTAAAAATTTTAAATTTTACACGAAAAAAATGTAAATTTTAAACGAAAAAATTAAATTGTTAAATTCAGATCCCTTAAATTTGTCTATAGAGTCTGCATATTTTATCAAGATACAAAATTATCTTATAGCTAAGCCATATCCCTTGAAAATTACAAGTTCAAATCGGTACGCATCCAATGTTGGCACTCTATCTATCGCAAAAAAATGGGCCGAGCGAAGCCTCAATGACAATGTCATGAGAGGCTTCGCTCGACCCATTTTTTTGCACCTCGTCCTGATCTCGTATGGGTCATCAGCAGGCTCAGGCTCAGGTTCAGGCTCAGGCTCAGGTTCAGGTAACCTAAATCTAAAATTTCTAAAGCATTCCAGCAAATGATCAGCGGCGCCGTTCTTACCCCCGCTTACGAATGTGTATCGGCCCTCGCACCAAACGCAGCATCTTCGGGGGTTCCAGCCGATTTCATTCTTACAATGCCTTTCATAATCTTTGGGTAAGACGAGAACGTTGCAGGGTGGACATGAAAACGGAGTTCTGTCGCCTGCGAGAGCGTTTGCATATCTCTTCAAATTGGGACCGGAAGGCATGGTAGAAGATGAATGGCAAAAGACTAAATTTGGGACAGTATATATAGGCAAAATATGATTGACAAGTGAGGCCACACCCACTTAAAAAAAAAAAAAAAAAAAAAAAAAATTTTTTTTTTTTTTTTTTTTTTTTTTCAAGGTTGGTGGATTGCCTCTAGCCAACCTATATATATCGTGCTAAAGTATCTACACTATCATTGTCCAGCAATGCCATAGTAGGTTGGTTCGTGTCTATATAAATGATGACGCCCAAACAGTCATTGTGTCTTTTTTTTTGGCAATTTGAAGAGATATATATACGCTGCATCCCAATTTGAAGTATATACACTCTCGCATGTGACTTGTGTATCGACACAGTGTATCGACTCAGTAAAAATCTTGTCGTGACGTCATAGAGTCAAATACCCCCCCAAAGCACTTACGGTTGTGTAACTCAGATTCTTAATAAAATTCTCGTCTGCCAGATTTAGTTTGAAAGAATTTCATTTGGGCCTTAGAAAAATCCGCTGATATTTTTTACCAACGACCAAACTCAGATCAGCTAAGATTTCAAGCTAAAAAATACCTAATCTGGGTTCAGCCAGTTGGGGAGACAATTTGGGTTCTTCTTTTTAGCTCCGAAATTAATCTCGGTTATATCACTTTTTGATCCGATGATATTTACTAGTCACATGACCACACCCACTCTTGAAATAAAACTAACCAACCAACCTTGAAAAAAAAAAAAAAAAAATTTTTTTTTTTTCTCAAGGTTGGTTGGTTGGTTTATTTCAAGAGTGGGTGTGGACTTTAAAACTTAACACACTTCCTACATATCCACTTTTGAATTTTAAAATTTTAAATTTTAAATTTTTACAATATGGGCTCTCTACGTCTTTCAGATTTCAAGCGTACATATTGATTTGTCGTGTCCAGCCGATTTCTATCAAGGCCTCTTGGATGGCTCAATATTAACATTTAAAATGATGCCATAGACAGGGCCGCTACTTTTAAGCTTTTCATTTGTCGCTTTGCCATTGTATCTCGTAAATATTATTTTTACAATATGGGCTGCTACTGCTAAGCATGGCCCAGAGTTCAATGGTTACGTTTATCCTGACTAGCCCAGCTCGTTTAAATTTTGCCTGCTAAGCGATGCCCTCTCAAAGGTCTTCGTTTTGACATGGTCCAGATAAAGGACTCAAATTTATCATGACCTCTTGCATAGCCGATCCACGTTTAAACGATACCAGTCAAAATTGAAAGGCTACTATGGCTTAGATAAATTTTAAAGGTTTATGGATTCAGTTCAAACATCTAATTGCTACGTTTTGTCATGGCTTGGATGGCCAAGCGATCCACATGATCAAAATTAACAGGTTTCATTTAAAATGAGGCTTTGAAACTTAGCCTTTGGATAAAAACATGAACAAGGCTAGGATTAAATTGAAAAGCTAATCTTGATAAATGAAAAGTGATGAACTAGGAAACAAATATATATCAACCAATCAACCAACCTTGAAGAAAAAAAAAAAAAAAAAATTTTTTTTTTTTTTTTTTTTTTTTTTTTTTTTAAAGGTTGGTTGGTTGGTTGATTTTAATGTGACTTAGATGGACTTTTATAAAGTATTGTCATGTGTCACTTTCTAATTAATCTGATAAAATTTACAAGTTATTATTTTTACAAATCCAATATTGGTAGCATTATAATTTAAAAAAAGTGGGTCAAACGAGGCTTCCATTGTAAAGATAAGTCATAATGACAAATCTAAACATGAGGAAGCCTCGTTTGACCCAATTTTTTTATTGTTCTGATAAATTTTACAAGTTATTTTTTTTCAATACCAATATTGGTAGCATTTTGATTTAAAAAAAATGGGTCAAACGAGGCTTCCATCGTAAAGATAGGTCATAATGACAAATCTAAACATGAGGAAGCCTCGTTTGACCCAAATTTTTTTAATTTCACATATTTTTATATTTACATGAAATCTGGCAGTTCAAATCCTGGCATTTTGAACTGAGTCTCCAGCGGTTCCATCGTATACTGTATAGTTGATGGCGTCATAAGATCATCCATCAACGAGTCTAGCGTATCCGCTGGCATGGATAAAGGCGTACACAGAATATTATCAAGCTCATCCAGTTCAGTTGTACCTCTGAGCTTTCAATAGTAGGCCATCCATAATAATATTCTGGATTTTCAATGGGTTCAGGATTTTCAATGGGAGCTGGATTTTCAATGGGACATATCTCAGGATTTTCAATGGGCTCAGGACTTTCAATGGGTTCAGGATCTTCAACGGGCTCTGGACATATCTCAGGATTTTCAATGGGTTCAGGATCTTCAATGGGCTCTGGACATATCTCAGGACTTTCAATGGGCTCTGGACATATCTCAGGACTTTCAATGGGCGCTGGACGTTTAAAAACTGGCTCAGGTGGTAGTGGGTATTTAAACACTGGCTCTGTATTTGTGGCCGTGTCCTTGAAAGATGGCTTGTGTTTCTTGGCACTCTTGGGAATCGTTTCAGCCTTCCGTTTTACCGATTTAATTCTCAGGTCAAGTCCAGGTAGATCTGGTCCGTAGGGGCGTGCGAAGTTATTGTCGGGGCGATCTGTCAAGTCTTTCCAGTTTTTAAAAGTCAGAGATTTGTATTGGGCTGCAAAGTTTGTTGTTACAATTATTGTTCTTCTGTCCAATACGACAGGGGGGTTCGTTGGCAAATAGATCTCTGGCTCTGGATCTGGCTCTTGAGATGATTCTTGGGATGATTCAGGAAAATAGATCTCTGGCTCTTGGGATGGCTATGAGATTGGAGAGGTTGGCTTTGAGATTTCAAAATATTTAGATGTTATTCTGGCGACTGTAGCTTCAGTACTCATTTCTACGGGGGAGTCGTCTTCATCATCTATATGTTGTATCATGGGCGTTGGTACGGATTCGTCGTACATTGCATCTATTTTTGTTATGCGTTCTACCAAAGGATTTTTGGTTTTGAAACGCAACTCTAAATTCTCTGGCACAATGTCCAAACTGAAAAAGTTTTTTTGAGTTGTAAACAGAATGTAGGTGGTCCCAGCAGGCACCTTGTAACTGGAGTCGGCAATCAGTATGAAACGATCGTAGTAATGAAGCTTGTCGCTAGCAAAGTATCTGCTGTCCGCTCTCACTCGTGTCTCGCCAGGACGCCTCACAAAGAACAGGAATGGCACGTTCAACGTCTGTATGATATGGGCGCATCCTTGTCCGACGGTTCGCTGACCAAACGTAAAATAGGACTTTACAAGAAACTGATTGTTGGGGCATTTGAAACCAATTCTCACGTCGGCGTTGGTTCTGTTGGCTTCGCTGGGGGGTCTTTTATATCGGTTCATCAGAGTGCTCCATTTAATCTCCTGAGGTCTCAGCGGATAGTTTGTCTTGGCCTCTCTACCTATGGTTGGAATCGTATTTGTTATCTTGTCAGTCAGAGTACGTTTTTTGAATTCAATCTTCAAATTGGACGTCATGTAGAGACAGAATACACAAATCTTGCCTTCACCGATCATGGTTTGGAAGTGCGGATACTCTTCCAATTTTTTAACGGTAGGCGAAAGGTTTTTGGGAAACAGCTCGATAACCCCAAAACGGTTTCGCAGCGGGTTTACCGCTTTAAGCTTCTTCAGAGAGCATTGGTTCTTATACATATTGGTAGTTCAAAGCTCCGAAGAGAGAATGGCTATTCGATCAAATGTCAGAGCTTATATAGTCGATCTGAAGGATTGCATAAGTCAGTTTCTACGATAAGATAAGGCTTTTTATAGAGTCGCGGGATATTGCATAACTCATTTGCTACGGAAGTCAGTTTCTACGAAAACAGGATGACTTATTATAGATGTCGCTGAAACAGGATATTGTATAACTCATTTGCTACGAAAACAGGATGCGGTAAAGATTTTTATAGACGCAGATAAGCATTGCTGGACAATGATAGTGTATATACTTTAGCATGATATATATAGATTAGCTAGAGTCAATCAACCAATCAACCAACCTTGAAAAAAAAAAAAAAAAATTTTTTTTTTTTTAAGTGGGCGTGGCATGGCTATATAAACCATGGCTGATTTTACATTTTCTCATTTTTTTTTCAAGATAATATTCTTTTGGACTTTGCCATATTTCAGCAAAAATTTCGAGATTGGTGAAATTTTTTCTAAGTTTATTTTTTTCAAAATTTTTTCTAAGTTTATTTTTTTTTCAAATTTTTTTCAAAGTTTTATTTTTCGACTTTTATATTGTTCGATTTTTATAATTTTTTTCAAAATAATATTTTTTTGGACTTAGAAAAAATTTCGAGATTGGTGAAATTTTTTCTAAGTTTATTTTTTTTCAAAATTTTTTCTAAGTTTTTTTTTTCGACTTTTATATTGTTTGATTTTTATAATTTTTTTCAAAATAATATTTTTTTGGACTTAAAAAAAATTTCGAGATTGGTGAGCCATTTTTTTTAACATGTTGACAGACCAAGCTCCGAAGAGAGAATGGCAGTTCAATAGAATGGCAGAGCTTATATAGTCTTTTTTTTAGAGCTTATATTGTATATTTTTGTGTGTGGGCGTGGCATCAAAAAATATAAAATCTAAAAAAAAAAAAAAAAAAATTTTTTTTTTTTTTTTTTTAGTGGGCGTGGCATGGCTATATAAACCATGGCTGACTTTACATTTTCTCATTTTTTTTCAAGCTAATATTCTTTTGGACTTTGCCATATTTCAGCAATCTCGAAATTTTTTCTAAGTTTATTTTTTTCAAAATTTTTTCTAAGTTTTATTTTTCGACTTTTATATTATTTGATTTTTATAATTTTTTTCAAAATAATATTTTTTTGGACTTAGAAAAAATTTCGAGATTGGTGAAATTTTTTCTAAGTTTATTTTTTTCAAAATTTTTTCTAAGTTTATTTTTTTTTAAATTTTTTTCTAAGTTTTATTTTTTGACTTTTATATTGTTTGATTTTTATAATTTTTTTCAAAATATTTTTTTTGGACTTAGAAAAAATTTCGAGATTGGTAAAATTTTTTCTAAGTTTATTTTTTTCAAAATTTTTTCTAAGTTTATTTTTTTCAAAATTTTTTCTAAGTTTTATTTTTCGACTTTTATATTGTTTGATTTTATAATTTTTTTCAAAATAATATTTTTTTTTTTTTTTTGGACTTTGCCATATTTCACCAATCTCGATTTTTTTCAAAGTTGGTTGATAATTGTCTATTTATACATATGTATTGTTACAAGACTTCATTTATATATACGGGATCCGTTGAAAATCTTAAAGTACAAATCTTAAACGCATCCAATATTGGCAATATAATTGTTACAAAAAAAACGGGTCGAACGAAGTGTCAAAGACAGTAATCTGCCATGAGACACTTCGTTCGACCCGATTTTTTTTATAAATCGTTTGGGTTTAAACCCAACAGTAATTTTTCCTGACCTCTGTTTGTATGTGGCTGTAACATTTGCCATCTTTCAGACTGACGATTGACTTGAGAACGACTATGTCCTGCCGTCTTCGAATTCTTGGATCTTCAAAGCTGGCAGTTTTTAATTTAGGCCGTACCACGAAATCTATCTTCGGTGGAGGCTTCCAGGCACGATAAGTTGTTACTTTGGACGGGTCTTCTGTCGGTAGCGGGCTTAATAGGTTTGGCACTTTCAAATAAATCTTTTCTGAATTGGCTATGGAAATTGAAGTTGGGGTTGGTTTAGGTGCTGGATCAGGCTTAGGTGTGGAAATGAGAACTGGATCTGGTTTAAGTGCTGGTGCTAGTTTTTGAATGAGAACTGGAGCCGGTTTAGGTGTGGGAACTTGAGCTGGCTTAGGTGCTGGCTTACGTGTGGGAATGATAGCTGGAGCTGGCATATTCATAGAACGGTCGTAATTACATATCAGCTCACAAGAGACACGGGGGGTGTTCAATACGTTCCATTGCGGTATTATGACACAGTCGCAATCAACTCGTTCGTCCGTCAGAGAGTCAAAGGATAGAGTGGCCATTTCAAAAAGCAGAGGGTCAGAATGAATAAGCTGAGGCGAGAGGCCGGTATTTATACTCTGGCGAGCGGATGCATGACATCTGATAAGATTATAAAAGGCTCGACCGGATGACCTTTTAGATTATCGCTTAGAGAGGATGTCCTGTTGCTATCGGCGAAGCGTCCTGTTTATGAAGAAATGGGTTACAAAATATCCTGCCATTAAATTTGAAATAGATTAGAACCGTTGCTGGCAAAAATTGAGATAGACTGATGAAGTGGCACGTCAGCGATACTATATATAGAGAATGTAATCAACCAACCAACCAACCTTGAAAAAAAAAAATTTTTTTTTTTTTAAGGTGCCACGCCCACCCTTGAAGCTTGTCTATATTTACTATCGCTAACATGACTACACACTCATTGTGTCTCGCCATTTGCCAGCAACGGTCGTCTAGTCAATATGTCTCGTAATGGGTTTTCAGCGAGATGTACATTGATGGAGAGTTAGATTTTTCTATAAAAGTCTATGATTTATTCTGATTTCATGAAAACCTGCAATATCTTGTCATTTGTCAGACAAAAGTCTTGTTTTCAAAGCCAATATTGTATAAATTACGCTATTTCATCCTATTTTAAAGGAAATGGGTTTAGACATCAGGAGCGAGTTTATGCATGACCGTACAGTAGAAGAAATAAATTCCACTTCCACCCACCCTAATAGATATACTATATATATACTATATATATATAGACTGCAGCGCCATCTACAATGATTGGCTAAAGAAATATAGCTTTAGCAGCCAACTGAGAAATATAGCTTTAACGGCCAACTTAGAAATATAACTGTAGCAGCCAACTTAGAAATATAACCTTACAAATATAACTTTAGAAACCAACCAACCTTGAAAAAAAAAAAAAAAAAATTTTTTTTTTTTTTTTTTTTTTTCAGTTGGTTGGTTGATTTATATTTAGTATAAATAGCGGCTCCGTACTCAAGCTATATTCATTCTGTCTTCATCTCTTGCCTCATTAAAATAGCTTATTAGATATTTTCTAGTCTGACCAGACAATACGTTATTTAGTCCTGTTTCTAATCTATTTACGATGGCCCTTATCAAGTACCACGAGATCACAAGCCAAATTTATTCGGGCATACCTTTAATCGCTACCGAAAAATTGGATGGCTCTAATATGGGTATTGGCTACGTGAAGAATACGTTCAGGATACAATCTAGAAACGTAGTGCTAGATGAAAAGACACGCCTTTTTAACTTGAACGCAATCTTGGAACCGCTGTCGGAAAAGGTACGGCTTATCAAAGACATTTTACATGACAATTTTATCATTTATGGAGAAGTATTCGGAAGCCACATGAAGAGAATAACCTATCGCGATTTTGAATCCGAAGCCGTATTCGGTAGCAATACTGTCTTTTTTCGGGCCTTCGACATCTACCAACTGGATTCAGATACGTTTATGAAGTATAGCGACGCCGTGAACATTTTCCAGCGAGTGAAGCTACCCCACGTACCCATCTTAGATTTAGATTACCAAACGATAGGGGATCTGTACGAAAAAGTTGAAACGTATCCCAGCGCTTATGCAGAGTGTCCGCTAAAAGGATTTGTAATGAAGGCCGACGCTGAAGAATCTCCAAGGTCTAGAAATATTTTTAAGGTTAAGCGTAAGCAGTTTAACGAACAAGCTCTCAACAAGTACAAGATTAAAAATTATGTAAATTATAATAGATACCTATCTGCGTACTCCAAAATCGGCGAAGACCCTGAGAAAATCAAACAAGAAATGGTGGGCGATTCGCTAAAAGATATAATGTCAGTCTATGAAAAGGACGAGGGTTGCAGTTACGACTTGGACTCGATTCGTACAGAGATTGAAAACGAGGCGGATAAGCTTATAAAGAAGTTTTCTGGACCAGTTATCAAAGATGATAACTAAATAAAAAACTAACTTAAAAAAAAAAAAAAAAAAAAAAAATTTTTTTTTTTTTTTACATGCCACGCCCACTCATGGATATTCTATATAAATAGTGGTTCCGTACTCAAGCTACCATCATTCTGTCCATTCTAGTTGCCTCTGTTTATTGAAAGATCCATAGCGCAATCATGTATCTGAAAATTTGTTTTGATACCAAGCCTACACTCATCGCCGCTACTGTTGGTAGAGATGTTTATTTCATAGCCGTCGAAGTTGGCAAATATTTAGGCTACGCGTCACCTTACAACTTTGCACATCGATATTCCAACAAGGATCTGGCTGATCTATATCCCAATGCACAACGCTTGAACATGAGTTCCAGGCGCGTGTTTGATTTCAACGATATGCTTCACGTACTTGTGAAGACGCACCGAATGCCTATCGAGGAGATCTGCCGTATCCAGAAACTGTGGACCGATGGCCGGGTAACCTCTACGTATCCCAAGATTATACCGTTCATCAGAAGGATGGCCTTTGAAATCACAGTTCGAAATGAAGGCGAGATGAATGTACAAGATTGGCTTAAAGGGTATTACGAATACTCGAGGGCAGTCTGCGAACAACATACGAATATCTACGCACCCCCGTCGGTAGAATCCAGGTATGGGGATACTGAAGAAGAGAAACCTAGCAACTTTTCCATGCGTGTGAGAGCTGAAGGTATATGGTCTGTCAAATCGGGCGACATGCTTCAAGAATTGACTGCTACGGTTAAGAAATAGAAAAAGACTATGTAGTTGACGAAAAAGACAGAGCGTATGAGTTGACCGTCAAGCTGGCTCGTAGAGAGATAGTTTAATTATGCTAAACTACTAACTAATGTTTGTAAAAAAATATCTTTGAAAAAAAAAAAAAAAAAAAAAAAAAAAATTTTTTTTTTTTAAAGGTTGGTTGATTGATTGACTCTAGCTAGCCTATATATATCATGCTAAAGTAACAGTTTATCTAAATTTGCTGATGTGCCACCACCTCTGTCAAAATTTTCAATTTTTTTTTAAATTTGAAAAAAACGACTGAAAAGTAATTAAATTGCTTATTTTACTATGTATATGTAATAAGAATCACGATTCCACGATTAGTTTTCAAAAATATTTTTATTTTAACATTACGTTTCTAAAGTTGGTCAAATTTGCAATAGTCAACTCAAAGTCTAAATCTTCATTTTTGAAAATATACTTAATTCAATTAACATTATAAATATATATCAACCAACCAACCAACCATAAATTTTTTTTTTTTTTTTTTTTTTTTTTTTTTAAGGTTGGTTGATTGATTGACTCTAGCTAGCCTATATATATCATGCTAAAGTAACAGTTTATCTAAATTTGCTGATGTGCCACCACCTCTGTCAAAATTTTCAATTTTTTTTTATTTGAAAAAAAAAACGACTGAAAAGTAATTAAATTGCTTATTTTACTATGTATATGTAATAAGAATCACGATTCCACGATTAGTTTTCAAAAATATTTTTATTTTAACATTACGTTTCTAAAGTTGGTCAAATTTGCAATAGTCACAAAATTTTCAATTTTTTTTAAATTTGAAAAAAAACGACTGAAAAGTAATTAAATTGCTTATTTTACTATGTATATGTAATAAGAATCACGATTCCACGATTAGTTTTCAAAAATATTTTTATTTTAACATTACGTTTCTAAAGTTGGTCAAATTTGCAATAGTCAACTCAAAGTCTAAATCTTCATTTTTGAAAATATACTTAATTCAATTAACATTATAAATATATATCAACCAACCAACCAACCATTAAATTTTTTTTTTTTTTTTTTTTTTAAGGTTGGTTGATTGATTGACTCTAGCTAGCCTATATATATCATGCTAAAGTAACAGTTTATCTAAATTTGCTGATGTGCTACCACCTCTGTCAAAATTTTCAATTTTTTTTAAATTTGAAAAAAAAACGACTGAAAAGTAATTAAATTGCTTATTTTACTATGTATATGTAATAAGAATCACGATTCCACGATTAGTTTTCAAAAATATTTTTATTTTAACATTACGTTTCTAAAGTTGGTCAAATTTGCAATAGTCACAAAATTTTCAATTTTTTTTAAATTTGAAAAAAAACGACTGAAAAGTAATTAAATTGCTTATTTTACTATGTATATGTAATAAGAATCACGATTCCACGATTAGTTTTCAAAAATATTTTTATTTTAACATTACGTTTCTAAAGTTGGTCAAATTTGCAATAGTCAACTCAAAGTCTAAATCTTCATTTTTGAAAATATACTTAATTCAATTAACATTATAAATATATATCAACCAACCAACCATAAAAAAAAAAAAAAAAAAAAAAAAAAATTTCAAGGTTGGTTGATTGATTGATTGACTCTAGCTAGCCTATATATATATATATCATGCTAAAGTAACAGTTTCTCTAAATTTGCTGATGTGCCACCACCTCTGTCGAAATTTTGAATTTTTTTTTTTTTAAATTTGAAAAAAAAAACGACTGAAAAGTAATTAAATTGCTTATTTTACTATGTATATGTAATAAGAATCACGATTCAACGATTAGTTTTCAAAAATATTTTTATTTTAACATTATGTTTCTAAAGTTGGTCGAATTTGCAATAGTCAACCCAAAGTCTAAATCTTCATTTTTGAAAATATACTTAATTCAATTATAGACCCATCCATATATTTTTGAGAGTCAAGTCTTAATAATATTTTCATACATGTAATTGTAAAGTCTCAACTTAAACGTCTTAATTATTTTTTATGCTGATACCCTCTTCAATACTAGCTTAATAGATTTTTTTTATAAATACTTAAATTAAGCCCCCTTAGCATCAAAGTCTTAAATTAAACCCGTCCAATGTTGGCACTATATCTATCGCAAAAAAATGGGTCGAACGAGGTGTCAAAGACAGAAATTCTGCCATGAGACACCTCGTTCGACCCATTTTTTTACTCTCATTTTAAAGATTAGCACAAGCTCTCTATGGGTTGCTCATTAGATGACCTCCTGATGGTCATCTTCAACAGTCCGGTCATTTGAGATTTGTATAATTCATAATCCTCATATTCAAGCTCAAAAAATTTCCTCACCTGTAGTTGGTATGCGGCAAGGAAGTCTTCGAACTTGGTATGGGACCTTTCAACAAATCGAACACCTATGGCTTTCACGAAGCTGAGCTTCATGTTAGCCTGGTATTTCACCATGGCCGAACCATCGAACATTTCATCAAATTCCTGTTCGCCCATGAACCCTTTCAAATGATGCTTGGCTTCGCTAATCGAGAAGATTCTCGTCTTAGCGAGCCATTTAGGTAAATCGATTTTAGGGTCCATCACATCACGGACGGTGAGGCCTGCATATTTTTCGGCAAAATGAAGATCTAGAGGGTGCCTCGAATAAATAGCCAGGTCCTCAGCCCGGACAAACAGGGTGCCATCAGTGGCCATTAGGCATTTAAAGGCAACGCCATAAGCATAATTTTTTACATGGAAAAACATGACTGACAGAGAGCTAATGTATCTAAGCAGCTAGTAGAGAGATCGACTAGCAATTGAAGAGCTCTCGCTGGACACTCGTATATATACCCGGTCTTATCAACAGATCTGATTGTAATTTTCTAGGTTATCAAGAGGAAAGGCTTGCATAATATCCTGTCAATACTTCTGGAAAAATCTTTTTATAGAGATCTGATTGTAACCGGGCATCCTGAGGAAAGGCTTACATAATATCCTGTCAACACTTCTCGAAAAATCTTTTTATAGAGATCTGATTGTAATTTTAATCGGAGCCGCTTATCAAGCATCCTGTCAATAGTTTCTCGAAAATCTTTTTATAGATATCAGATCATAATAACTGGCTTGGCAACACTTAGTCTTTAAAAATTTTAAATTTTACATATAAATTTTAAATTTTAAATGAAAAAATTAAATTTTTAAACTCAGATCCCTTAAATTTAGCTATCGATATTTTACCAAGATTCATATTTATTTTATAGCTAAGCCATATCCCTTGAAAATTACAATCGGTACGCATTCAATGTTGGCTTGGCTACACTTAGTCTTTAAAAATTTTAAATTTTACATACAAATTTTAAACGAAAAAATTAAAATTTCAAATTCAGATCCCTTAAATTTAGCTATCGAGTCTGTATATTTTACCAAGTTTCATATTTATCTTATAGCTAAGCCATATCCCTTGAAAATTTAGAGATCAGATTGTAATGACTGCCACACTTAGTCTTTAAAAATTTTAAATTTTACACGAAAAAAATGTAAATTTTAAACGAAAAAATTAAATTTTTAAATTCAGATCCCTTAAATTTGTCTATAGAGTCTGCATATTTTATCAAGATACAAAATTATCTTATAGCTAAGCCATATCCCTTGAAAATTACAAGTTCAAATCGGTACGCATCCAATGTTGGCACTCTATCTATCGCAAAAAAATGGGCCGAGCGAAGCCTCAATGACAATGTCATGAGAGGCTTTGCTCGAAACATTTTTTTGCACCTCGTCCTGATCTTAAGACGAGGATTTATAGAAGTAGGGCTTGTTTCCCACCAAAACTTTTATTTTTCGGGGGAAATAGCCCAGCTCCAAGTCCCCATATCGTTCGCCAAAGACATAAGTGTCCATGGGTACCGTTGCCAGATACTCCTCCATGACAATCTTTAGATCGGCCAAGAAACTCTCCATTGTGGCATTGGATGAGGTTATGGCTGCGAGCTTAACCTGGACAGGCCGCCTCAGGTTTAAGCTGCATTCGATGGGCGTAAGAATTTCGATCGGCCCCTGAAATAAGGAATCAAACTCTCCTGGATGCATATCCATCAATATTTTTGCATCCTCCAGTCCAAAGACGCATGTCTTGGCTAAAGAGGGGGGTAGTTTCAAGCCCTCAGGAGCAATGTCCGTTACGGTTATATGGCACAGGTGCACTACTCTATTGGGGTTTTCATGCCCCATGTAATAGGCCACGTCTCGGCCTTTGATGAAAATTTGATTATCAAACGACAAAAAGCATGTTAATTTAACATTCAGTTCATCAGACAGAATTTGGAAAATCATTTTGGAGCAGTAAGACTAGCTCAGAATGAAATGTCTCGTCCAGCAGCCTGTATATATACTAGCAGTAATCTTTAGTTCTATCTAAATTCCAAGTAAATTTCTTATCGGTGACGCACGTCCTCATGCTATCGGTAGCTTATGCAAGATCCCGTTTAAACTAATTATATAAATAATTTTATCGTTCTAGAAGGTCACGCGGTTTTCTTAGTAAAGCTTGATAAAACGAGGTCACGAATCGGGTATATATATACGAGCTGCCTCTAAGAGCCTGCATCATTTTGACTTCTGTTACCATAAGTCATGCTATTCACTATTGAACATCCACAGCTCGACGCTAAAATCCTATTCGTAGTCTCTGCGGATGGACTTTTGTTCGTCAGGGCCTCTGATGTGGCCAAGCTGATGGGCCGATCTTACGTGAAAAAAACGACCAGGCTGAAGGTAAGCGATCTCGTTTACAGGAGGGTCAGGCTACCTATTTCTCTAGCCAATACCTGGGTGTATCCAGTCGACGAGATACATTTTGGAGATGCCCTCTCGTCGTTGGGATTCGAGGCCATGCTGACATCCTCTAAGATCCAGATTCTAGACCCCATAGTACCCACCTCATGCATCCATAAAGCCATCCGAATTCGGATCGTGAGGGACTCTGACAAATTCATAGATGAATTCTTAAAAGATTTCATAGACAGAACCATGCTGTTCTTCGATGGGGACCACGATGACGACCCTCGCCTCCACGAAGATAGATTTGAGACTATTTCTTGGACAGACACCCCTCCGTCCAAAATCAAAGTGTTTGTGGGGGATCGATCTAGATGGTACAAACTGATGCCTTAAATCTGGAGGGGGCAAAAAAATGGGCCGAACGAAGCGTCTCATGGCAGATATCTGTCTTTGACGCTTCGTTCGGCCCATTTTTTTTGCGATAGATAGAGTGCCAATATTGGATGTTTATAAATTGAGACTTTGAATTGGTCTGAAATAGATAATAGTAATATTTCAATATTGAAACGATGCCTTTGAATCTGAAATAGCTAATGTCTCTGAGATAGAAATTTACAATATTGAATAAGGATTATTTTTTAAATCAACCAATCAACCAACCTTGGAAAAAAAAATAATAATTTTCAAGGTTGGTTGATTGGTTGATTGATTTGGATTCATTCTTTATAAATAGCCGTACTCAAACCTTCATTCTGTCTGAATCTCTTCTAGCATCAACCTTCAATTTACAATATTGAATAAGGGCATTTTTTAAATGAATGCTATACCAATATTGACTATATTTTTTTAACGATTCGATAAACAAATAATATATTTTTAACGATTCGATAAACAAATAATATATTTAAATAATAAATATTTTATTATTAAAATAAAATATTTAAATAATAAATATTTTATTATTAAAATAAAATATTTAAATAATATATTTAAATTTTAAATATTTATTATTCAAACCGACAACTTAATCGAATCGTGAAAAATTCTGACGGGGTGGAGTTGCTCGAAGAATACTTCTGGCGACTGTCTGATAGACCTTTATATGCCGTAAAGAAGTAGGTTCACCCAGCTTTGCGGTACTTGGCATAGGAGCTGTAGTTTGAATAGACTACCCTCGTAACTGTAATCTTTAAATCTTAATTGTAAAAATTTACATGCTTACATTTCTAATGTCTCGTGAGCGTTGCTGAGATTTGCGGGATCTGATTGTAACTGTAATCTTTAAATCTTAATTATAAAAATTTACATGAATGCATGCTTAAATTTCTAATGTCTCGTTTCTAATGTCTCGTCAGCGGGAGCTGTAGTTTGAATAAATTGTAACTGTAATCTTTAAATCTTAATTGTAAAGATTTACATGACTGCATGCTTAAATTTTTACTGTCTCGTTTCGAATGTCTCGTCAGCGACTTTGGTATAAGAGCTGTAGTTTGAATAGACTGTAAGCTTTAAATCTTAATTGTAAAAATTTACATGCTTAAATTTCTAACGTCTCGTCAGCGAGATTGGCGGTACTTGGCATAGGAGCTGTAGTTTGAATAGACTGTAATCTTTAAATCTTAATTGTAAAAATTTACATGCTTACATTTTTAATGTCTCGTTTCTAATGTCTTGTCTGAGATTGGCAGTACTTGGCATAAGAGCTGTAGTTTAAATAGCTTGTAACTGTAATCTTTAAATCTTAATTGTAAAAATTTACATGACTGCATGCTTAAATTTCTAATGTCTCGTTTCTAATGTCACTCGTCTGACACAATGTCTCGGATCAGGGGCAGGCTTAGATTTCATGCGATTCGGTCTTAGCTGAGAAAAGAATCGAGGACGGGCTGGATTTAAAATGACGTGTAACTTGAAGATTATTTGAAAAAAAAAAACTAATTAGTAAAGTCCGATAAATGTTAATGTACTTTACCAACCAAATAAATATATTATAATATAAATAATAAATATATTATAAATATATTATAATATAAATATTATTATAAATATTATTATAAATATATTATAATATAAATATAATATAAATATAATATAATATAAATATATTATAAATATATTATAATAGAAATATAATATAATATAAATATAATATAAATATAATATAATATAAATATAAGTATTTAAAAAAAAAAAAAAATCTATCCATTTCTATAGGGTAGCTACGATTCATGCTCCTACCTTCTCCTATTTTGCTCCGACTTGCTTTTTGTGGCAACGAGCTTCAAAGTCATTTAAAAAAAAAAAAAAAAAAAATTTTTTTTTTTGAGTGGGCGTGGATTGGATTCATTCTTTATAAATAGCCGTATTCAAACCTTCATTCCTTCATTCTGTCTGCCAGCCTCATCTAGCTAACATTGTATCAGGCCAGTTTAGAACGATCCTGTTAAACGCTTGTCATTGAATTGTATCAGGATCCTGTTTCTGTGACTCTCACATTGGATAGCTTCTAATATTATCCCTTTCATTGAAGCTCAGCATGTACAAAATGTGGGAACCGTTGGACAACGACGCAAAGACCGAAATGCAAAATTTAAAGCAGCAAATGTTTGACTTGCAATCTAAATTGGATGCAGAAATCTCACTCTTGAAAACCAAGATTGAGAAATTTGACGTACTGTACTCCAAAATAGATAACTTGTATCAGGAAGAAATTTACAGGCTTAAATTAGAGTTGGGCGTGCAGCAGAACAGATCTCTAGTGCAGATTCAGAAGCAGCAGATCCAGATCCAGAACCTGCAGAACCTGTTGCTTTCCAATCAGATAGCGACTCAACAGAATTCGTTGCGACAGGACATTAAATATGATAATGAGTAGATCATCCTTGAAACGGTTTCAGCAACCAACCAACCAACCAACTGTAAAAAAAAAAAAAAAAAAAAAAAAAAATATTTTTTTTTTTTTTTTTTTTTTTTTTTTTTTTCAGTTGGTTGGTTGCATACTATATATGATCGCTAACAACCGTCATTGTATTTGACCAGCAGCAGTCGTCTAGTCATGTCTTCAGTCAACAGTCTTCTAGTCAACAGTCTTCTTCTTCCAGCAACAGTCTTCTAGTCATGACAGAGGTATGTCGTTTAATGATTGTTTAAATTGATTCAATATTATCATGTCTTTTAGAGTCTCAAGTTAAATATCATAGGTTTTATAGAATATAATAAAATAAATTAAATAAAATATTGGAAATAAAATATTTTTTTTTATCTGTATTTAAACATACAGACATTTCCGCTTCGCGGAAATGTCTGTATGTTTAAATACAGATAAAAAAAATATTTTATTTCAAACTCAATTATAGGTAAAATAAATAGTTTATAATACTCTTAGTATATTATATAATATTAAAATTTTAAATACTCTTAAAAAAGCTTGAAGCTCGTTGCCACAAAAAGCAAGTCGGAGCAAAATAGGAGAAGGTAGGAGCATGAATCGTAGCTACCCTATAGAAATGGATAGATTTTTTTTTTTTTTATTATAATATATTTATATTATATTATATTTATATTATAATATATTTATAATATATTTATATTATATTTATATTATATATATATATATATATAATAATAATAATAATAATAATAATAATAATAATAATAATAATAATTATATATATATGTATATATATATATATATATATATATACTTGTATACTCAGAAATTACTGTAAAACATCTTTTAATTTAAGTGATTATATTTTTGTAGTCTGAATTCGTATGTCAATTATAGTGTCGCTGTCTCAGCGAGTTTCACTATATCGGCACAAGACTACGCTCTTTATTGTCTTGACAAGTTTGTAGTCTGAATTCGTATGTCAATTATAGTGTCGCTGTCTCAGCGAGTTTCACTATATCGGCACAAGACTACACTCTTTATTGTCTTGACAAGTTTGTAGTCTGAATTCGTATGTCAATTATAGTGTCGCTGTCTCAGCGAGTTTCACTATATCAGCATAAGACTACACTCTTTATTGTCTTGCCAAGTTTGGAATTTGTATGTCAGTTATAGTGTCGCTGTCTCAACGAGTTTCACTATATCAGCATAAGACTACGTTCTTTATTGCCTTACCAAGTTTGTAGTCTGGATCCGTTTGAAATTCTAAAAGGGTTAAATGGTTTAGTCTTTGAAAATATTGACTGATTTTTTTTAATTTTGACGGCTAAATTTACAATATTAGCATGAAATCTTGTAAATTTATAGGAGACTCATGGGATAATTTTAGTTTTTTCCACAACAAGTTTTGATAAAGGCCTCACCCTTGGAAAATATTAACGAGACTCTCTGCAAGCAACTATTTTTTTTTCTTAAATGTGGCTTATACTACTGATCAGGAGTCGATAATAAATTATCCAGGAAAATTTTTATAAGATTAGTTTATCGCTTGAGGATTTATCTAGCTGACCTTCTAGAATAATTGCGTTTGCAGGATATTATGTAACTCGTTTCCTCAAAGACAGGATCTAATCTATAAACAGTCATCCTGTCGAGCCCTATTATTTTTATCGTTTCTCAGAACCGCTTATCAGATCTCATGCATCCGCTCGCCAGAGTATAAATACCGGCCTCTCGCCTCAGCTTATTCATTCTGACCTTTTGTTTTGCAAAATGCTTTCCGCAGACTCTGACAGGCAATTTGATTACGGCTATGCCTTACAACCTAAAAGGAAAATATTAAAGACCTCTCGTCTCTATTGCGAGCTGATACTTCAATATGATAAATCTATGTCTCTGCCAACTCCAGTTTCAAAACCAGTTACAAAGCCGACTCCAAAGACAAAGCCAAAGCCAGTTACAAAGCCAGTTACAAAGCCAGATCCCAAACCAGTTACAATAGCCACATCACAGAAGATTTACTTAAAAGTTCCAAATCCCATAAGCCGACTGCCAAAATCTCCTGAAGTCTCTACCAGATACAAAATATACCGTGCCTGGAATCCTCGACCAAGGGTTAATTTTATGATACGGCCGAAACAGTTGGAGAATAAAACGGCATAGTCGTTATCAACTGCCTAATACAAACAGAGGTCACCCAAACGATTTATAAAAAATCGGGTCGAACGAAGTGTCTCATGGCAGATTACTGTCTTTGACACTTCGTTCGACCCGTTTTTTTGTAACAGTTATATTGCCAATGTTGGATGCGTTTAAGATTTTGACTTAAGATTTTGAACGGAGGCTTGTAAAAATTATATACAAAAAAAAAATATTAGAAATAAAATTCCATCAAAGTCACATTGAAATCAACCAAACAACCAACTGTAAAAAAAAAAAAAAAAAAAAAAAAAAAAAAAAAAAAAAAAAAATTTTTTTTTTTTCAGGTACCACGCCCACCCTTGAAGCTTGTCTATATTTACTGTGGCTAACATGACTACATTCTCATTGTCTCTCGACATTTGCCTGCAACGGTCGTCTAGTCACTATGTCTCGTAATGTGTTTTCAGCAAGATGTACACTAGAGAGTTAGATTTTTCTATAATAGCCTATGATCTATTCTGATTTCATGAAAACCTACAGTCATTTGTCAGACAAAAGTCTTGTTTTCAAAGCCGATATTGTATAAATAACGCTATTTCATCCTATTTTAAAGGAAATGGGTTTAGACGTCAGGAGCTAGTTTATGCATGACCGTACAGTAGAAAAAATAAATTCCACTCCCACCCACCCTAATAGATATACTATATATATACTATATATATATAGACTGCAGCGCCATCTACAATGATTGGCTAAAGAAATATAGCTTTAGCAGCCAACTGAGAAATATAGCTTTAGCGGCCAACTTAGAAATATAACTGTAGCAGCCAACTTAGAAATATAACTGTAGCAGCCAACTTAGAAATATAACTTTAGAAATATAACTTTAGAAACCATCCAACCAACTTTGAAAAAAAAAAATTTTTTTTTTTTTTTTTTTTTTTTTTTTTTTTTTCAGTTGGTTGCATACTATATATAGAACTGTTGACATGCCATCTCATCATTCTATCTCAACAGCAACGGTCATGTCTTTGATACATTTAAATTCATGTCTTCTAAAGTCTCAAATTAAATTTCTACACTATTGGTTTGATACATTTTTTGCTACGCTAAATGAATGCTGTGCCAATATCGAATATATTTTATAAATAATTAAACTATTTAAAATTTATTATTTAAACCGTCTGAAAGGGTGCAGTTGCTCGAAAATTATTGCTGGTGACTGTACACAATAAATACATACATTTTCTTTATTTGAAATCTAATGTCTGATTTATAACAATTTTAACATCGCACTATTTACTGCACAGAGAAAACGCAGTATAATATATCGTGACGTCACTCTTTATGACAACAAACTAAAGTAATCGTTGTTTACATTTGATTTCATGCTTTGCTTTGCTTCTTGAATCAGTGAAATAGGTTTTCTATGATATAATAATGACTGATATTAAAAAATTGTAGTATAAATACTGTATTGTACCATTTTGCACTAATACAACAGCTAACGCTTCTCAAAAGTTATTCTTTAGCGTTCCACAGGATCCTATGAAACGAAAACATTGGACAACCGCCATGAAAAGAAAACATTTGAAAATGATGATAATGATATTGAATGATTCTAAGATGAAAAAGAAATGCTCAGAAATCACATAAACGATTAATAATTACGAAAGTTAAAACAAACTGCTGCTTACTAACCAGGCTAACAGAATGTAAACATTGAAGCATCATAAACTGTGACGTCAGGCAGCCTTTTGAAGTCACGTGATTTTTGGTTAATTTTAAAATTATTTTTTAAATTAATGAGAACTTTTTTTGCATTTTTAATAAACTTTTTGAAATTTATGGGCCTAAAACTACCATAAGAATAGGATTTTGTACAAATCCCCCATGTGTGCAAATTCCTCATTCAGGATGAACTTTTTTCATTGTGATTTCGGGCAAATTGTGAAAATAGTTTTCAGTTGCATAAATTTGGTAAGAAATGAAATTATAAACAAACTGTCACTAAACAGTGTGAGCAATCTATTAATGATAAATAATGCAGGCCTTGAAAGTGGGTTTAATTTTTAAGATGCATTTGTACAATTAACTGCTATGGCGGAAAAAAAGAAGAAGAAAATGAAAACTAAGTAAGAAAGCTTTTGATAAGTTTTATTTAGCTTATTTTTGGAATAGCTTTACTATAAGGCGCCCATCGCTGTTGCTGATGTACATCTCACTGAATGAGTCGATTACTGCAAATCGATATTCTGAATCATTACAAAACATCAAAAATACATTTTAAGAAAATAAATTACTGTTTCACTCTGGTGCTTGTTTTGAAATTCACTGAAATAAATTAAGCATATTTTAAAGATTAATAAAATATTTAAAACAGTAATAGAAATTTGAGCTATTTCACCACAAAAAAAAAAAAAAAAAAAAAAATTTCAGAGAGCTTTCAAGCTTTAACACATAAAATTCAGCATTATAAATGATGTATAATCTAAAATAACTTGAAGATTTGCCCCAAAATTTCAAAATTACAGCCTTGCATGAATCTGAAAATGCATGAAAATCTGTACAGAAGCAATCACAAAACAAACAAAAAATAAATAAAATCACTGGATGCAGCTAATTTGTCATGCACGAATCTGAAAATTCATGCTACAGCGGTCAGTATCCCAATATTAAGACTAAAACAATATCACTGGATACCCCTAAGTCATAGCACATGAATCAGAAAATGCATAAAAAATCTGTACTACAGTGGTCACTATCCCGATATTAAAACAAAAAAAACATCACTGGATACTCCTAATTCATGGCACATGAATAAGAAAATGCATGAAAATCTATACTGCATCAATTACTAGAATACACTTTTTTCCCCTAAATAATTCCATTTATTAAAAAGTAAAATAAAATAATAAAATACACTCAAAAAATTAATTTTTATACTTCAAAAACGCATTAAAAAGAAGAATCATTCAGCTGGGCCGCATTACAATAAACACACGCGCGCGGCTGGCACAAAAAGAAAAACAAAGTTCCAAGACAGTTAAATGAAGTACCGATACAAAAAAGTTACTATTAAAAAGTGTCGATACACTGAATCTCATCACAGCATCATGAATCGCCAACAGGTACCCTATAGTAAAGCTTAGCCTTATTTTCTTTATACTGCTTGTGCTGCATTATTATATTTAGAGTAGAGTACAGTATAAGCTTGATACAGGGTTGCCACTCAAACAGGAGAATGAAATTCCCTGAGTTTTAAAAGGTTTTCCAGGTATATTCTAAAAAAATTTCAGTCTAACCGTATATTGAGCATTGACTGTGTTGAGGGCAAAATAATTAACGTCCCACTTGTAAACACAAAATTTACATATGACAAAAGTTGCATATAATGATAGCATTTGTCGCTTATAAGCGAGATAAGAAATTCCTTACATGAGCAAAAGAGAAGGGTGGGGATGTTTAAAAAAAATAGCAGAAGCTAATGGAGAAAAAAAAAAGGGGGGGGGGGGAAATGACCGTGCATTGGCAGATTTTTCTTTTCACTGACTTTTATAGTCAATTTTCAAATTCCCTGACTATTCCAGGTTCTCCAGGTAGCGTGGCAACCCTGTTGATATAAAGTAGTTTTCATACTACCTTAGCTATATCCGTCAAAAGCATTATAAATGATTATTATGATACACAACTAAGACATTCAAATTCATTTAAAATTTAACAATATTGTATTAATACAGTATGTATTGTATCAATACAGTATTAATACAATAATGTATTAATACAGTACATACAACATTTCCCAATTACCCATTACATTAGACTTGTGATGTATCTAATTAAGGCTGTAAATCAGTCAGATAGCTCCCTTTCTCCCTTCCCATGTTATCATATATATATAGGATTTTTGTTGCTTCGTTTTACAAGGCTGTATCATTCAAAAATAAAGTTTTTCGTAATCTGTTTTTTGAAAAGAATAATACAGCTATTTTATTCCAATAAATAAATTTTGGACTGTAATCGAAGTATCTCTTAGTATCTCGATTAGTTAGGATCTCTAATCAAAACATTTAAATTTATTTTTCCAAAAATTGCTAAGCTAAAAGGTGACATATTACCAATAATAACAACATAATTAAAGTAATAATAAACATAATAAAGAATTCGAAAACTTGTTTAATTATCATATTACAGAAAACTGAGTAACATTTTGCGAAAAAAGCGACTATAAAAAATGTAAACAATGGTTTGTTTACAAATAACAATACTTCCGTGCAATCAGACGAAGCCTATAATTACATATACGTAAAATTATAAGCAAGTTTTAAGAATATAAAATTATAAAACACTTACCACTAAATCATGCAAGTAGGTGGAATTTTTGAATAAATATTTTAATTCCCCATTGAAAATTAAAATGTAAAAAACACTGCTCACACTCTCGCTCTCATATCTCAGTGTTATTTTAATTTAATAAAAATTATGATTAACACGTTCACGCCGGCGTGGTACACCGGTGGGTCACAGCAAAAGTATCCGAGCACTACCAATATTTGTCTAAATCATGCAAAATTTCATATTAATTCCAATTTCCAATCAACAAATTAAACAAAAACACCGCGGCGCGGACGGATACAGGGAAAGCAATTAGCTTAGCGTCTACAGGATGTACGCATCCGTATGATGTACGCATGCGCTCCAAAGACCATGGACCATGGTATAAATTTGTGTGCATGAGGGATTTATTAAACGTTTTCGCTTTAAAAATATTTTTAATTCATTATGAATAATGATGAAATAGAATATCTATAATTAAAAAATTCTTCATTTATTTTAAATATTATCTAAATACTTTTTTGACGAAATGGGAAATCTTAAAATTAAAATTATATTCTTCATAACAAAAATTTATTGACTGCATTCACGTTGGTCAGCCAACCAACGTGTCTTGAAAGTAAGAACCGAATTACGACATTTTTGCCGAATAAAAGCATGCATTTTGGCGGAGTAATATTTTTTTAATAATAATGTATAGACCTTAAAAAAAAAAAAAAAAAAAAAAGATGATACCTATATGTACCAGATTGAACAAATATCGAGAGAGAAAAATAGATATCTACCATTCCTTATAGAATGTGTAATTTAATTATTTATGGGGGAAAATTCTTAGGGAATCTACATATTTAAAGCCTGCAACAACTTAAAAATATTATTGTAGATTACAATTTAAGAATTTTTAAATAAAATTATCTAAAAAATAAATATTTAGAAATTATTTAAGTAAAAATTCTTAAATTGCAAATTAGAAGTATTTTGCAACAAATATTTCACTGGCTCCTAATTATTTTAATTATACTTTTATGAAATTTCAGTTCTTTTGGTCAGTAGATTTTGAGCTACACTAAAAAACTAATATCACCAAGAGATTTAAGATTGAAAAAAAAAAAAAAAACATTAAAAAACTCAAAAGTCCCAATAAGTATAATTGCTAAGCATATTGACTAAATTACTTCAAATTTAGTATCCAGTTGTAAAATTTTCTCCAGGATCTAAAAGTCAAAATTGTGTATTCGTTGGAAATATAAATTTTAACATCGTTGCACACTATTCGAAAATCTGACTTCCAAACAGGGTTGTTGATTTTTTTATTTTTTTCAAAAAAATCGATTTTTTTTTGTTTAAATCAAGATTTAATTGATTTTTATTATGTATTCATACATTATTGTACAACATTTGTTTTTTATTATGTGTATATATATGCACAATATCCACACTATCAATCATTTTACTTAAATTATAAAAATATAAATAATATTCTATTTCTATAGAAAAAATCCATGTAGGCATTTATTACCAACATTTTTATTCAACATAATATCTTCATAATAAGAAGTAATTGTATAACAATCATAAATGCGGTAGTATGAGCCACTCAACTTCAGACTTTGACTTTGTAGCTACAATAATGTATTGAAATAAAGCAAAATTTTACTCACACTATTGAACACATAAAATAATTTTGGAAAAGGATAATTTAGTAGGAAATATGACATATAACTGAAGCAATGCATTAAGAGAAAAAAATCTTTACTCATAGTTTCTAATCAAAATTTTAAAAAAAATAAGGAATTAGGGAAGATAAAAAAAAAAAAAAGATATCCTAAAAAATTTTTACTTAGGTTTAACAAATATCATTTGAATCAAGAAAATTTTTTCACACTTTACCCATTAACAATATTCATATTTTCATTACCATTTTAATACTTTCACTTTTTTTTTTTAATCTTTTTTTTTTACATTTAGTGGGTACAATTCATTAAAACAAGCAGTGACAGCAGCCTCGAATTGTATTTAATTGATTATATGTAGTTAAATTAAAATGTTATTATTTTTTAAAAACTTTTTGGAGCCTGCAGGGCTTTTTAAACAGTACAATGTAAACAATGCTATTATTTTTTAAATATCATATGAGCCAATGCTAAATGACATAAACTGGTATAAGAGCTAAATAAATAAGGAAATATTTTCTTTTTTAAATGTTTTTAGAAATTGCAGAAGTAGGAATTTCATAGTAAATATTAAATAATACATTGGGAAATTGAGAACTAAAAACTTTAAAATATATCCTTAAAGTGTTTGAGATAAATGAAGGCGGTAAAAACTGATAAAACCCGTTACACCATTGCACAGTAAGTATTATGCCAACCCTGTGGCAACTTGTACCGCTAAAACGCTCTAGAGTGATCCCTGGCAGCAGGAGTTGTTTATATTTAATGTCTACGGATATTTCACCTCCTTCCATGACTTAGCGGTAAGGTATATCTATATAGTTTTATTTTCTTAAAACTTACAATTAGTTTTTCATAAAATGTAATTACATGTTTCGTCTGTTATGAAGAACAAAAATGTTGTCAAATATAAACAAACCAGTGTTTCCACGACAGTCGCTTTTTATGCAAAATGCTAGACAGTTATCCAAAATATGATAATTAAAGAACATGATCACACATTTATACTAAAAAATTACATTAAATTCTATAATAATAATAATAAAAAAAATCTTTCACAAAAAAGTCACAATAGACAATTTGCACGTTTTCGGATTTTATTCTAATAGAAAATGAAAAGGTAAGAAAATAAATACATACATATTCATTACATGAATAATAATAAATACACAATAAATACATACATTTTCTTTATTTGAAATCTAATGTCTGATTTATAACAATTTTAACATCGCACTATTTACTGTACAGAGAAAACGCAGTATAATATATCGTGACGTCACTCTTTATGACAACAAACTGAAGTAATCGTTGTTTACATTTGATTTCATGCTTTGCTTTGCTTCTTGAATCAGTGAAATAGGTTTTCTATGATATAATAATGACTGATATTAAAAAATTGTAGTATAAATATTGTATTGTACCATTTTGCACTAATACAACAGCTAACGCTTCTCAAAAGTTATTCTTTAGCGTTCCACAGGATCCTATGAAACGAAAACATTGGACAACCGCCATGAAAAGAAAACATTTGAAAATGATGATAATGATATTGAATGATTCTAAGATGAAAAAGAAATGCTCAGAAATCACATAAACGATTAATAATTACGAAAGTTAAAACAAATTGCTGCTTACTAACCAGGCTAACAGAATGTAAACATTGAAGCATCATAAACTGTGACGTCAGGCAGCCTTTTGAAGTCACGTGATTTTTGGTTAATTTTAAAATTATTTTTTAAATCAATGAGAACTTTTTTTGCATTTTTAATAAACTTTTTGAAATTTATGGGCCTAAAACTACCATAAGAATAGGATTTTGTTCAAATCCCCCATGTGTGCAAATTCCTCATTCAGGATGAACTTTTTTCATTGTGATTTCGGGCAAATTGTGAAAATAGTTTTCAGTTGCATAAATTTGGTAAGAAATGAAATTATAAACAAACTGTCACTAAACAGTGTGAGCAATCTATTAATGATAAATAATGCAGGCCTTGAAAGTGGGTTTAATTTTTAAGATGCATTTGTACAATTAACTGCTATGGGGGAAAAAAAGAAGAAGAAAAAGAAAACTAAGTAAGAAAGCTTTTGATAAGTTTTATTTAGCTTATTTTTGGAATAGCTTTACTATAAGGCGCCCATCGCTGTTGCTGATGTACATCTCACTGAATGAGTCGATTACTGCAAATCGATATTCTGAATCATTACAAAACATCAAAAATACATTTTAAGAAAATAAATTACTGTTTCACTCTGGTGCTTGTTTTGAAATTCACTGAAATAAATTAAGCATATTTTAAAGATTAATAAAATATTTAAAACAGTAATAGAAATTTGAGCTATTTCACCACAAAAAAAAAAAAAAATTTCAGAGAGCTTTCAAGCTTTAACACATAAAATTCAGCATTATAAATGATGTATAATCTAAAATAACTTGAAGATTTGCCCCAAAATTTCAAAATTACAGCCTTGCATGAATCTGAAAATGCATGAAAATCTGTACAGAAGCAATCACAAAACAAACAAAAAATAAATAAAATCACTGGATGCAGCTAATTTGTCATGCACGAATCTGAAAATTCATGCTACAGCGGTCAGTATCCCAATATTAAGACTAAAACAATATCACTGGATACCCCTAAGTCATAGCACATGAATCAGAAAATGCATAAAAAATCTGTACTACAGTGGTCACTATCCCGATATTAAAACAAAAAAAACATCACTGGATACTCCTAATTCATGGCACATGAATAAGAAAATGCATGAAAATCTATACTGCATCAATTACTAGAATACACTTTTTTCCCCTAAATAATTCCATTTATTAAAAAGTAAAATAAAATAATAAAATACACTCAAAAATTAATTTTTATACTTCAAAAACGCATTAAAAAGAAAAATCATTCAGCTGGGCCGCATTACAATAAACACACGCGCGCGGCTGGAACAAAAAGAAAAACAAAGTTCCAAGACAGTTAAATGAAGTACCGATACAAAAAAGTTACTATTAAAAAGTGTCGATACACTGAATCTCATCACAGCATCATGAATCGCCAACAGGTACCCTATAGTAAAGCTTAGCCTTATTTTCTTTATACTGCTTGTGCTGCATTATTATATTTAGAGTAGAGTACAGTATAAGCTTGATACAGGGTTGCCACTCAAACAGGAGAATGAAATTCCCTGAGTTTTAAAAGGTTTTCCAGGTATATTCTAAAAAAATTTCAGTCTAACCGTATATTGAGCATTGACTGTGTTGAGGGCAAAATAATTAACGTCCCACTTGTAAACACAAAATTTACATATGACAAAAGTTGCATATAATGATAGCATTTGTCGCTTATAAGCGAGATAAGAAATTCCTTACATGAGCAAAAGAGAAGGGTGGGGGTGTTTAAAAAAAATAGCAGAAGCTAATGGAGAAAAAAAAAGGGGGGGGGGGAGGGGAAATGACCGTGCATTGGCAGATTTTTCTTTTCACTGACTTTTATAGTCAATTTTCAAATTCCCTGACTATTCCAGGTTCTCCAGGTAGCGTGGCAACCCTGTTGATATAAAGTAGTTTTCATACTACCTTAGCTATATCCGTCAAAAGCATTATAAATGATTATTATGATACACAACTAAGACATTCAAATTCATTTAAAATTTAACAATATTGTATTAATACAGTATGTATTGTATCAATACAGTATTAATACAATAATGTATTAATACAGTACATACAACATTTCCCAATTACCCATTACATTAGACTTGTGATGTATCTAATTAAGGCTGTAAATCAGTCAGATAGCTCCCTTTCTCCCTTCCCATGTTATCATATATATATAGGATTTTTGTTGCTTCGTTTTACAAGGCTGTATCATTCAAAAATAAAGTTTTTCGTAATCTGTTTTTTGAAAAGAATAATACAGCTATTTTATTCCAATAAATAAATTTTGGACTGTAATCGAAGTATCTCTTAGTATCTCGATTAGTTAGGATCTCTAATCAAAACATTTAAATTTATTTTTCCAAAAATTGCTAAGCTAAAAGGTGACATATTACCAATAATAACAACATAATTAAAGTAATAATAAACATAATAAAGAATTCGAAAACTTGTTTAATTATCATATTACAGAAAACTGAGTAACATTTTGCGAAAAAAGCGACTATAAAAAATGTAAACAATGGTTTGTTTACAAATAACAATACTTCCGTGCAATCAGACGAAGCCTATAATTACATATACGTAAAATTATAAGCAAGTTTTAAGAATATAAAATTATAAAACACTTACCACTAAATCATGCAAGTAGGTGGAATTTTTGAATAAATATTTTAATTCCCCATTGAAAATTAAAATGTAAAAAACACTGCTCACACTCTCGCTCTCATATCTCAGTGTTATTTTAATTTAATAAAAATTATGATTAACACGTTCACGCCGGCGTGGTACACCGGTGGGTCACAGCAAAAGTATCCGAGCACTACCAATATTTGTCTAAATCATGCAAAATTTCATATTAATTCCAATTTCCAATCAACAAATTAAACAAAAACACCGCGGCGCGGACGGATACAGGGAAAGCAATTAGCTTAGCGTCTACAGGATGTACGCATCCGTATGATGTACGCATGCGCTCCAAAGACCATGGACCATGGTATAAATTTGTGTGCATGAGGGATTTATTAAACGTTTTCGCTTTAAAAATATTTTTAATTCATTATGAATAATGATGAAATAGAATATCTATAATTAAAAAATTCTTCATTTATTTTAAATATTATCTAAATACTTTTTTGACGAAATGGGAAATCTTAAAATTAAAATTATATTCTTCATAACAAAAATTTATTGACTGCATTCACGTTGGTCAGCCAACCAACGTGTCTTGAAAGTAAGAACCGAATTACGACATTTTTGCCGAATAAAAGCATGCATTTTGGCGGAGTAATATAGTTCTATTTTCAAAGCAACTTTTACAAAAAACAAGAGTTTTCCTGAAAAAAACAAAAACGTTACTAGATTCAGAAAGATCCCATTAACAACATATATTAATTATATTAAAATCGTTCGTGCGGTTTTAGAGATTTACATCCTTACATCCTTACAGTGGACACCACACATTTTCCCTTTTTGGCTTTAAATTGAGATTCAGATCTCAAAACATACTGCATGTAGGAACGTAAAATTTTCAGGATGGATTAAGACCGACGATAAAAGATTATTTTGAAAATATCAGAACAAAATATGGCATATTTGCTGAGATATTAAGTGTCGGCTTTTACAAATCTCTTTGATGTCAGACTAGGCGTATACATGAGTTCGCAGCTTTCCGTCCGTTTGTCCTTCCGCTTGCGTCACTCGAAAAACTGCCGTTTTTCATGATATATCTTTTTTCCCTGGAGATGGAAATGAATATATGAAAAAGACGCTTTATTCCTTATCTTCTTTCGAGATTCGGGGTGAGGGGAAAGAAGGAATGATTTGTTTAAAACTCTGAAATCGGTATTTTAGGTATTCATGCCTGTAATATATAAATTAAAAAAAAAAAAAAAAAAAAAAAACTATATATATTTCTTTCTTTTTTTTCTTCTATTTTTTTTTTCTCTTGACATCTAAAAGCTTATATGAAAAGTTCTTGCTCCATATCCTATTATTTTAATTTAGAAAATTCTTGAATTTTAATTCTGTAATAGCATTTGTTACATTTTAAACGAAGATTATTATGCATATCATTTAATAAAAAAAAACTTCTCAGAGGGAATAGACGTGTTAAAAATCACGCTTTGCTACACCCCTCCCCTTTAACTTTAGAGGACGAATTACGAAAGACCCTGAAATTGATTTTATAAATTCGCATTTTGCATTTCAAAAATAGAATTTAATGGATGTATTTTTATTTTTATTATTTTAATATAAAGGATGTGTGAAAAACTATTTTTCTCTGTTTACGCCTTTGAACAAAACACACTATCCTGCTTATAGTACCAATACGTAATATGAATTATTACACTATATCTGGAGAAACATCTTTTTCTACAAGAAATACGAGTGAAAAGTGCTTACGTCCTCTTCCAATTGTCATTTATAGCCGAAGGGTACACGAGTAAAAGTTAGCGACACAGGAAGTAATTTAACACGATCCATCATTTTCCCCCCTTCACAGAGATTGAAAATAAAAAAAAGATCGCAATATTTTTTTAATTTTTCGGCCGTTTTATAAAAAATTAAATGCATAAAAGTGAATAAAAGTGGTATGATACTAAACAAAATAATTTTTTACATCTCTGAAGAGTTTTTCTTTTTAAATTTTCCTAATTGAACTAAAGTTATCGATGTTTAAAGTAAAACATATGCAAATTCGCCCAGAATAAATTTAATTTAAATGTGTTAAAAATCATTTCTTCAAAAAAATAAAACTGTAGAAAGGTGTGAAAAATTTTCCTCTACAACACTGACAAATATTTTGCAAATCTATTGGCTTTTTAATTAATTATTAAGGGACAAAATTTCCCCATAGGTTAACATGGAACATTGAATATTCAAGATGGCGGGTACACAGCAACCTTAAATGTTTTTATACATAACTTTATCCATAGTGCCTTTTGCCAAGTTTTCCTTCATTAAATTACGCGATATAATTGCAGCATTTTTCTATGGATTACAATTGCCTTTCTTTTAATAACTATATCAAGTGACTTAGTCATTTTTTCTGAGTCATTCAGGTACTGATTTGTCTGCCAAAATGTTTGTTTCATTCCATTTTTTAATAATATCATCAACAGTTGTTTTTCCAATAGATAATGTTAAAGCAATATCACCAGAAACTTTGTTAACCCTGGTGCAACTTAATAAGTGTTTCATGGATCTGTAAATGAGTGTGCTTCGCCCTCTTGACTTCACAGTACCACTGTACCACACTTGCCAACATCCTAATTAATATTCCGTACTGATGCTAGTCCCGCCCTATTTTTAACACCATTAAATTTTTAGAATAATATTCTCCAAATGCAATTACGATTAAATAAGAGGAAAAATACTCTAAAAAGTTTCTGGTGTGAAAAAGAAGGCGGAGCTAACAATACTACGGAATGTTAATTAGTATGTTGGCAAGTATGCAGTACTGACACATAAGTGTAAACAATCTCCAGCTTCTTCTACATTGTCTTCCTTTTCTTTTTTTTTTCTTAATGGACCAGTCCCTTCGGGACAATAACGTCACTATGAAATTTTAATTGCTTGGCTCAAAACTTTTGATGAATGGATTTATAAGTATTTCATTCTATATTTAAATCCCTTCATTGTAAAACGAATCAGTCTTAAACGAATCAGAGCAATCCCAGCCTTAGACATAAAATACAAGGAAGAGACATAATATAGGAGAAAAAAGATGTTTCGTACTCGCTGTTCATAAACATAAAAAAAAAGTAATTCCAAGTACAGGGTGATTATAATTAAAGTTACGATTTCAAAACACTGTAATTTTAAAACTACTGGTCAGAACTGTTTGATATTTTATCAGAGCAATCTTGAGGCAATGGAACTTTGTTTGATGAAGGAAAAAAATAATTTCAAAATGTGCTTGTAGATTGCGCTATCAGAATAATGTCAGGGGAAGTGCCAAAATAGATTCACACAGGAATTTTATTAGCAATAGAACAGAATAGCAAGAAACATTTGTCTTCAAGGGCTTACGGACAACGTTTTTAGCAAAAAGACAAGAATACACGTTTAGAGCGAAAACAGTGACAGCGACAAGAGGAACTTCATGAAACAAACATCTTACGGATCATTAACTGTACATTCTGGAAACATTTTTTTCTTTCCTTAGCCAAACGAAATTCCATCGTTTCAGGATTGGTCTGGTAAAACATCAAGTCATTCTAACTGGTAGTGGTAGTTTTAAAATTATAGCGTTTTGAAATCGTAACTTTAATTATAATCACCCTGTACATATCCGAAATTCATATCAAAGGAGGTGTTTGAATTGACAAGCACCTCATATGATGCAGGCCTCACATCTTCGCCGCCTGAATGTTCGAACATTCTTAATGATTGTAAAATTGTTTCGGATTTCCCTGGCAGCTGCAACGATGCATGCTATAATGTCCTCGTCGCTGTCAACGGGGATTTCGTAGACAAGAGAATTCACATTCACAAAAAATAGTAATCCATAGATAATATGTGTGGCGATAGGGCAGACTATTTCACTGGACCATCATGGCCTATCCCTCGTTCTCCAAATGTTATGTTATGGTTACGTACAAAAAAACTCATATGGAAACAGTGTTGCCAGATCTGGCGGATTTTTTATACAATAATCACCAATGATTTTGAGAAGTGATATTAGATATACATAATAGACTATCAATCTTCGTAGTGGGTATATGAGACTTTGGTCCCGCCACTTTGATTCTGAGGAAATTTTGGTCCCGCCGTTTTGGTCCTGATATCAAGAATTATCAAAATATTACAGAAAAAAAAAAAAGCGGAATTCTTCTTCATACTTCGAAATTTTGTCATTTGACTTGAAAACGTGGGGGTAGGAAGTGTCAAAATTATTATTATCATCATTATTATTATTATTTTGCATCAGAAAGTTGTAGTAACAAATAAAACTGAAAAAAAACGTTTAAAATTTTGTGATTTAGCTTTTTTTCTTTGTACGACAGAGGAAAAAGGACAGCAAATACATGAGGGAACTTCGGGCAAAAGAGAACTTAGACGAATGTTTTTAGTTATAGAGCTAAACATCTACAACCTTTGTTGAAAATGATGTAACTATAGGACACATAGGAAAGAAAATTTATTATTTCGGATCGAATTTACGATGATAAAGGTATTAGTTATCAGCGAAGATCTAAGCATTGTTAATTTATCTAAGTTCGCCAAAATTTCAGTTTAAATAAAATACAAGGTTCTGTAATGCGGCTCTTAATTATCACATTCAAATTTAAAGTGTTCGAATGCAAAATTTGTAGGAAATCGATGCTTTATCCAAGCATCCCCTAAATGCTAGAGTTTAATATTAAAAGAAGATACGAAGAACCTAAATAATGATCTCATGATTAATTTGTACAGATCTACTAAACTTGAGTCATTTTCTTCTCTGTCAATCTGGATATATTTGTCAAACCCACAAAATAATTACATATCACACAGATTTGTAAAAGCAATTTTATTCCATTATAATCCCTTACAATGTTGTTTAAGAAAAAATTTCCATTAAAAGCACCACCCCACCCACTTTTTTTTTTTTTTTGATTCGCTGAAACAAAACAGTGAAATTATTGTCTGTGGGAGAAACAGGTGTGAAACGAATTCCAAGGTACTAACAGATTTCAATGCGGGCATTGTTTTTAGTCATAGAGACATATCAGAGAGATACAGTGCAGCCACATATCATAAAACTAGCAGTGAGGACGCGTCCAAAATGTTGGAGGGATGCCAGCTTGCCCAACAGTTTGAAATTTGGAAAACATCCAGTAATTCCGCGCTCTGTTATTGCCCATTTCCTACATGACTGACCCTCCCCCCTTCCATTTTAGCATTGGACACGTTGAGTTAGCACTTGCGTAGATGCTTCCATGGTTTCATGAAGTGTGGTCGAAGAATATAATTATTTATTTATTTTTAAACATAAGAGTAAATTAAAAAGATAAAAAATTGTACATCAACATTTTCTGAACCATGATGCTTGCAATGCGCACAGTTAATTAAATATTGGAATACTTACTGTCACAAATAGTAAATTAAAAATCAAATTACATTTAAAGTAAGTTAAATTGAAATGAAATAAAAAAAAAATCCAATAAAAAAAAATAAATAAAAACAAAAAAAAGAGCAATTTCTTTAAAAATAAAATAAAATAAATAAATAAAAATTAAATATATTAAATGTTTGTAAAAAATTAGAACAAAATTCTCCGAATCTCAGTAGCTTAGGAGGAATCGTAATGCCGAAAATTTATATATTTATCTATAAGATATTCTTTAATTAAAGATATTGTAAGAGCACTTCAATATTCCCGTATCAATAAATATGCTATCATATTAAAAAACTGATATACATCTAAAAGATAGCAAAAAATTAGCGGGACCAAAATTTCCTCGGGACGAAAGTGTCCTGCTTCGTTCGAAGTAATTCAGCAAACGTTACAATTAACAATTATTGGTGATTAGTGAATAAAAAACCCACCAGAATTTGCAACACTAAATGGAAGTGGCTCAATCGTGCTGGTACCACAGAAAGAATACGTCGCAAGGGATATGTGTACGTTGCCCAATAATTCAGCTAACATTTTTTCCAAGAATATCAAGTAGTACGCACCTTTCAGACGATCAGGCAACATGTATAGGCCGATAAGGCGATTCTCTACAATGCCACCACAAATGTTTACCATAAAACGTGTCTGTGACGCCAGAGTACATATCGTATGTAGGTCCATCATCGCCCACGCATAGTTTTTATCAGCATTGAATTTACCATCTCTCGTGAACAGAGGTGGGCAGTATATTATATACTTGTATATAATATAGTATATTCAATATACATTTGTATATTGTATATTTTGCAACATTTAAAAAAGTATTTGTATATTGTATCTAATATACATTTCAGGCAGTATATTGTATATTTTACAGGGCTTAATATACAATATACTTTATCTCAAAATTCCCAACTTCTTAAAAAAAAAAAAAAAAAAAAATCTTTCATCTCAGATTTAGAACACTGTTTTTGTTATGGGAACTCAGCTCAAATGCCCCTAGAGACTGACAATTATTTTCTCAATGTTGACTAACTACCAACCCAACACCCCTGTTGACTGACCTCAATAAGAATTAAGTGATAACATACTATCACAAATGGGTATTTTATGATAGCGGACACTTTGAGTATTTAAAAGAAAGTGCAAAATACAAAATGTGTTTTTTTTTTTTTCCCCTGCACTTCCTGGCTCCATAGGGGTCTAATTAAACCTGGTGTTCAAGAAATGACCGTAGAGGGAGGGATAAACCCAAACAAATCAGTTCTCTTTCCATAGATGTCCTCAATGTCCCCATGCATCTGTAAAACGGAAGTGATCATTACATTTTTTTTTTTTTTATCTTGAATCTTTTCATTTGATTACAGAATTAATTGGGTATCAGAGAAAGCCGTCTTTAAAATAATTTAGTTTAGAGTTGGGGATGGAAACGCCTAGTGAAAAATTTGCTTTTAACTGTTTTCCTATCTAAAATATCTGTTTTAATTTTGTGGACGTTTCATTTTACTTATATAGATCTCAGTCATATAGAAAGGTACAAAATTTTATTTCCTTACATCTTACACATGGATAAAAAGGGTGATAATTAAAAAAAAAAAAAAAAAAAAGAAAAGAAAGAAACTGGGTGGAAATTTTCTTACGATAACTTTAAAAGGTGAAAAGGGGAGTATAATAGAAGATAATAAAATGGATAATAATAATTGTATAATGTATGATAGATAATAATAATAATTATAATAAAATAGTAGTATAATAGAAACAAGAATAAAATCAAAACGTAAAAAAATGGTTGACAAAACAAAATTATAAGTAAAGGTTGTTAGGTACATTTATTTATTCTTTCTTTTAATAGTTTATTCGATTAAAATGTTAATTACCTTAAAGATAAATAAAAGGCATTATACAAAAAAGCCTTAAGGGGGGTTCGGGACACCAAATTTTTGTTTTTATTATTTATTGATTAATTGCTGTAATTACTTTTTCTTGGACCTTTTTTTGACGATGAAGTTGAGCAAGAAAGAATCTTAAAAAACTTTAAATAAAAATTAAAATAAAATTTAAAATTTTTTTGATAAATTAAAAATTTGTTATATCTCAGGAACTAATGGTTCGATTTACAAACTTTTTTCATCTTCATATACAGAAAGGATTTATCTTCAATTTGTCTTCAGGATTTCTGATTATAATAATAACATTTTAAAATATTAATTTTAATTTGAAAAAAGTACTTATTTCATGCATAATTGTTTGATTGCCAAAAATGTTTTGCATCTAATTAAAAATCCCGAAGACAAATCGAAGATAAATCTTTTCTGTATTATATAAGAGTGAAAAAAGTTTGTAAATTGAACCATTAGTTCTTGAGATATAAAAAAATTTTTATTTATCAAAAAATTTTAATTTTTAAATAAAACAAACAAACAAATTAAGATTCTTTCTTGCTGAACTTCATCGTCAAAAAAGCTTCAATTTCAGAAAAAATAATTACAGCAGTTCATCAATAAGTAATAAAAACAATAATTTGGTTTCCCGGACCCCCTTAATATCATTTAAAAGGAGTTCCAAACTTCAAACTGCATTTACACAGGTTTGTCTGTATTTATATTTATAAATTTTTATATAACATAAATTTATAATATTTAAACACAGCATCACAATAAAACAGTAGAGAATTCTAATCAAATATAAATTTATATTTTTATGAAAAATAAATTATTCCTTCAGAATTTATAATATATGATACATCATTTTAACAGTTTGCGTTCTTTGGCATTTGAACATCAAAACGTGAGTTGGGATAAGTAGACTCTGCTCAATTCCTTATCATACATTTTCTCATAAATTTCCTACTGTAGGACATATTGTACTCATAGTAAGAGAAATAAATTCGGTCGATCAACCAGCATGGCCAAAAATTTAAATCGCCCACCCACTAAGCTACCCTCCCACAAATTCCATACTTTTATGTTATCATAATTTACTGATTAATTTCACTAGAGTCTATTTCATATTTTAGTTTTCATGAAATTCTATATGCTATTTCCAAGGCAATAAACTACATAATGCAAGTTTATGTGAAATAGGGAAATATTTCATATAAACTTGTGATTAAATAATAATAATAATAAATTCACAGTTTTTCTGCCCTGTTATAAAAAATCTTTAAATTTGCATACCTTAAGAAGCTTTTAAATTAGAATGTTGATTATCAAGAAATGTTAATGCCAATATGATAAATGATATTTTAAAACTAGTCAGACATGTTTATGAAGAAAATAATCTTCATAATATATATTTATGTGAACTTCCTTCATGTTAAAAAAATCTTAAATTTGAAATAACTTACGAATTTTTTAAAATAAAATGTACCATAGTCATTGTTCATGGCAGCATCATAAATTATATTTTAAAACTGATCTGAGATCTTTATGATGCATATGATCATCATAATACATGTTTATGCCAAATTTTGCATAATTCTACCATGAAAAAGAAACGTTAAATTTTGGATAACTAATGAATTAGTTCCCCATCATACAATAGGTATGGGGAACTTAGGTAATCGTGAAAAATTTCGACCTCAGTTTTTTGATTTTTTTATGCGTTTTCAGGTGTGAAAAATCCGAAAAAGACAAAATTTGTACGGTGACTGTCTGTAGGGTATCTGTTAGTGTGTTAGTCCGTTAGTTTGTTAGTCTGTTTACACGCTATCTCACAAGCAAATGATCGCAGAGGTCAGATCACTTTCAAAATATTACTTTCGATACTGGCAAAAACTCTATTCATTTGCAACATTCGAATTAAAAAACTTCATAAGTTATTAAAAATTTACGATTCTCTTAACATGGGAGAATAGGAAAAAAATTCACTTAAATGTGCATTAAATGGAAACTTTTTACTGTAAAAATGTCAGACCAGTTTTAAAATATCAGTTTTGATGCCGGAATGAACATCAGCAACTATAAATATGCTACTTTGAAAATTTCGCAAGTTATTGGAAATTTACGAATTTCTTAACATGGCAGTATAGGGCAAAATTTCACATAAACGTCAATTTTTAGAGATATTTTCATCGTAAAGATGTCAAGACTACTTTTGAAATATTATTTAGGACACTGGCATGAATATCAATGACTATGAATTTTCCAAAATAAAAATTTTGTAAGTTATTGGAAATTTACGAATTTCTTAACTTAACAAGGCAGAATAGAGCAAAATTTCACATAAATGTCAATCTTGAGGGATATTTTCATCGTAAAGATGTCAAACCACTTTCGAAATATTATTGAGGATACTGGCATGGATTGTTGGATTTTACGTCGCACTAGTGCTACGCAGATGGGCAATTTGGCGACGGTCTGGGACACACCCCTTGAGGTGGTCCGGAGACATGCCATCACAATTTTGAACCTTCACGGAAGGGATGGCTCTCCCGCTTCGGTGACCCTCAGAGGTATAATTTTTGATGGGAGCATGGAGGACATTGCGGCCACGACAGATTTTACGTGCACCAGCCACCATTAGTGTACACGACGGTCTTTCACCGGATCGAGTACCGAACCCGCAATCTTCCAATTACGATATACTGGCATGAATATCATAGACTATGATTTTTCCAATTTAAAAAATTCGTAAGTTATTTGGAATTTACGATTTGCTTAACATGTCAGAATAAGGCAAAATTGAGCATAAACTTCCATTTTGAGGATCATAAATACATTAGACAACTTCAAAATTACATTTATGATATTTGTTTGAACATGATTAAATACAAATATTTTAATAGGAAAATTTTGTAAATTATTCGTAATTTACGATTTTATCAACATAGCGAAATTGTAAATTTTTCATATAAATATGAATTTTGAGGTTTATTGCATTAGAAATAGTTGCATGAAAACTAAACAACGGAATTGACCCTGATAAAATAAATTAATAGATTAGAATAAGATAAATATAGAAGTGAACGGTGGATAGCCTATTAGGCGGGGATTTCATTCTGTCACTGTATCAAGCTTTAGTCAAATTCATTTCTTTTAACATGATTATAATATGTCTCGCACTGGCAATTTATGAGAACATAAATATGATGGGGAACTGTGCAGAGTCCACCTATGCCAACTGGTTTTTAAATTAGAATGTTGCAAATCAACAGGGTTCTTTCCAGTATCAAAGTGATATTTTGAAACCTGTCCGACTTCATTAAGATAATTTGTTTTTGAGATATCGTCTATACAAACTATGACATTAACAAACTCAATAATGTACAGACGGATACCACATACATTTTGTGATTTTCGGATTACTCACACCTCATCACTACCAAATCTACTATTATGATGAGTATCTAAAAATATAAAATGAACAAGATAATGTAATTGAACGAAGTAAATTAATTTTTTCTTTAATTGTTTGTGTTATCTAATTAGAGAGAATGACAGCATTATATAACACTGTATTCTATTACACTTTTAAAGGAGTAATTCATAATTATGATAATAGCTTACTTCCAAGTAAATTTTTATGGTTTATTTTCTAATTACTTATGAATTCCTAATTGAATAAATATTTTTATTTAAGTGCATAAAATACTGATTTTGATTTCTAAGTAAAATATTAACTCATTTATTCTTAGTAAGAAATTAAATAAACAAAAAGATACATTTTTACATAATTACAAATTCTACAACAACATATAAAAATTAATTTTTAAAAGTATATTCTGAAAGTATATCAAATATACTTTTTGAATCAAGAGTATATTGTATATTGTATATTTTCGAAATTCTAAAAAGTATTTGTATATTGTATATTTTTGGACAAAATAGACGAGTATTTGTATATTGTATATAATATACTTTTTTGAAGTATATTGCCCATCTCTGCTCGTGAAATATTCCTAATCTGGGCTAGGAAACGGAGGCTAGGAAACAAGCATCTATAGCTCGTTTCGGAAAACACCAACGTGAAAACGCCCGAGGCCCGAGATTAAAAGTCTCGTTCTTTCAGAAGCTGGGGGCGCTGTAAGGAATATGAATGCATGTCTTTTGCTATACACAATCTACATGCTGTTTCGTTGAATCCCAATTTCAGTCGCGATACCTCTTGTACATCTGCTGAGAGTACTCTCTATCAGACCTAGCACAATTTTCTCGTTGACTGGCGTACGTGTCGTTCGATCATAATTATATGTGGCCTTATAGAAAGAACCGATGTCTCATAATTGCTTTTGTAGGCGTACAAACATACATCGAAAGGGAATTCGCCTCAACGGATACCTATGGGCGAAAAACTTTGAGATAAACACTTGACTAATTACTAAATTTAAAGCTTCGTCTGAAGAAACAGGAAACCTGCGTATTATTACATGCCATAGAAGTTAATATGTAGTCTTCCCGTTTTTCGTGGAAATTTGCAATATAGTAACGCCACATATTGGTCGATATGCATCCAAATTGAACCAACATAATGACTTCCTCTAGGGATGAAACGGATAGTAAGTGATTTTGCCGGATACCGGATATCCGGAGCTCTTCTGCCTGTCGGATACGGATATCCGGCATTAGTTTTGTTTTTTGTTGTGTTGTATATTTCTTTTCTTTTTCTTTATTTTAAAACAATAAAATATAAACATATTTCATATACTATTCTTTTAAAATCATCTTAAATATAATTTATTTAAACATATTTGTTTAATATTCTATTTATTTGTGCAACATTACCATGAAGAATAAAACTTTAAGCCTAACATACTCATTCCTACACTTGCAATTTTTGTTGAAAAGCACTATCACAAAAAGATAGGTTTTGTTCAGAATTATAAAACTAAAACTTATTATTTACATATTTTTTACAATACTATTATTAAAAAAATAAAATAAAATATTTTCTTATATAATCACAGTTGAAGGGTTATTTTCACATGAAAACTAATATGTTGTGGCCATCACAAAACTTTCTTCTACATAATTCTATATAACAGCGCCACTTATGGTTTAAATCGTATAAAAGTTTAGCCATAGCTTCTCGCAATAAATATTTTACAAAAGGAGTTTATGCAATTTTAATCAAAAGATGCTGAGATATACGCTTGTGAAAACTCATAATAGAAGCTCCACCTGTCGGCTGATATACACATAAATAAGGTCAACATTTGCTTTCATAATGGTTGTCTTATATATCAAGTTTCATGCACATATGTCATAGAAGTTGGGATTAACTTAGCCTATTCATTGGGTAAATTGTAGTGCAGTATTGCCACCTGTTGGCCGATATACACCTAAAATAAATCGCAATAGTGTTTCACAATGACTAGTTCTCTCACATACCAAGTTCTATGCAATTATACACAATAGAATAAGATATATAGCCTTCCCCTTTTGAGGGGAAATTTCTGTATTGCAGAGCCACCTATTGGCCAACATGCACCCAAAGTGAACCAGCATAATTTCTCATAATGCCTTTCCAACATGAAGTTTTGTGTAGTTGCATGAAATAGAACCTAAAATATAGCCTTCCCTAAATTGCAGAAAGCACTGTATAACAGCCCCACCTGTAGAGTGATTGGCACCAACATTTGATAGGCACTAATATATGCCAAGTTACATGTACATATATATTTATATGAAATTCTGTGCAGTAGTTTCTGAGATATAGCCTTCCTCTAAGTTGCAGAAATCGCAGTATGGCAGCACCAACTGTTCAGCCATTTACACTAAAAGTTGGTATGCACTGATTTATGTCATGGTGCAACTACACATAAATTTATACAGTAGTTCCGGAGGTACAGTTGAACAGAATTTTTGTCACACGCACAGATTTAGTGCAATTTTAATCAAAAAATTTTGAGATGTAGCAATGTGGAGAATCACAGAAGATGAGGAACTGCTGCACCACCTGTTGGTCGATATACACCCAAATTAAAGCCAACTTTTATTCTCATATTATTTTTATCTTGCTTATCTCTTAAATTTTATAGATGTTGAGACTTTTTTTCTAAATTGGTCAAACCAGGTTCTGGACTTCTTAAAATGTGTAAATCCCTCAAAAACCAGAAGTTGAAAATTTTTATGAATCCAATACTTTCTTTTGAGACATTTATAAGAAAACATAAAAGAAAGAAGAAAAAATAAATAAATAAACTAAAAGCTTCAAACTAGTATGTTACGGCCATCACAAACCTTTCTTTTATAACTCTCTATATAACAATGCTACATGCTGTTTAACATGCAGAAGAAACATAATCATAGCTGCTTACAATAAAGATTTTAGATATTGAGTTTAGTGCAATTTTAATCAAAAAATTTTGAGATGTAGCAATGTGGAGAATCACAGAAGGTGAGGAACTGCTGCACCACCTGTTGGTCGATATACACCCAAATTAAAGCCAACTTTTATTCTCATATTATTTTTATCTTGCTTATCTCTTAAATTTTATAGATGTTGAGATTTAGCCTTCCTATTCACAGAGTAAATTGCAACATAATATAGCCACCTATTGACCAATATGCACCAAAATTGAATTAACATGATGTTTTATAAAAATGACCCTTTCCCATACTAAATTTTTAGCAATTATACACGAATGAATCTGAGATATAACTTCCCCATTCACGGGAAAATTGCATCATATCAGCATCACCTATTAGCCGTTATGCACAGAAATTGAATGAACATGTTTCATAATAATAGTCTTCCCTGTGACACACTTAGTTTATTTTTTTTAATTATACACAGTATAAGCTGAGATATAGTCCTCCTTTAAATGAGAGAAATCACAGTATAGCATCGCCATCTGTTGAGTGATTTGCACCAAAATTTGATGGGCACTTTTTTTTTTTTTTGGTAAGATGCAATTATGTATAAATTTATATGAAATTCTGTGCATTAACTCTTGAACTGCACAAAATATTTGTCAGATAGACATTTTCCAAAAATGGTCAAATTGTGTTTTGGTTCCCTCAAAATGCGTAAATCAACCAAAAACTGGAAGTTGAGAATTTTCACGAATCCAATACTTCCTTCTATTTAATATAGAAGAAAGTAATAATTCAAAATGAATTTATACTTTTACTTATTTTATATTTTTATGTTCTGTACAGATAAGAAAGAAAATTTTACATTAGTTATTAAAATTCTGTAAGTAAGTGAAGTTTTTCTGCAGTACAAAATCAAAAACCTTGAATAACTGATTTTTTTTTTTTTCTTATGAACAATGTGAAAGTGAAAGTACAGACTTTCTGAAAATTTAAATATGTACTTTTATTTGAAGTAATTTTTTTTTTTTTTTTTTTTTTTTTTTTTTTTTGGATATATCTATGCAACGCAACAGGAAATTCTAAATTATGGTGCTTTAGTAAGATATCCCATTAAAAATGCAAATTTATATAAATTGGAGGTTTTTTTTAAAAAATCCAAATCGAATAGATAGATGGCGCAAGTAATGCCAGGTTTCTGCTAGTATAAATATATGGTCACAAAAACAACAGCTTTATTGTGTATGGAAAACTGGATTGTAAATAAACAGGTTCTAGTCAATAAATGCTCATTATTTGACTCATTCTCGAAACAATCTAACAACTTTAACATCCAAGACTAACAATATTACTAAACAATCTAACAACATATTAGCAGAAGACATGAAAACAGAGTTATATATACACTGCAACTGCAGAGAATAAATATCATTTGTTCAGGAACAACAATGAACAGCTCTTTTTATTGTTATGGGGAAGATTAGGGGGAATGTTACAGATAAATCTGGAAGAAAAACCTAGCTAACTCTGTACAAAATTAAAATAGGGCTTCTATATTTCTTAGACCTGAAGCTACTTTTGGATAAATTTGTTTTCTAATGAGTCCAAAATCGATTTTCGCAGAAGCCAACTTAAAAAAAAAAAAAAATCCTTTACAAGCTACAACTGATCTAAAAAAAAAAAATTAAAAAATTGTCGCAAAATTTTCATCTGATGGGAGTTTAAGCTTGAATTCTCTCCTTCGGATATCCGTCGGATATCCGGCTTGAAATTGCCGAATATCCGTATCCGGTGTGCTGATATCTGGTACCCCGCCGGATATTTAAAACTCAGCCGGATAGGCCGGATATCGGATAGTTACCGGATATCCGTTTCATCCCTAACTTTCTCACATATCAAATTTTGTTTGACAATAAGACACAGAACCAGCGATATAGCCTTCCCTTAACTTGCGGAAATCTCGGTATAGCAGCGCCACCTCCTGAGCGATTGTCACAAAAAAATCAAAGGCACTCATTCATGTAAAGGTTTATCTGTGTAAAAACTTATATTAAATTCTGTACAGTAGTTACTGAGAAATAGATTTCCCTTAAATTAAGAAAATCACTGTATAGCAGAGCCACCTGTTGAACAATCGATGACGAAAGTTGATAGGCAATTATTTCTGTTAAGATGTCTTTATATGTAAATTTGTATGCAATCATGCAGTAGTTTCTGAGATATGGCCTTTATTAAATTTGTGGAAGTCGCTGAACACCTGCGCCACCTGTTGAGTAACACTAAAAATTGGCAGACAATAATTACAGTCAAGGTGCATAAACATATAAATTTATATGCAATTCTCTGCTGTAGTTCCTGAGATACAATCGCTACAAAAAAAAATTTCACACACATACACGCAGACAGACATTTTCCAAAAATGGTCGAATCGTGTTCTGGAGGCCTCAAAACATGTAATTCCATAAAAAACCATAAGTAGGATTTTTTTACAAATCCAATACTTTCTTCTATGGAACACAGAAGAAAGTATTAAAGGGGAAAAAAAAAACAAAAAAAAAAAAAAAAAAAAAAACACTTTTAATGATAATTCAAAGTCTTAACCATCAAAATGATGTTTTTTGAATAGTGACCAACACTATAAAATTTGTTTTGAAAAAAAAAAAAAGAAAAAAAAAAAAATCCATCACCTAAAAATGAGAAGTTTATTGATAATTCATGAATTCCTCATATATATATATAAAGAACAAAATTTGTAGAAACAATTATTAATTAAATGGTTTTATTTTTTTTCTCCTCCAGATACAGTAGAACCTCTATTATCCGAACCTCGATTAACCGAAACAACTCTCAGTTAACCGAAGTCGGTTTCTTCACTTTTTACTATCATCCAAAATTTTCTCTTAACAAACATGCATTTTTAAAGTTTTTTTTTTTTTTTTTTTTTCCCACATTCCTTTTGGATGCAAGCCGTTTTTCCCAAACTACAAGTGCAGATAAATATTTTGGAATTTTCTTTTTTATAATTCCTTCTCGCAAGCTCAATTCTCGGTATGAGTGTACTCTTCCCCACTTTCTAACGTCCCTGTTCTAAACAAAAACACACCCCATTTCGAAATCTGGAAGGACATTCTGCGGAGTCCCAGAACAATCGAATGTTATTGCACCCTCTGGTTGTAAGCAAGTGCAAAGAACCTAACCTCTTTTGTCATCTCAAGAACAGAGAAATTTGCATTGCAGCAGACTTTGAAAATTTTTGTAACTTTGTGTCACTTATGATTCCTCTGAACTCATGGTTTTAAGAAAACTTCGGGATAGAGCCAAATTGATGGGGGTTTATGGATATCAATTGATGGGGTGTTTATGCCCATCAATTTGGCTTCATTTCTTGGGCTTAAATTAATTTATGGTTACCCTGCTTTTAGCTTAGTTCTGGCAACCCCGCAATATTGATACCACGGAGTATTATTTAAGAGGAGACGAAAGTAACGCTGAAATTTTGCGATGTTGTTTTCTAACGTTAACAGAGGGCGCCAGCGTTCGCTATACCCTGCTTTCCAGCTTCCGTAACGTTATTCAATAGGGAAATGTTTCGTTTTTATTAATTTTTTAAGAATAATATTGAGCTTAAAAAAATTCGTTTGAACGCAGATTTCATTTAATAGAGCCTTTTTGACAACATGTTTTTTTTTAAAGAACTATTTTAAGCATTTTACTTAGTGAGAGAACGTTGATCTTTAAATAATACTCCGTGATTGATACTTTTGATTCCATTTGCTTTAGTAGTTCATTTTCTTGTAGTGTCATGTTCCAAGTTCATTTAAATGTTTTAACATATTTTTTAAAATGTATATAGTATATTTTTATAAGTTGTGTAATCATCTGCTAATTTTCCTGAAGTTGTATTTGTGATATCAAGGAATAACCTAAATTATCTATGTTTAAGTTTTTTAAACATCGTGTCTTCCCTGAAGAAGGTTAATGAAGGAATTTAACCGAAACGTTGGAAATAAAATAAGATTTATTAAAGTTTTTAAGATTGATATGCTGAAAGTTATTTTGTATATTGTTTTTTCATAATTATTAAAACAGCCTATATAAAAAAGTGGAATAAATATTTCTGAATTTATAAGATTATTAAAATAATCATGATTTTTGAAAGGAATTAAATGTGTTCGCCAGATAATTTGGCGATATTTATTTATTTTTTTTTTTTTATGTTTTTTTTTTTTTTTTTTTTTTTTTTTTTTTCCGACGACATATATCAAATCTGTTCCTCTGAAATGAATCCATTCATTTGAAATGAAATGTTTATGTTTATATTCGAAAATGGAAGTCTGTTTCATTTTTCTATAATTTTGATACTTAAAATTACATGCATTTTACAGAAAAAAATAAATCTAACACACGCAGACAGCTCGGGAAATAATTTTCCTTAAGGTTACAAAAAAAACAAAAAAAAAAAAAAAAAAAAAATCCAATGGACGAATAGGAAAACTTTTCTCCCCGCGGACTGTCAGTGACGTCTTCACTTCGCTTTTTCATGCTTGCCTATTAATATATAGATATATTACACTGCTCGGCATGAAATTTGCTTCTGAAACTATTTCAGCATATTTTTATGTAAAATGACCTCCTGAATCCGAATATGACCACCATTTTGCCCAATCACCCACCGTTTTTTAGATACACACCCTTCCTCATTTTTATCATTGTTTGGTAATTTTATACCCATCAGTTTGATTTGGAGAGGAACGGTGCTTATTTTAACTGTTAAATGTCTTCTGACCTGAGGAGCAACATAGGTAGAAAGTTCTAAAACACGAATATTTATAGTAAGGAGGAAATTTGAGGGATTTGTACCCAGAAAACAAAAGAAAATCAATAAAAACAACCAGTTTATCTTTCTTTTTCTTTATTTCTTTATTATATATATATTTCGCAATATTTCTCTTATTTTTTACATATTCCAGGTTCCAGTTTGCCATTTTCTTACAAAAACACCCCAAATAATATAAATTATACAGTGAAATTTTTTTTTCAAAATGTTGGCAAAGTCACAAAGCCCTTGCAAGAAAGTTTGACTTATTCACTACACGACGTTTGATTTCAATAACTCCCACGTTAAATGTTTTGGGCAGTAAAACATGAACAGTAAAATATCCTCCTTTGATACGTGTTAAAGATCACCACCGTCGAGAACACCATAAAGTTCACTCTCTTATCGCAAAACGTGTACTAAACGTAGATAACGACTGAAGACAGTGAAGACTACAATGATAAGAGCAATGACCTTTAACACGTGTCAAAGCTGGAGGTTTTACTGTTCATGTTTTACTGCCCAAAACATTTAACGAGGGAGTTATTGAAGGAAAACGTCGTACTGTAAATCAGTCAAACTTTCTTGTGAGGGCTTTGAGACTTTACCAACATTTTGAAAGGTTACGTCGCAGTTGCGACCGGGATTAAAATCGTAGCACTTGCGACCGAATTCTTAAATCTATACACACCTGTTCATCGCAAGGTAGCTGTTCATCGCAAGGATTTTCAGTATGGGTATCTTTCTGAAAATCTCGTCAGTTACCTTAAAGACGAATGGTTGAACAGGTCTGTAGTAATTTGAAACAAAGTTATAGATATTTTTTTCCTTTTTTAACGAAAAAAAAATCGCATATCTTTTGATATTGGGAAAAAAAAAAAAAAAAAAAAGACTTTTTGTCGGCATTGAGTCATATAATTCTGTCAGATATAAATCATCTGCATTTATAATGAAAAATAATTTTATAATTTAATAAATAATTTTCATTGCACGAATTTTCGTTAAAATTATATAGAAGAAAGTCTTGTGGTGTGGCCACATCGTATTACTTTTTTATTTGTTTAATTTATTCACTTAAAGTTAAAATCTCTCTCTTTCTCTATATTTATTATTATTATTATTATATTTAAAAATATAAATACATTATAAAGCATTACGAACAACAATAACAATAATAATATTTATATACAGTAAAACCCGCTTAAGAAGTTTTCTAAGGGAATGGAAAGTAAAAACTTCTTAAGCGGGAAAACTTTTTAAACGATATTGTTATTATTACTATTACTATTATTATTATTATTTTGAAAAACAAATAATATAATTTCAGTATAGGTAATAAGGAGAAATTGTTTTTTTAAATAATATAATATATAAATATAAAATTTGGTTTTTCTTCAAAAATTTAAATTATTTGCATACTTAAAAAATCAGCTGATAAAGAAAAAAAAAAAAAAAAAAAAAAAAAAAAAAAAAAACATAATTGCCTTAGAATGTCTTTATTCCAGCTAAGAAATTTTGCTTTAAACAGAACTGGAATCAATTTTACAGAAAAAACCGGTTATAGATTTTTGTTTTTATTTTTTATCATCAATCTTTAATTGATAACAGTCCAGTTGTCTTAAACGAACGTCAGATAAAAATGACAGCAGTTGTTTTCAGTCATAAACGCTGCTCTTTACAAACAACAAAGAGAGAGACGAAAAAAAAAAAAAAATAAAATAAAATAAACTAATCGAAAAGCAACTATAAACGCGATCTGCAAGTAAATTTTCAAGTGAAAGAAAAACTTTTTAAACGGGAAAGAGTTTGGAACAAAACTTTTTAAATGGGTTATTTTAACATTGTGAGAATAGGGGGAAAATGGGTACCGAAAATATAAACTTATTAAGCGGGAAAACTTCTTAAACGGGAACTTCTTAAGCGGGTTTTACTGTATATATATATCAGTACAAAAAACCCTTAACGGGTTAAAAGTTTGTGACGCCGCTACTTTATGGCTATAAGAATTAGAAATATGAGTCTTAAAAATAATGATATCAAATTTTAAGTGACGCTTTGCAATTGGTTAAATTATACATAGATTTTCTTATTTGATCATTTACTTTCTACTTTTATTTATATTTATAATGCAAACGTAATATTTTTAGCTTCAAGATCAGACAGATATATAAAATACACTCACTGATGCTTTTTCATTCTCATTTCAAATTCAAAATAACAGTTTTAAATGGAATGATATAAAAATTCCAGTGGCGCCTCGGTGTTATTTTAAAAGATTTGTTTTTAGATTCCATTAAAATTACTTTTGTTTTGTCTAATAAAGTATATTTACATATTGAAACAGTGATTTTAATTTTCAAATATACTGTCAAATAATTATACTTTCACTGAGTTTGCATTATAAATTAAAATTATTTATTTCAATAAATTGATTTATCTTTTGCATCACACTATCCAAAACATAGTATCATTATCATAGTATCCAGCTGAGTGAAAATTTGCGCAAAGAGGTAGTGTAACGTAAAGAAAATATTTACACAGATTTTACTTGCAGTTTTGGATAGCGTGACGCAAAAGATAAATCAATTTATTGAAATAAATAATTTTAATTTATAATGCAAACTCAGTGAAAGTATAATTATTTGACAGTATATTTGAAAATTAAAAGCACTGTTTCAATATGTAAATATACTTTATTAGACAAAACAAAAGTAATTTTAATGGAATCTAAAAACAAATCTTTTAAAATAACACCGAGGCACCACTGGAATTTTTATATCATTCCTTTTAAAACTGTTATTTTGAATTTGAAATGTGAATGAAAAAGCATCAGTGAGTGTATTTTATATATCTGTCTGATCTTGAAGCTAAAAATATTATGTTTGCATTATAAATATAAATAAAAGTAGAAAGTAAATGATCAAATAAGAAAATCTATGTATATTTTAACTAATTGCAAAGCGTCACTTAAAATTTGATATCATTATTTTTAAGACTCATATTTCTAATTCTTATAGCCATAAAGTAGCGGCGTCACAAACTTTTAACCTGTTAAGGGTTTTTTGTACTGATATCATTGCTTTTTAGAGGTTATTGATCAAAAAATTAAAACAAGTCCTTCTGGCTCCTAGAAAGGGTAAGCTGATTTATTTTTTATTATGAAGTTGCCACCATTTTTTTTTTTTTTTTTTTTTCAAAATTCTACAATTTTTCAATTCTACAATTTATTAATGGACTTGGTGGATTTATTAATGAAGTCTTGTATATATGGAGTTTTAACATAGAACCTTTCTAATGTAAATTTGAAATTTTCAGTGGGCTGGCACAGGGAAACAAGAGGGTAGATTAAGTTGGCAAATGGACATAACAAATACATTTCTGCGATAAATCCAAACTACAAATTTAGTTTGAATTAATTCAATATTTCAAACGTTATCATGCCGACAAATTTTCAAGTAGCCTGTCACTTGGAAACAAAATGGAGAAGCTTCACACTAGAAAAAAATATTGAGTGGGATTCTCAAACTCTTTAAAATAATAATAATAATAATAATAATAAGTGGGAAATTTCAAATTTAAGTTTTAGAATTACGTAATTTACATTTTGCAAGTTTCTTTTTAGAGAATTACAAATGCAAATTAAACAATTTAAAAAAATCAAGTTAATGTTAAAAATGGAAAATTATTTATTTTCTTTTCCCTTTTGAGGCTAAGCTCCAATATTCACAATTTTAATTTTCTTAAAAAATGCAGGTAAAAATTATTTCATAAAAATATTTGGTAGAAAAAAAATAGACAAAATATAAATTAAGCTCTACATTTCTATAATTTTAAAAATAAGATAAAATCATTTGGAGAAAAAAATTATGGAAAATACAAGTTAAGCTAAAGTTAATACAAGTTAATTTTAAGTTTTATGGAAAATACAAGTTATATATATATTTCTTTTTAAAAATTAAAAATCTCTTTTTAAAATACAGTTAGAGTTTATTCATATATTTACTTTTCAGCCTTTAAAATGATACATATTTTAAATAGTAACATAAACTAATTTTTTCATTAGTATTTAAAGCAACAATGGCTAGGGGATGAAAGAGGGGATAAACACGCTATATATATATGAAAATAGAATTAAAATTCATGAAAAATGTGTCAAATAGCAATTATTGAAAAACACGTCAAAATAAATAAATAACATCTTTACTTTGAAACCCATAATAATTTATTTAAAAAGTATAATTCTCTCTTTCTTTTTTTTAAATTAATTAATTTATGCATGAAAAATTCCATTTCATAAATATATTTACAACTACAATAAGCAAAAAAAACCCTCCTTTAATTGTAAATAATTATTTCTACATTTTTCTAAGCAATTAAAAGTGTCTTTTTTTAAAAGAAAAATAAATTTAATATAGGGATGTATATGGTTTCAATACAAGCTACGAGATGGCGCCACTAGATGGCCAAATTATTACCTTTATGATAAAACCATATACTTTCCGATATTTAAGCTATTTTTCTTTTTAAAAAAAACCACATTTAATTGCTTAGAAACATGTAGAAATAGATATTTAAAATTAAAGGAGGGTGTTTATTGTAGTTTTAAATATAGTTATGAAATGGAATTTTTCATGCAGAAATTAATTAATAAAAAAAAAAAAAAAAAAAAAGAAAGAAAGAGAGAATTATATTTTTTAAATAAATTATGGGTTTCAAAGTAAAGATGTTATTTATTTATTTTGACGTGTTTTTCAATAATTGCTATTTGACACATTTTTCATGAATTTTAATTCTATTTTCATGTTTTTTTTTTTTTTTTTTTTTTTTTAATATACAGTGTCATGAATATCCCTTCTTTCATTTCCTAGTCATTATAGCTTTAAATAATAATAAAAATATTAGTTTTATTACGCTAATATTTAAAATATGTATCATTTTAAAGTCAGAAAAGTAAATATATGAATAAACTAACTGTATTTTAAAAAGATATATATATATATATATATATATATATATATATATATATATTTGCAAAAGTGTATGTTTTAATTTAAATTAAAGACAAAAGATGGCGCCAAAACACCATTTACTGTTTTTTCCCATCTCTGCGCGGAATGATACATGAATAGGAATCGCAAATCATTGAGCTACTATAAAATCGATGATTATGAATGATTAAAAATTTTTTGCTTTAAAAAATTGTAAATTCATCATTATTACGATAAAATGGAATATCTAAAATTACAAAATACTTCCTTATTTAAAATATTATCGAAATAATTTTTTCACGAAATGCGAAATTTTAAATCTTAAATATTTCCTTTATAACAAAAAAAAGTATATATTTAAGTGAAATTTTATTTCGTATATATACAATAAATATTTAAAAGAAACAATAAACTTTCTTTCTTGCATTAAAAAACAAAATCTTAATTTTTTATTGACTGCATTCAGATTGAACCAACCAACCAACTACAAGACCAAACCGAATAACACCTGTTCAGAATTCTGAGAATTATCAATAGAAATCTTTGCATCGCGTAGTAAAAATAGTTCGATTTTTAAACTGAGTTATAAAAAAAACAAGAGTTTTCCTAGGGAAAAGGGAGATGTCAGGCACATCAGATAAAAGCGATTAATATCATATATAAATTAAACTAAATTCGCTCGAGCCATATTCGAGAAAAAATTCTTACACATTAGGCCGCCCATTTATAGCTTAAATGAGCCAATTCATATCTCGAAATATATTGCACGCAGAAATATAGCGATTTCAGGGTAGGATCAGACAGAAGGTGAAAGACTATTTTGAAATTATCAGAACATAACCTCCTATATTTCCTGAGATATTAAGTGTCGGCTTCCAGCGTTTTCTGTGATCTTTAAATTCCTGTCGCAGTTTCGTTCGTTTTTCCGTTTCCGCTGAGTGTCGTGGCGTTCGTTTGTTTTTGCGCTTGCGTCACTTGAGACTCTGCCGAGACTCTTGATATAAGGCAATGTTTGTGTGTGTGTGTGTGTGGACAGCGTAGCGCAAAGACGGTAGTTTGAACAGTCACGTGTTTCAACACGAAGGTGCCCTCCGAGGGGTCTTTGTGCACCTCGAAAACCGATTTTCAAATGTTTGATTAGTTTTCTTTTAATTAATTAAAATGTGTAAATAATAACTTCATATTAGCATTATATTAGCCATTTAAATTTTAGCTAGCTATAATTTAATTGTTACCAAAAAAGAATTACAAGTTCATTTTTTTTTAATCGGTGTAAAAATTAATGCATTTAATTAAACGTGAATAATAAAAAATTATACATCTCACAAGAACTGCGTCATTATCACTTTAAAAAATTTATACATATTGACAAAGGGCTAATATAGTTCATGATGCCGAAGTATGTTGTTCTAAATTGACTTTTCATTTTTAAAAGAATTTTTTTTTTTTTACTGCCAAGTTGTTGAAAAAAAAAAAAAAAAAAAAAAAAATCAGTTTTTTTTTATAATAACTCAAAGAAATAAATAAATTTTTTTATATATTTTTTTAAAATGTTTGAAAAAAAAAAAAATAGCTGAAAGAATAGCGAAAAAGAAATCTCAATTAACTTAATTATTTAAAAACTCTATTTTTTATAATTAAATTAATTTTTGATTGTAATTTTTGATAAAATATTTTTTTAATATTTTTCTATAATAATTAATAGAAAAAAAATCTTTTTTAAGGAAATGTCTTTTGAAGTACGTTTTTCGAATAATAGCCTAAAGGATAGTACAGAGAAAGCTCGGCTAATTTAATTAGCATTTATTATATATATTTTAATGCAAAAATTTACGGATTATTTAAATAATATAATTTTAATTAGTTCTTTGTTCTATAATCACGACAAATGATATCTTTTTATATTACAAACTTTTTGAAATAGTTTTTCTGTTAAAAGCTCAAACCGTAATATAAAGTAATCTGATCTAAATTCATTATTTAAAAAATATTTTTGATAATTAAATAAGTTTATAATTATATTATATTATTAATTATTTTTTGTATAATTAGTGGTTAAAATAACTTTTTATATTAAAAATAATTTTGTGGTGGTAGTTTAGATGTTAAACCCGACTGAGAACATGAGGGTCGACAACCATGACCTGGGATCGAACCCAACACTTCCTGTCTACCAACGTGACACTTTGGTACTGCTGGGCTTATTGATTAAAAGTCCAAATAATTGAATTCAGCAATTTCATCTAACTTAATTATAATAAATTACATTTTTAATAAATAAATTAGTTTTTTAATTGAATATTTCATTAAATAATTTTTTAACTACCCCCCACATTTATATATATATATATATATATATATATATATATATATATGTATATATATATATAATTATTTATAGAAAATAAAATCTTTTAATATTAAAAGTGTTTTAAAATGAGTTTTTCTATTAAAAGCAGAAACAGTTGTATTAAGGAATCTCAGCTAAAATAATTATTAAAATTTATATTTTTGATAAATAATTTAGTTTTCAGATAATTAATTTAGTCTTTTATTAGATTTTTTTAAATAAAATAATTTTAATTATATCCTTAACTAGCTTTTTTTTCATAATTATTCACATAAAATAAAATCTTTTAACATTAAAAGTGTTTTAAAATATTTTTTTTTTCTAACGAAAGCAGAGGAGGAACCGCAACAAATTTAATTATTAAAATTTATGTTTTTCTTAATTCATTTAGCCCTTAGATAATTAATTTACTCTTTCTTTGAAAGTTTTCTTTAAATAAAACAATTTTAATTAGATCCTTATTTCTATAATCAGTTATAGAAAAAAAAATATTTTTATGTTTAAGAGCATTTTGAATTAGATGTTTCATTTTAAAGCTCAAACAATAGTATTACATAGCTGCCACGTCTTTTATGTCTCTCTTTATATACAATTAATACTTGTTATCTGATCACTTGTTTTGTAGTCTGTTTTCATAAAATTGAATTACAAGATAAGAGAAAGCCCTGTAAGTGTCACAACAGATTATTAAAGTAAAGAAAAGAACTAAAATACTAGCGCATACTAGCACCCCCTCCCACCTCAAGCTAAGCACCTGAATTACATTACAATATTTTTTTATTAAAAAAAAAAAAAAAAACTCTTTTTTAAATTTATTGACTTTTGTACGCGTTTGGGTTTTTTATTTAGTAAATAAATTCAGTTTTGTTAACTCTTTTTAACGAATTTAATCAGTGAACCCCCCCCCCCTCCTTACACATAAACACATCTCCTGTGTTGCACCTGCTTTCGGACCAGACTTGTAGTAATCTTAATCGCGTAATCGTAATCGATTGTAATCGATTACAAAAGCAACGTAATCGCTGATTAATCGTAATCAAAATAAAATATTTAAATTATAATCGTAATCTAATCGTAATCAAAAAAAATATTTAAATTGTAATCGTAATCTAATCGTAATAAAAAAAAATATTTAAATTGTAATCGTAATCTAATCGTAATCAAAAAAAATATGTAAATTGTAATCGTAATCTAATCGTAATCAAAAAAAATATTTAAATTGTAATCGTAATCTAATCGTAATAAAAAAAAATATTTAAATTATAATCGTAATCTAATCGTAATCTGATCGTAATCTAATCGTAATCTCATTATATTTTTCTAGAGAATAATCTGTATCGTGAAGCAATGTAAACGTAATCTATCTCTAAAATAAGATTGCACTATATTTTTCTTTTCTTTGCTGCCATTTTTACTCTATTTATATTTTTTGTTATCCCTTTTTCAAAGTTTTCTAGCTTCACAAGCTAATTTTTGAACTTACCTACTCACCCTGGAAGATTTCAGAGGTCATGTTTTCAGGGCCCGATTAAGCTTTGAAGCTAAGGGAAGCTCAGCATCATTTCGGGACCACCTTTCATTTCGGAAAATCTTGTTTTCCTGTAACGTATTGTAATATAAAAATGCTATAGACCAAAAAAATAGTGTGTGTTTATTATTTTTAATTTTTACTTTCCGAACACTATAGTGAAGAAAGTATTGTAATCATGTCAAAAATCCGAATTTGAGATTTTGATGTTTCTATACGTTTCTAGGTGCCCTGAGTCCGTTTCCACTGTTTTTACGATGATGTATGTATGTATGTATGTCTGTCTGTGAGTGAACACGTAGCGTCTAAACGCTTTGTTCGAATAAGCTGAAGTTGGTACGTATATTGTAAGTCACCATAATACGAACCCTATAGATTTTGGTGAATCTAGCACTCATAGTTTTTTTTACAGGGACACAAAGAAAAATTCTTTATCATTATGGCCTATGGGACCAAATTTTTAAAAGTGCGATAGCATCTAAACGCTTTATTCAATTGAGCTGAAAATTTATATGAATATTATAAATCACTGTTGCACTAAATATAAGCATTTTGGTGAATCTAGCATTTGTGGGTTTTTACAGGGACACAACGAAAAATTCTTTATCATTATGCTTAAGACTTCGGTTCGTCTTTTCGCGCGCGCTCTAATTCCCTTAAATATTTATGGAATTTTTTGAAACTAATATATGTTATGTTCTTCAAGTTCACTATGGAATTGTTCCCTTTTAAAAATATGGTAAATATTACCACTGGTTTGTCTACAGGGAAATTTGAAAGAATTTCAAAGCATTGCGACCTATCAAAAGTATTTCTATAGATCACATTTTAACTTTTATTTCGCACAAACCATAATGCAGTCGACATTAGCAATACATATGCGCAAGAAAATGCTTCCTGCAGAATATAATGTCATTAGCAATAAGATTTAGAGAGCAACACAAAAATTTTCACTTTCAATAACGGTTATAATTGGAAATTGCTGGAATTGCATTTTCGTTTGCCTTTATCATTTTTAATGCTTCCTAGCAAAGTTATAGAGCGATTATTGTTTAGAATGATTATTTCATTTTCTATATCTACAAATTTATATGAACTTATTGGTGTATTTTTTTTTTTTTTTTTATAAACCTTTTAAAGGGGTTTTATTTACAAAAAATATTTAGTAGAACGCTTTATTGAAATTTAAAAATAAAAATAAAAATAAAAGTTAACAAACAAATCGAAAATATTTTTATGAGAATAAAGAGTTTTGCTTAATCACAAAATTAAACATGTTAACAATCCACTTAATAAGATGCTTTGCCATTAAAAAGTAAAAGAAATCTCTGAAATATGATTGTTACTCACCCGTCTTAAAACTTAAGTTGTCCACTAAAAAGCAACTTTAAAGTTTAGATATGCTTTAATGATTTCATAATTTTTTGAACTTACGAAATTTTAATTTAATTTCCTGAAATATTTTAAATTTAATTTTTGATTGTCTTTTCCTCTTCTGTCTCTCCGTTCATTTATCTATTTGCGTATGCTCTAGTAAATTTAAGTAAAACATTCTGATTGCCGAAATATTGCGAAATAGGTGTATTTCTCTTTTCAAACATATTTCTGTAATGATTACCGTTATTATTTATGGGGCCTAATAAAATATTTTTAATATATTTGTATTTATTGTATTTTATTGTTGTAAAATAATTTAAAATCTATAAGAAAGATTTCTCATCCAAGCTTTGAAATTTTCCTTAGAAAAAAGGATGAAAAAATATGTGGAAAGTATACCATTTATTATATCAACCATTTTGGATCCACGATTCAAGAATAGTTGCCTGGACTTGACGAATGAGCAAGTGTGTGAAATAATAATTAAAGAAATGAAGAATCACTTTCTTGTCGAAGAAATAACAGAAGCAGAAGTAAAAGCCGCAACTGAACCTAAAAGAAAAAAAAAAAAGACCAAAATGTTAGCTTTTTTGGACGGGAAACGATTAAGTAAACTTGCCAAGAATTATATAGCAAAATCGGAAATAACGGAGTATTTAAAAGAGCCATTGAAAGGAGAAGATATTTGCCCTCTAAATTTTTTGAAGGAAAATGACAAAAGATATCCAAAAATTGCAAAAATTAGTTCAAAATCTCTCTCTATCTGTGCATCTTCAGCACCCATAAAGAAGTTATTCAGTATCGCTGGAAAATTCTATACGAGTTCCCACACTCTACTAAAAGCGGGAAACTACTAAAAAATTTAATTTTGATTAAATTAAATAAAAATGTTTAAAAGAATTTTAAATCTCTCCTACATTCTATTTGTATATGTATGAAGTTCAATGTTCAGAAGTAATAAAAAATAAAAATTTTTGGATTATTAATTGATTTTATTTATTTATTGGGAGGGGGGGGGGGGGTAGTAGTGCTCAATTTTACAGACGAGAAATATTTTTTTTTATTAATATTCATTTGAGAAACGTAAATATAATTATCTAGACCATTTAATAAAAACATTTAATTAATACAGGTGTCATCATAATCTATGAAGGTATAAAGATAACTAAACTCATTATTTATTATAGGCAACAGAATTGTACATCTAATTTGCAATTTTTAAATTTATATCAATATGATATTTCTCCTTTGAAAAAAAAAATGCATTTTTAACTGACAGTTTTATTTAAATCAAATGCGAATGTTTGCAGCTTCTTTTTTAATTAAATTGATTGCATTTTCATTTAGACTTCTTACTTATACCTTTACACATTGCTACCAATATAATTCAATGAGTGTGCATACTTACATATGTTATAATTTAAGGGGTTCTCCAAATTTACATAGCTTCTACTTCTTTCCTTTTTATGTTTTACTAAATAATATATATATATATATTTAATCTTTCTTTTCTACTGAAAATGCAAAAGTAATATAAAACGAATTTCATGCTTCGGAACTAGCGGTCGATTTGAAAATAAATTTTGGTTTACTAAGTTATTATAAAGAAGTGAAATTTGTGACAGATATTTGAGATAAAACTTCTTTCAATATTTTAATGATTACATTTCTTTGATGGTCAAAATATAGAGTTTTGTGTAAATATAAAATTTCTCTCGCTTTAGATGATAAATTACTTGATATGATAATTTTAATCTGCTTGCTGTGATATTAAAAGCTTAATCTGAAAGCAATCAAAATAAAGAATATATAGAGAATATATATAAGGAGAGGATATATATACAAGATATATTTAAGGATATATGTGAAGAAATATCTAAGAAAGATTATAGACAAGCGATATTCATCACATCGAGATTCAGAAATCTGTATAATTGAAGTTTAATTGTAATCGATTTTTCATGTAATCGTAATCTGAATGTAATCGTATTCTAGAGTCTAATCAAAATGTAATCAAAACTGTAATCGTAATCTGAATGTAATCGTATTCTAGAGTATAATCAAAACGTAATCAAAACTGTAATCGTAATCTGAATGTAATCGTATTCTACAGTATAATCAAAACGTAATTAAAACTGTAATCGTAATCTGAATGCAATCGTATTCTAGAGTCTAATCAAAACGTAATCAAAACTGTAATCGTAATCTGAATGTAATTGTATTCTAGAGTCTAATCAAAACGTAATCAAAACTGTAATCGTAATCTAAACGTATTCGTAATCGGCATTTGAAGATTAAAAATAATCGTAATTGTAATCTTTTAAGGATTCTGTAATCGACTGCAAGTCTGTTTCGGACAGATCCGGTCGCAAGTGCTACCCTCAAACCAAAACGGTCGCAAGTGCTACGATTTTAACCCCGGTCGGATCTGTCCCGGTCGCAAGTGCGACACCACCTTTTGAAAAGGTTTTTACTGTATAATTTTTATTATTTGGGATGTTTTGGTAAAAAAAGGACAAACTGGAAGCTGAAATATATAAAAAAATAAAAGAAATATTCCGAATAAATAAATAAAACTGGTTGTTTTTATCGATTTTCTTTTGTTTTCTGGGCACAAATCCCTTCAAATTTCCTCCTTACTACAAATGTTCGTGTTTTAGAACTTTCTACCTCTGTAGCTCCTCAGGCCAGAAGATATTTAGCGGTTAAAATAATCATCGTTCCTCTCCAAATCAAACTGATGGGTATAAAATTACCAAACAATGATAAAAATGAGGGAGGGGGTGTATCTAGAAAATGGTGGGTGATTGGGCAAAATAGTGGTCATATTCGGATTCAGGAGGTCATTTTACATAAAAATCTAAAAGAATGGTATCAGATCTCGAGATTTTTTTTTTTTTTTTTTTTTTTTCAGAGCAGTGTTATTAAGTGTACTTTTATTTTTTATTATTTATACTATTATGCTTAACCGTTCGAAATGAATGCAAATCTAGAAAAATAATTTGATGTTGCATTGATAGTATTTCCTCTTACTTTTACACTACTATAGAAATATTATAATTTAAAGTGGAAAATAAGGAGGTCTGAATGTGAACATTTACATAGTTAAAAGAGTTAACATTGTTTTAGCAGTTTTAGTTCTAATAAATTTTCGCATGACGGCGGCTATCACCTCTCAATAACCTTGTCGCGTTTGAATATTGTAGTGACATTCAGAAAAGTTTAAAGACAGGATTGGAAAGGTTTCAGACACAATAGAAAAGAAAAAAAGTACAAACAATGGATTTTACCATATTGTCGAAACCTTGGGTGTCTCAAACTGTCCAGAGTGACAGTTTTTTGTAGAATTTTATTTCATTAAAACAATGAAAATATTTGATGAATTTACAAGATAATTATTTTAACTAAGTGTGTGTCTGCATACATAATAATCAATTGTTATTTTGTAACTTTTTCAAATATTTGCCATTATTCTAATAACATATATACAGGGTAATGTCTCCTGTTATGGGTACCCCACCATAATTTTTAACAGAAAGCAAATATGGTGGATTTGAATACTGTCAAAGTTGTATTTTGACAGCAAGCAGTTTCTGTGCTAATACTGAAGTGAATAGATGCATTTGCTTAATAAGTGTGAGCATAAGAAAAAAAAAAAAAAAAAAAAACTGAAAAAGCAACACAAAGCAATTTGGGAATATTTTCAGTGTACGATAAATCGAAGTGAATTGATTCAAAAATGTGAGTGTAATGTATATTCATTATATTTTGTGATGCAATATCGAATACAGCCAGAATGTGGACCAAAGATTGTTTTTTCTATCATTATAAAAATGGCTGCCATTTTCCCGATTGTGAGCACCTTCATGCAACCGGTTGGGTTGTGGGCACCCTTCTTTATTTTATTTTATTTTTTTTTTTTTTTTTATTTTTTTTTTTTCATTTAAACCGTGTGTTTCATTTAAAACTTTTTAAATATGGTCGTTCATGTGAACATAAGTATTTTTATTATTTTTCAGAATTTTTGCCATGTCAACGGCGGAAAAATCAACCGATCTAAACGAAATGGATTTTAATGCGCCACTAAGGATTACAATAGTTCCGTTCACATGAGGCAACTTCAACCCGTGTCAAAACGACCCGGGAATTTGAAAAGCGGGGTTTTACAGAGTCAACTTAGGCTGTTCACACTATCAACCCTGGTTAAAAATCACTGTAGCAGTGTCATACGTTTTTTGAATTCTGATTGGCTGTTGCATGAGTTCGGATGAAAGAGAAAGCAAAACGATATTGTCAAAGGTGAAAATAGAATAAGGGGATTATTAAAGGTGAATTTCATGTTTGACAGCAGCTGAGAATAAAAGGATTACATACATTATTAAGTTTTAGCATTATATATTTTATATTATTCTTCATTATTAATATTTAATATTATATTAAGTTGTTAATACAAATTTAATATTACAAACAAATCATTTTAAATTTATAATAAAAAAAATAATAACATTTTAAAATAATAACATTTTAAAATAATAACATTTTAAATTTAGTTTTTTAAATAGGAAATTTCAGTATCCTTTTTATATGGAGTAGAAAAATGGCTATGTATTAGAAATTTAATTATTAATATTATTTTGAATATTAAGATGCAAATAGGATCGGGAAATAAAATAAGTTTTGAAACTAGTTTTATTTATATTATTGTTGTTACAATTAAACTTATAAATGACAATTGAAATACTAATATAATTAACTTTACGATACTTTGATTTTAAATTAGTTAGAACAAATTATGTATCATAATTGTAATTAAATCTAAATGCATTAAATAATAAAATAAATGATTAAATTTTTAATTTAGATTTTAATACCTTAAACAATTAAAGTAATATTACTACATTAATGAATACTAGGTCAGATACTTATTTCATTTCTCACTATCATAACTAACAGATATTCTTACAAATATTTCATCTTAAATCTTTCATAAGTCTTTATCTTTTATTATGCATCGAAATAAGAATATTCATAAAAAAAAAGTATTCTTGTGCATCTGTAATAAAATCTATAAATTAAGCTTTTGTGCATATATTTTATTATTAAAACTCCTTTTATAATTAAAAATATTCTGTAACCTAAAGTATTAAAACCAAAATTAAAAAGAAAAAAAAAAAAAAAAAATCTCGGAACCTCTTAAATAATCCGAACCTCATAAAATAATTTCGTGGAGGGCATTTCACCTAGGTCTAGAACCCTTGTAACCACCGCTTGATTTTTTTTTTTTTTTTTTTTTTTTTCTTTCTTTTTTGTGATTAAATATGCCGATAATTTTTTTCATATATGTAAGAACAGTAGCAATGGGATGCAATTATCTATAAAAGAAAAATTTCAATGAAATTTCTAATATGGTAAAATATAAAACCGATTATGAAATATATGTATATTATTCAAATATATTCCCAAATAGTTTATCTATTTCTAACCCACTTCTAAAGTTAAATTTATACGTGAACTCAAGATATAGATATTATAAATTTGTTCTGTTTATATAATTAAAAATGCCTCTCTTGCTCCCACCCGGAAAAAAATATATACTTCTTATAACTCTTATTAAACCCCCCCCCCCCAAAAAAAAAAAAAAAAAAAAAAAAAAAAACAATATATTGGCCATATTATTAGGCGAATAAATATGGGTATCGGGTTCGAACCACCGTCTGTCTCATCTTAATAGTTTTTCGTCGTTTTCCCTAAAACTCCCATGAGTATGAGCTAGTATCCCTTTGAAAGTCTCCCTAAAGAGCATTCCACCCAGTTCAGGCTCTAGTGTGGACAATGGATTTTAAATATTACAGCAATTCAGCAATATTTTTTTATAAATACATTTGGTTATTACTTTATAGATTCATTAGTAAGTTAAATCTTATATATATATATATTAAAGATTGACTGATAAATTAATTTCTTAAATATATATATATATATATATATATATATATTGTTTGAATGCTGAAAATTAAATGAAAAAATTTAATATTCAAACATAAAATTTTTTTTAAAAAATTAATTTATAATTTAATAGCGAAAGCAATATTCAAACATGTTTAGAATATATTGTTAAATAAATTATAATAATATAATTATTATAATAATAATATATATTATATATTATAATATATATTATAATAATAATATTATTATAATAATATATTATTATAATAATATAATATAAAATCAAGAGAAAAAGTTAAAAATTGTTCAGCCGGATTAATATTTAAAAAATATATGAATTTTTAATTTAATTTTATTCAATTTAAATAGTTTTTGAGAAATATTAATACTTAATATTGTTATATTCTAATGCATATGCATACAAAATTTTTATAATTCTAAAAAGTTATTTACAAAGGGAAAAAAATATGTCAACCTTTTCCTTAAATAACTTTTATACTACAATATATATATATATATATATATATATATATATATATTCATATTGTAAAACAATATTAATTTACTATATTTTAGTTTACTAAGAATTTTAGAAAATTAAATTAAAAAGGAATAAAGAAAAGTACAAAGCATCGTGTCTGTTTTATATTTTTCATTTATATAATATCCAGATCCACGCATTATTTTAAATTCCTTCCACTAGTATTATTATTCTTAAATTAACTTCAGAGAGCAATACACACGCATACAAAAATAAAATAAAATAAATAAAAAAGAACGCAGTTTATCTCTTGAATATAGCGCGCAATTCGCTGTGGTAATCTGAAACGGAAACAAGCGAAAAGAATTCTGGGTAATTCGCGGGTCAACCCCGCATTATCCCTAGTATAATGCGGGGTTGATTATGACCCTGGTCTAACCCTCCTTTTACGCGGGAAGGAAGAATGTGAACAGCTCCGCAGAGACTGACGCGGGTACGACCCGGGTTGAAACTGCTCATGTGAACGGGGCTTTAGGGGATAAGAAACCCATAAAATCGACTCCTCGCAATATGGACGACGCCTGGAAAATGTAAGGCAACTCCACCTGCTAAACTGCCAACCAAGCTCGCTAAATATATATATATATATATATAGGAATCTCCATAATCTGATGATGATGTCAACTTCAGTGTCATCTGTTTGGACTATACCCACATGCGATACAAGTGTCACATGTGGGTCAAGGTTTGGAACATTTACCACAAGGTATAACAAGAGCCAACTCAATCAAATGCAACGAGTGTTATCGTTTGGTGCATTTGATGTGTGCTAATATGCATGCAAGTTATTTTACTTGCAAGCATCGCACCTCTGATTTCAAGGACAAGGAAGATTTCGAATAAAATTGGAAAAATGACGTCTTCTTTTGTTATTTTAGCTACTGAATCCGTACAAAATAAATAAATTTTGATATTTTCTGTATTTATAGTGATTTTTCTTATTATTTTCCTATTTAGCGGTATTTTCAAATGTAAACTTATCCGGGTACACGTTTTTTTTTTTTTTTTTTTTTTTTTTAACACATTTTTATTTATTTATTTTTGGACGGAAGAGGGCAAAAACGACTTACTTTGAAAACTGAATGTCCGGAATCAATGCAGTTATTTCATCGAACATGAGCTAAGGGCTCTAGTTTTCTATTGATATTCATATGTTTACATAATATTTAATCTCTCAAAAGTTATACGCCAAAATCACAACCGTATCCATAACTGGAGACATCCTGCTATATATATATATGTGTGTGTAGTGAGATATATATATAGCAATTATAATATACAAAAGAAAGAATTTCTTCTTTTTTTTTTTTTTTTTTTTTTTCATTATTGAAGCTTTAATGAAAGAATGTGGATAATTGTGTCTAAAATATACATATTTGTAATATTTGAACACACATACACGCAGATATATAAAAAAGTAATATATAAAAGAAATATGAATAAATATCGTGTTTGCTTTAAGGGGTTACATAGGTTTTAAAGGCTTATTTATATATGTATACTCTATAACAAAAAAAGTGACGCACCAAGAAGGAGTAGGGACAAAAATTGGTAGATGGGGTGGGATGGGTGGTCCGAATGGGACAGAAATTGGTAGATGTGATGTACATGTGGAGGAAAACAATTGATTATAGTTTCAGAAAATTTGAATGATTTAATCAAGAGAAAAGGCTTCACAAAGTAAACAAGCCAATAACGCTTTGGTGCACTTCTGGCCCTTATGTACGCAGTTATTCGGCTTGGTATTAATTGATAGAGTTACAGATGTGCTCCTGTGAAGTATCGTGCCAAATTCTGTCCAATTGTTGCGCTAGATTGTTAAAATCTCGAGCTGGTTGTAGGACCATTTTTATGATGTTCCAAACGTCCTCAGTGGAAGAGAGATCCGGGGACTGAGCTCAACCCCATTTCACTGAGCCGCCTATTAAGGGTATTTGAAGTCACTGAGTAAAATTTTCGAGCGTTTCGGTATTTTAGAGTCATAGCTGATTTGATGCTTTGATAATGAAAGGGTTAAAGGAAACTTTTTCCTTTATTCACTCTCTAAAGGGAGAGGTAAAGAAATACGCTCCAAGTACCGAGGTGCCCAAACGACACAGACCCCAACAGAGTGGGGGAGAAATTCCAGAAATCTGAAAAACAGTTATCGGAATTTAAAAAGCATTTTCACCCATTTTCTTAAACAAGTTTTCATTAAATATAAAATTTTCTACATTCCTACAATTAATAATAATAATAATAATAAATTAAGGATAAGTATTGGTTGGTTAGTTGTAAATTTAAGGCCGATTGGGACTGACTACGCTAGGGTCCTAGGCCTATACGTGAAATGCCCTTTGAGGGTCTTTTTGAGGGATCCTAGCCTGTATTTAGGAGAGTTTCCGAAAATATCACTAAAAACTTCGAATGGTTAGATCGATGAGCGCGACCTAGGATCGAACCCGGCATTTCCCATCTACCAGCTTTGAGGGCAGAATCGCTCGGCTGCAGTAAGTATTAGTGTTTTTAAGTAGACCAATACCTTAAATTGATTTTATGAGAAAAACAATATGAAGCAAACACTACCACAAAAAATTAATTTGAAAAATATAATAATAATAATAATAATAATAATAATGCAACTCTTTAGTTGAATTATCATTTATATTGTAGCAATGTTCGCTCTTTGTATTTGAATGACATTAGCTATTTGAATTAGTTGCTTTTCTGTTACAAATAAATTTTATTTTTTAATAAAAAAGCTTTTTAAAATAAAATTTTTAATGGAAATATTTTTTATCAAATAAGTTTTTTGCGGCTGTTCTTTGCATGTGTCTCTATATCTGTTATCGTCATTACATAAAAAATAATCTGGTGTGAAACAGCCACACGACTTCCATTACCTACTATTACACGTATTATATGCATTATTTGGAGATAATGTGATCAGAAGGCATTAAAGTGACCTAAAGAAGGAGTAGGAACCTAAAATTTCCCCGGTAAGAGAAATTTTATACACATGTAAAGACATTTAAAACGTAGTTTACACGTAGCGAGGTAAAAAATATTAGGGGGAAAAAATGGCAGAGTTATTTTTTGAAACACCAATTTCTGAGATTTAGAACTAACCTACCTAAGCAGGATGACTGTTAACTTTCCTCTAATAACCACGTGATACATGTGAAAGGAATGGAATTATATTACAATTTTCAAGAAAATCGTTAGAGCCGTTTTGAGATGCCAACTTTTACCAAAACTCAATTATTGACCGGAAAACAATAATTACATACAAAAGGATACTTAAAAGTGAGTTAATATGGCAAGTTTGAAAAAAATGCGTACAGCGGTTTTTAAAAGAACACGCTTGCGAGACCTGAAATTGAGCTGTTTATACAGGATGCTTATCAATTTTCCTGAACTAACTAACTATATAATTCGAAAGGACATCTAATAGAGTGTTAATAGAGAAAATTCGAAGAAAATCGTTAGAGCCGTTTTTGAGAGGGTACCACTTTCGGTTTCTGATGTCCCACTTCCGATTTTTCAATTTTCACCAAAATTTGGAAAATTCATATGTACACCAGGAATCCTGGAAAAAATGGTAACGGTAAAAATGGTAACGGAAAAAATGGTACCAGAAAAAATGGTAAACGGAAAAAATGGTAAGTGGAAATTTAGTATTCTGAAACATGTGTACTATGAATTCATGGTACACTGTCACCGAAAATGAGCATCTAAAGAATATCTGTAATGATGATCTGAAATTTGTATCATTAATTCCATGTTTAATGTCCTTTCGTCAGGGGTAAAACTACTTAACATGCAATAATCCTAAAAATTGCAACATGCATGCGTAATGAATGGTTATTATTAAAAATAATATTTATACCAAAAAAAAAAAAAAAAAAAAAAAAAAAAACAGATATTGGAGTTCCTGATACATTATGAGACAAATAGAAGATTCAAAATGAGAAATTAATGTACAAATAAATTATTTAGCACGAAATTCAGAGACAGCAAAAATTTGAAAACCCTTAAAAGTTACAAATTTGTTTCGTACGCACTAATAACCGAAAATTAATAAAAAACCATATTAGATAGGCTTTTTATATTATGTTATCCATGTTAATTCTAAACACAAAATCTGTAATAAATTAATAGATAATAATTATGATAAAATATTTTTATGAATGTTTCTCCTTTTATCAGAAATTATATCGATTGTTATTATAAGGGATTTGCACATTGGCAAATCTTTTATAAATGATAGAACATTTTTAGATTTATTCCTTTTTAAATACAAAAGATATTGAGTTTCTTTTGTACAAAATATTATGACAAGTGTATTTCGATTTTTTCTTTTTTTTCAATATTTACCATAAAAAAGGTCTATGTTACACGTCTTTAAAAATATGAGCACCTGGTCCGTCATTGGAATACGTCTTCTAAATTGCTATGGCCTTCTTTTTCTAAATGAAAATTATTTCATCTTTGAATAGTTCATTATTATATTAGGTATCTTGTCCTGTTTTCATGCCCCTTATAACAAACTCGTTGATTGGCATATGGGTCGGACGGATAACAATGGTTTCCAAGCGCATACAATTCACGGCTAATATGTATAAATAGTTTATGTTTAACAAAAAGCATATATCTTTAGAACTTGTGATTAAAAAAAAAATATATATGTATATATATATATCTGCATTTTATTTGCTGTGTAACTATGACAGCTCTCCCCTCATCCCATATGTTTTTTTTTTTTTTTTTTTTTTTTTTTTTTTTTCTCCTGAATTTTGCTTTAAATTTTTTCTGTTTAATTGAGCTAGTATTTGTAGAACAGATTTTTTTTTTTTTTTTTTTTCAATTTCCCTTACCGAAATAAGATAGAGAAGAGTATTGTTTTAGGATCAAATTTCGGAAATTGAGAGTTTTTGTGGTATTTGAAAAAATTGAGGTCCCTCCAAATTCTAAAAACAGGTCATTAGCGGTTGGTCTGTATGTGTGTTTGTTATCGTAACTTGGGTTTGAACTTTGGACCTCCCGTCTGTCGCATTGTTGCCAACATCTTAATATTCAGTAGTACTATTAGTATCCGTCGCTTTTTTCGCAGTGGTTTATTTTTAGAGTAATTCACTCCAAATGTAATTAAGATAAAAAAAAAAAAAAAAATCATATTCACGCTGGTTTTGGGGGAAACCACGAAAAATTCTGAATGGCTGGGTTAGATCGAGAAGTGTGACTTGGGTTTGAATTCGGGACCTCCCGTCTAGCACATAATTGCCAATATCCTAATTATGTACCGTAGCACTATTAGTATCCGCGGCTTTTTTTCGCACTGGTTTATTTTTAGAGTAATTCGCTCCAAATGTAATTAAGATTAAATAAAAAAATCCATATTTACTCTGGTTTCGGAGAAAACTGCGAAAAATTCTGAGTGGCTGGGTTAGATCGAGAAGTGTGACTTGGGTTTGAACTCGGGACCTCCTGTCTGGTACATAGTTGCCAATATCCTAATTATGTTCCGTAGTACTATTAGTATCCGCGGCTTTTTTCGCACTGGTTCATTTTTAGAGTAATTCTCTCAAAATGTAAAAATGATTAAAGAAGGGGAAAAAAAAAAAAAAAAAACCCTCGAATATCGTCTGGTGTGGAAAATAAGGCGGGTACTAACACTACTACAGAAAATTAATTAGGATGTTGGTAGCTATGCTATCTTCTTCGAGAGCAGAAAATTTCTACCACTGAAGGTGAACTCTTTATTTTTAATTTTCCATTGATCAAAATTTCTCTATAAATTTTATCTTAAAGCATAAATGTATGGAGATATGTAGTTTGTGATTCTCTTTTCGACATAATTCAGTGTATTAGAATTATAAACTAAACATGCATTTAATACTTCTAGCAAATAATTAACACCAAATAGCCAAAAAATATAAATAATTAATGCACGGCACTTTTATCGGCATTGAATTGTATTAGTTTAATATTTTTAAAAATTGGCTGAACTGTAAAGAAGTTTGCTCCATAAAAGATATATTAATGTATGTGCATTAATCTGTTTTTCTTTATTAGATTTGGTTTAATAAATATTTAAAAGCAAGAAATTTCCTTTCGTTTTGATTTTAAGAGATATCAGTTTGTTATAAAACTATGTTCTACAGAAGAATAACTTCCGATAATCGAAGAGCTAGAAAAATAAATAAATAAATAAAATAAAGTGTGGGGCTGTCCTTTATTAAGCATATTTCTACGATTAAAACATTTTTTCTGTTTAAAAAAAAAAAAAAAAAAACTTATGAGTTTATATATATATTTTTTATCGCTGAAAATAAAATTAAATTTGCACGAATGTTAAGTATACTTTTTAGGATGGAGGACTATTAGTTTCAGTGTGGGAAAAAACGTCATCGCCAGTTTTGTGTAACACCAAAGAAAAGGGAAAGGTGGTGGGGAGTGGGGAGTTAAAGAGGAAGACTACAAAATAAAATGATTTTTTATGTTACCATTTTACCGATTTTAATGATACATTCTATAACTATCACTTACTTTTTATGACGATCACAATGAGTGTATTATATACCTGGGGGGGAAACAAGGAGGCGCAGATGGAAGTGAAATATATTATTCTTTAAACTACCCTATAATCGATTAAAACAGAACCTTTATGTATGTACAACGTACAGTTTAAGAAAGATTACAGAGAGTGTTACACATATCTGGACGGCTTACTAAAGGGTGGGTGGGGGGGGGGCAGAGTGAAGAAAATGGTTGCTTTTATATCATCATACTTATTTACATGAAACTTTGTACTATCACTTACATTTTATTCAAATTATAGTGAAAGTTACCTAGAGTTGATAAGGGGGAGTAGGGATAGGGGGGGAGCAGATGAAAAATAAAATGATCTTTTGAAACAAAACTTATTATCGATTTTTTTATTCACATTTTGTGTAAATATCACTTATTGTTACTATTAATGAAAAATTACAGTAAGGTTACATATGTGTGTGTGGGGGGGGGGCACAGAAGGAAAGAAAATGAATGTTTGTATCACTATATTTTGCATTTTAATAAAATTTATTATAAATATCATTAAATATCTAGAAAAATTTATGCTGATTGTTATATATATCTTGGGGGCAATGGGATAAGGGGCAAAGGAGAAAAATAATTGTATAAATACCGCAATATTACCAATTTTAATTAAAATTTAAAAAACTATCACCTACATTTAATGAAAACTTTCAAAGAGTGTTACATATATCTTGGAGTAGGGGAGGACTGAGGGGAAAAAAAAAAAATATTGTTTTTAAATCACTTTGCTTTACATTTATAGGAAATTTTGCATAAATATCTCTTATTGTTTATCAAAAACTGAAGAGAGGGTTACACTACCTGGTGAAAGCTAGGGGCCTACATGGAAAGAATATATTTTCATACCATCTTATTGCCAGTTTAATGAAGTGATCGTTATAGAATATATCATTAAAATCGGTAAAATGGTGATGTAAAATATCATTTTATTTTCCTCTATCACCCTCTCTTTAACCCCCCCCCCCCCCCGAAGTATGTCTGACACATACTGTAATTGTTTCACAATTTGTATGCGATCATACAAAGTAAAGTTTCATTAAAATCGGTAGGAATGTGATATAAAAACAATTGCCTTGCTTCGATCTGCTCCTAGTCCCCCCCCCCCTTCCTCCAGGTATACACTAATTGAATGTTGTACCAAATCAATTGAAATTTCTAAAAATGTAATCTGAAAATCATTCTTTAAATTTTTTATTTCATATTATTTTGCGAATTGGAAAAGTGCACCTTTTTTCCGGTGCCCTTTTTTTCAGGGATCCCCTTGCAACATTGCTGTGACAGTAGTTATAATCTCAGTTTTTGTACACAACTTATTTTTATACCTCTAGGTATTCATATCGCTAGAATGGATGAATAGATCTATAATCGACTTAAACAAATTTCCGTAACGTCAATATTTCTAATTTCAGCAATAACTAAAAATACATTTTTCTTTTTCTTTTTTTTAATCAGACTTATAAATGTTAATCATATAAGTAATGTAATGTTTTAAAACACATTTTAAAAAATAATAATATTTCCTATATTATCTTTTTATTAAATGAATTAAAAAATGCTAATCATCTCAGTCAGTTTTTAAAAACTATCTGAAAAAATTATAATTTGTGTTTAAGTGTTTTTGGTTTCTTATAAGGCAGATTTGTAAAACGTAAAACATTTGGTGGGCCAAAAAGAAAATCACCTTTTTTTTTTTTTTTCTCCAGTGGATATAATCGGATCCGTATAATCACGACCAAACTTGTTCTTCCCCCAGGGAGAGAGGGGAGTTAGGCCGAAATAGAATGTTCCGGAATGATTAGCACTCTCGCTTCAATAATGCAAGTTAAAAAATGACCTTGACATTCTAACTTCAAAAAGTTCACTCCTACCATTGAATACTTATAACGATCCAAAACACTTCTGACCACTTCAGTTTTGAGCCACCCAATAGCTGTGTAAAATCGCTTTCATCATGCTGTGATAATGATATTATTGCAATTTGATTTTACTAATTTCCTCATTACCATCTTTTCCGTTTACCATTTTTTCCGTTGCCATTTTTACCAGTTACCGTACACCAGACCTGTCTCAATTCTGAAGTTTCGTAGTTCTGCCTTTATTAGTTTCGGAGATATTATAGCCAGAAATTTCGTACATACATACACACTGACCGATTACCAAAAACCACTTTTTTGGACTAAAGGGACCTTAAAACGTGTAAATCAGGTGAAATCTCGATATCGAATTTTTGGACCAAATACAAATGAGTTTGTGTACAAGAGTACTTTTAACATCTTTAGATTAAGCAAAACAAAATAAATTAATGCATATATTTTAATACGTTCAAAAGCATATTGTACTTTAAATATCATATGAAAAGCATTCATCATTTTACTAGAGGTTCACATATAACAATAAATAAATAAATTAAGTATATTTTAGGGCAGAGCTATGGTTGCAATTAGCTCGAAGCGCATTTCAAGTTGTGAAATTATTATTTTTATTTTTTCTGTCTGTGTGTGCGTGTTTTGTTTCGTTTAAGTGATAAATTCAATTACGAAATTAGGTGCTTTTACAACGTATAGGCAATGTACAGGGGTACACAAAATTAGTATTATTTATATAATCATAATAAGTTTAAATTATTTATAAAAATGTCGTTACAATATTCATTTAAGTGTGGAAATTGTAAATTATGCAGGTTGTGGTATTTTTTTTTTTTTTTTTCGCATAAGTAAGTGTATGCAAAATAGTAGGAAAGAAAAAATTTGAAAAGTTAAAGTTTAAAAACCAACAGCATTAGAAAATCCAACTTAAAAATAAATAAATTGTTGCTAGAAATTCCTATCTTAAATCAAATAAAAAATATCAAGTTCCTTACATTGAAAATCTCACTCTACCAAAGATTATATTAAAAATTATATGATATTAGGTAAACATTTTTTAAATTTAAATTCGTGCAAGTAAGTTAGGGAGGTTATTTGTGATTAGAAAGTGATTGCATTACAGAAAAGAGGTTCTAGTCTGGCATAGTCTACTTCCTCTGTATTCGAACTCTAATTTTTATTATAGTATTTCGACTGAAAAACTAAGACAAAATGAAGAGGAAAGTCTTTATTCTGAGATAGTGGCAACAAACTGCAGCATATTTGTACCTTTGAAAATGTGTGTTTGTGTTTTGAGATTAAGGTTGATTGGAAGCAGAACCGCTCCGTCACTGGTGGAGGCCTCTTGAAAATATGAAATTTACAAACAAACAACAATAACAACAAATACAAAATGTGGAAGAAAAATGTCGTTATGTATTTTTAACAGTATAATTATTAAGTTATTGGGGATAAAACTGATTGTTCTGAATACTTATATAATTAAACTTAATGCATCATTGAATTCTCTTGATTGATGTAAAAATAATTTTTAAAAAATATATGCAAACGTTATATTTCTGCTCTTCTAATAAGTTTTTGAAGGGTTATCAAGTTTTAAAATTCTAACTACTTTTTATTCTTGTATTACCAAAATATTTTTATACAAATATAATTGTTTAGCTATGTTTAAGGCAATCAGACAGTTTTTGTCATATTCTTGTAAAAAATTTGAGATGTTGCACGAAAAGTCTAAAGAAATCAAATTTCTTTACAATTTTTGATAATTTAAAAATCCCAAAAATAATCTGGTGGTGCAACGTCGTGTGAGTCGTGGAACTCACACGACTTTCTCTTTCGTTGAAATCTAATGGAGAATAAGGAGTACTATGACGAGTACTGTTATATTACGAGCACTTATATCGTACTTATATTTATATAGAATTCAAAGCTATTATTAAATTTTAAATTTCGTTCCAAATATTATTCGGACAACTTTTACTCCCACTATTTCTTTTAACTTGTCAATCTTGGTCGAACCTTTCATGTAACAACCTTATTAACTTCAAAATACAACATTTGAATTCTCTGAAATCATTTCGAACAATATAATAAATAAAAGGAAAAGTAAGATTCTTTTAAAAGGAATTAAGTAAATAAAAAACAATAAATTTTAATTAAACTTAATTTTTATGAGTTTAATTCTTTGTACTATATGCTATAATTTTTCCAATAAATACTATAAATTGAAAATAATAATAAATAAATTAAAAAAAAAAAAAAAATCATTTCAATGTATTTAATTAAAAGAATGAAAAATAAGAAGTTGTATTATAAAAATTATACATAAACATAACTGTTAAAAATAAGTTTTTAAATTTAAAATACTTAATTTTTTCAACTGCATTATCATTTAATTTTCAATAAATGTAATAAAATTAAAAAAGGGGGAAAAAAATATTGCCTCCAAATAATTGAATTAAGTAAATAACAATAAAAAAGGAAGAAAAAGTAATAACCAAATTTAAGGTACGCAGACGATTGAAATCAAATAATAAATTTTAGAAAAATGAAACAGAGAAGCCACTGTTTAAAACTGAATAAATAAATAAGTAATAGTAATAATAATTAAAAATATTCGAAAAAATCTCAATGAGGTGCACACCTACAGGGTTCCAACTCCCAGCTACCCAGTTTTGTATCTCTGCTATTAGTAGGGTGAGCGTGAGCACCAGAGCGCAGACAGGCACAGAGACACACACTTACACACACACAGATACGTGTCTTTATTTATATAGATTTCAAAAATTATATCTTTAATAATCCTCAAACAAAATCCTTCACGCTCTAAACCGAAAAACTGCGCGTGGATTAAAAGAAAGAAATACATAGATTAATACTATTTTTATTGTAATAGATACACCACCAAATCACCATAATTGTTATTTAACAAAATATCTATGTTATGTATTCATTTGTTGTTTTAGGCAGCAGTAAAATACCATTTTAAAACATTAAAACAAGGGATATTTCTTTAAAACATCAAGGGAGCGCTGCCACTATTTCGCAAGATACCACCACGATATATATATATATACACCGTGACCAATAAGTTCTCATACAACTTTTGAAGCACGTTAAAAAGTTGTACATATGTATTACAGTAGTCCCAATTATTTTGCAGGCAATTTAATGCTAGGTATAAAGCTATTGCAAGCGTAATTGTTGTACTAATTATAATTTTCCTTTACCTAGGTAGAATGAGAAAATTATGATAAATAAATTCATCAAAGGAGCGTAGCCGATTGAAATTTTCAGACTTGAAAGCCCTGGGGGTAAAGAGAGATTTCATTTGCAGAGCTATTAGAAGGTGTAATGAGACGTCATCTGTCGATGACAGAGAAAGATCTGGCAGACCGAGGCCCGTTAGGACAAAAGAGGCTGTGAAAAGGGTCAGAGAAAGAATACGACGAAACGGACAAAAATCGACTAGAAAACTAGCACAAGAGCTCAAAATATCAAGGGGATCAATGTTAAACATTCTGAAAATTGACCTTGGGTGCAAGATTTATAGAAAACGTGAAATTCACGGAGTTTCGCATTCTATTAAGGTGAAAAGGAAGCAAAGCGTAGACAAAATTCTTGGTTGGCACGCTGGGGATGAATTTGTCTTTTCAGACTAGAAACTATTCATTTTACAGGAAAGTCTGAACCCCGAAAATGACAGAGTATGGTCAATTTATATTGATAACATCCTTGAAGGACAGCATTACGTTCCGCGTAATCAAAATGCTTCGTCTCTGGTGATTTAGGCCGCTATTTCCAAAAGCGGAAAACTCCAGTTAGTTTTTATTGATAAAGGGGTAAAAATCAATGCCCAATATTATAAAACTGGGGTTTTGGAAAAGGTTTTACTACCAAATGTCCAAATTATGTATGGGTTGGAATATTTCTGCTTCCAACAAGATGATGCCCCTTCTCATACCACACGTTTGGTTCAGGAGTGGTGCAGTCAAAATTTAGATGACTTTTTGCCAAAGAACGAATGACCTCTCAACTCCCTCGATCTGAACCCGCTTGATTATTTTGTGTGGTCATATATTCTCTCCCAACTGAATAACTATAAAATTACAGATTTGAGCAAATTTAAAAATGTAATTCAAATGATATGACAGGAAATGTCAATGGAATCCGTGCGTGCCGCATGTGATGGATTTGAAAAGAGAGTTAAGCTCGTTAAGGAACTAAAAGGCAGAATTATTCCAAAGCATTTATTGTAAAGATACTCAATGATAACTACTTTAATTTTATGCAAAAAGTTTTTGTATGATTTAATTTGTGTTACTGTAATAAAAATTTGAACGTGTATGAGAACTTATTGGTCACGGTGTATATATAATAAATGTAATAGTAATAACAAAAGAAATATTCCTAAATTTAAATGATCAAAACAGAAAATAAAAATAATATAAACGCCTGGACAATGATTTTTATTACAAATGACAAAACGTTCATCACACATTTTAAAAATTGACCTCTTGCACTAAATTGAATTCCGTTTAAATCAGACATAATGTTAAATTATAATAATAGAATTTTATATAAATTATGCCTTCCCCTTTTTTCTTTATACAGATATATATATAGATATACTTTTATTTTTTCATTTATATAGTTCATCTCTTTAATTCAGTATAGATATTTTTACAAATGCAAAGCAATATAATGAATGAAACCATGACATACCAGAAGAGATTGAGATCAGACACTGCAGCACAAGTTAATAAACAGAACTGGACACGGACCGGACAGTGAATGAGTGAACGCATACGCCAGTGATGCCAGATGGTCGAAAATTATTTCCCCAAACAGGTCTTCAAATTTCCCCAAATCAGGGGTTTCTTTCTAAAAAATCCCCAACTGGATTTCTATTAAAAAGGGAAAATAATTTTTTTTTTCAGAAAAAATATCAAGCAGATTTAAGAGCATTTAAGCTCAGATTTTTCCCCAAATGAAAGCAATTTTTGAAAAAAATCCCCAAATAACAATAAAGCTATTGAAAATCCTTGGTCGTATAGATAAATCATTACGTTGCCAACATTGACAGAAAGTTGCAGAACTCCCCAGGTTTGCCCCAAAAATTTTACAATTCCCCAAAAAAGTCCCCACAAACATTTGGTCCCCAAAATTGTCCCCAGAAGCCCCAAAAATGCCCAAAATGGGGACAAAATCCCCAATCTGGCATCACTGGAATACGCAGTCTGAAACTTTTACGAACACGCGCAAAGGGTTGCTATATCAGCTTGGCTCCATTTTTATATTTTACAGCTCATACAATTGCGTTTCGTTTCGATGGGGATCAGTCGTTTCCCTTGATGGAAAGGGGAGGAACAGATACTTGGTTTATTCACGGTGCATTGTACTGACGAAATCCCCCTCACATTTCCCCTCTTTTCTTTCCACTCCACTTTTTTTTCCAAGAAAACCGTTGGTAATATTTATACATTTCTCAAAAGGATTAGAGCTGTTTATCTGCTAGAAATAGAAAACCCACGACATTTGTGGAAAAATCTGAAAGGAGTTAATGACAATTTAAAATTTTGTTTAGGCTTTTTAATATTAAGGCGTTGATCCTTTAATGACAATAAAAGGCACTATGGATAAAGTTATATGTAAAACATCTTAACTTTAACGGACTAAATACTTCCCTGTGCGCTCCGAAACGTGCCATGAGGGTGGATTTTGGACCCCATACTTTGTTCTGGATTAATTCAAGACCTTTTTACCGTTGAAAATTTCATATCCTTGAATGGCCAAGTCAATCTCCTGACTTAAGGCGACTCTTCATCTACGGCGGCCATTACGAGTTGTCCCATGTTAACCAATGGAAAATTTACATTCCTTTTTTAGAGAAAAATATCTTAATTAACGGATTAAAAATTTTTGCAATCATTAAAACAGAAGTTTATTTACTAATTTTCTTTCTCGTATTATTTTTAAAACGTTTAGAAATATTTTTAATTTTAGCTTAAAGTCAGCCAAAAATGTCAAAATCTAAAATTTTGACTTTAAAAAATGATAGAAAATCAGTGAAGCGTCGTAGAGACATGAAGAAAAATACAAATAGTACCCAAGGAAGTCCTCTTTCTCAGGACTGTAAAAAAAAATTAATTAATTAATTTTTAGCTGATTTATTAGAGTATTTTCGAATGGTAGTCTATTAATCCTGGCGTGCGGAGGAATACAGTGCTTAATTTTAGTTGCATCGTGCGAAAGGGGATGGGGGGTCATCGGAAAACTACCTCCAAGCTAAGTATTATGTAACAAAGAAAAGGGAGGAAAAGAAGAATACTCTTTTATTGCTTTATTGCTTGTTGCTATGGCCAGTATCGACTTGGGCTCAAGATCAACGCTCAAAACGTCATTAATCACGCTTCCGACACAAAGAGCCAAATGTCTTGTCATCAGTTGTTGCACTTTTTTATCAGATTGCGCCGTTACCTCAAAGGAAAGCATGCAAAATTGACAAAGATATCTCCCCCAGGCCCTCAATTATCTCAGCAGGGGACCCCGTTCCAGGGTTTTGAGCTGGCGTGAGCTGAGGTGACCACATTAAAGGATTCTGAATAGATGCCGCCCAGTGAGCTCAAATGGAAACCGGACTCCTCTGGTCAGACCATACAGACGGTCAGAGTTGAAATCTCAGAAACAGAAATGTTATTTTTTTTTTTTTCGGAAATTGATCTTGTCCTCTGACGCATTTTTTTTTTCTGTTCCTTTTTTCCTTCGTTTCTATGTTTTCAGTTCATTTTTTGATAGTTCAATAAGTCTTTTTCTATTAGTTATATTTCATTATTTTTCATACTGTTTTTTTCTTTTTTTAATTCTTTAGTTTATTTATTCCTCTTTTAAAATATGTATATATTTCAAACAAATTATTCTATGTTCGAATTACAATATATTCTGTCATGCAAATTATGAGAATTTGTTTACATGGATTTGTCTCATAAGCACTTATGAAAACAAATTTTGTGCAGTTATGATTATTTAAAACTTTTTGTAGTTCAAATTATATGTGTACCATTTTTACAGTGTACCTCCTCTACATTGCACATAATGAATGGCAAAAATCTTTAAAATATCACCATGCACATTACGCGCAAAGTATGCCATATTATACATGAAATGTGTTGTAGAATTTAGTTTCTCATTGAACTAATCTATCTACAACAAAAGCAAATAATTTCATTTCACGTAAAACATTAGTTTCATTTACACGATTATATGCCACTTAATCCGTAATACATACCTGCCAATAATCTAATTGATATTCCATAAAATTATTACTACCTGCTCCTTTTTTCTACACCATTTTAATTTTTGAGCATTTTTCTCTAATTTTAATTACGATTAAAGAAAAAAAATATTAAAAAAAAAAAAAAAAAAAAAAGACTGGCATGAATGAAAAAAAAGGGGGGGAGGGAGTACTAACAGTTTTATGAAATATTAATTACACTGTTAAAAAAATGCAGAAAAAATACAGAAATTCTCTGTAATTTCAGAAAAAAAGGCGTAAATTACAAAAAAATTACGTAGACAAAACGTATTTTACGACTTTTTTTTCTGAAATTACAGAGAATTTCTGTATTTTTTCTGCATTTTTTTAACAGTGTAGATTGTTGGCAGTAATGTTAATGTATAAAATTTTAATTATTCCGTGAGATATGTATGTAAAGGATTAATTAGTTCTTTAACCATATGCATATATGTGATAATTTTAAATAATTTTTTTCTTATATCTCATTAGTAATTTTTTTTTTTTTTTTTTTTTTTTTTTTTTTATCGTTAAATTTTTTATTGCATTTGATGAATTTTGCGCGATATGTTTCAATAACCGTTAGTAAGTATAAGATAAATTTGGAAACAGTCGAATCATCCTGATTGTCTGTAGGTATAACGCTATCAAAACGGGTCCCGGACAAAAGCCCCACCGGACAAAATCCCCACGGACAAAATCCCCACGGACAAAAACCCCACCGGACAAAAGCCCCGCCGGACAAAATCCCCACCGGACAAAAACCCCGCCGGACAAAAGCCCCATCGGACAAAATCCCCACCGGACAAAATCCCCACCGGATAAAAACCCCACTAAAGCTCAAATATACATGGGGGGGAGGCTAAAGGGGACCACAATGAGTATAGCAAGATAATATATATATATTCTGCTAAAATTTAGCCATCATTACTGCTCGTTGTATATGTAGATGAATGTATATGGATGCTTTTAATTTCTGTCAAAATAATTTGTGTGTATATATATGATATTATGTGAAAGATTATACAAAAAAAATTAAAAAATAAAATATATATTAAAAACATCTTTATTTATAAAAAGTGAAAATTTTTAATGTTTAAATTAATTTGTTTAATAGAACTATTTGAGCTTTTAAATGGAAAACCTATTTTTTTTTTTAATTAATATATATATATATATTTTTTTTCTATGAATGATTAAAAAGTAAAATAAAATAAATAAATAAATAAATAAAAATAAGTTTTAAAAAATTAAATAAAAATTTTAGAAAACTAATTTAACTAATATACATATAATAAATTAGTTGAAATTATTTAATACTATTGTTTTGGGTTTTAATATTAATTTAAAAAAAAAAACTGTTTTAAAATACTTTTAATAATAAAAGTTTATATATATATATATGAATGATTATAAGGAAAACCTAGTTATAAAAATATTTAATGAAATATTCTAAGTAAAAAACTAATTTATTAATTAAAAATAAAATTTTTAAGATTTCAATTAAGTGAGATTGTTTAATACTGTTGTCTGGACTTTCAGTTAAAAAGTTCATTTAAACATTCGAGCGGTAATCGATGCTAGTAGAATGGAAGTGTTAAGTTCGATCCGAAGTCGCGTTCGTCGATCAAGCCGTTGAGAGTTTCCCGTGGTTTTCTTCGAAACTTTCGCAAGTGTAGGCTAAGGCTTCCGCCCCCTATTCCCACCCCGGAGAGCATTTCACGCAGGTGTAGGGCACTCAAGTTATCAACTGGCTTTAGCACTACTAAGATTTTTTTTTTTTTTTTTTTAATATAAAATGATTCTTTTACTATAAATGATTATATAGATATACATAATTTATAGCAATATATTTTAATTAAAAATTAATTTAATTATTAAAAATATTTTTTTTTCTTTTAAATAATTCAATTAGTTCAGATTGCTTAATACTATTGTTTGGTCGTTTAAATAAAAAAAAAAAAAACTATTTCAAAATGTTCTTAAACATCAAAAGATTTTTTTACTATCCATCATCATAGAAATAAGAAGCTAATTAAAATTATTTAATTTAAAAGGCCTAATTGAAAAACTAATTTAATTATTAAAAATATACATTTCAATTAAAAAGAGAGAGAGAGAGAGAGAGAGAGAGAGAGAGAGAGATTGCTTGAATAATAATGTTTCAGATTTTAATTGTGAATCTTATTGTAAAATATTTTTAATAAAAAAGATTTAAAAGAAAAAAGAATGCTTATATATATATATATATATATATTTCTTTTTTTTTTTTTTTAAGGTTAAAATTCATTTAATAAAATATTTTAATTGATAATACGTAATTTAATCATTAAAAATAGATTTTTTTTTTAAGTATTGAATTATTTAAGATAATTCAATATTGTATTATATATAATATTACTGTTTGGATTTAATAGAAAAAAAAAATATTTTTTTTTTTTTTTTAATATAAAAACGTTTCCTACTAATAATTATCGAAAAAGGAACTAATTAAAATAATCTGTATATTCTATGCGAAGTACATATTTAAAGCACAATTTGGTACCTTTATACTAAATACGATGCGACAAAATTAATACATATATTTGATGTATACAAAATAGTTTTTCCTGTAAAATAAGGGCCCGCTAGCACTCGAGAGTTTCTGTTCTGTAAACTGGTAGACGTAAGATTACGAGTTCGATCCCAGGTCGCTCTCGTCGACCAAGCCGTTCGGTGTTTTCCGTGGTTTTCACCAAAACTTGTATAAAGGCGCGCTAGGACCCCTTAGAAAGACCCCACGGAAGGCACTCCTCTTCAGGTCTAGGACCTTAGTGCAATCTTTCGCCTTTACTCCCAATACCAATCGCAATATCTGTAAAATAAGATATGATTAGCGTAATTGATTGACTAACAGGGTGTCACAAAGTATTTCTGATATAAATGGGAAAACTACTTTATATTAATTTTCAGTGTTGTACGAATTTTTTTTAGTACATCATATGGTGTGCATGTACAGTTTACACGATATATATTCGACATGAAAAATAATCTGTTTAATGCTTTCTCTTATATATACATATGTATATATATGTATTATGAATGCGTTTTCATACATGCATAAATATACACGTTTCACACACCATGAAAGCCGAAAATTATTTCAGCAAATTTTGTCTGTGTATTTGTGTGTGAGTGTCAGCATGTCTGTACGCGTAGAACGCTATTTCCATTATTATAAAATATTCCAATATTAAAATATTAAAATATTCTCATTCGATTTGTAGACCCCCCCAAAACAGTTATATTCCTATTTTGAACGATCTAACTCAATTTCTATTTTTTTGCCCCTTCGTCCCCCTTCGTCCCCTTTTTTGCCCCTCTATTCGCCCATTCTAATAATTTTAGACTTTCGAAAATATTCTCATCCTGTTTGTAGGTTCCGAAAACCTATATGCCCCAATTTTAAACGGTCTAACGGTATTTTTACTTTTTTGCCCCTTCGCCCTCCCTTCCCGCTCCTCTTAATAATTTTACACTCTCAAAAATATTCTCATTCGATCTGCAGACCCCCAAAACCTTTATGTACCTATTTTGAACGAGCTAACTCCAATTCTATTTTTTACCCCTTCGCTCCCCCCCCCCCTTTCCGATCTTCCTAATAATTTTAGACTTTCGAAAATATCCTCATCCTATTTATAGCCCCCAAAAATCTACATGTACCAATTTTAAGCGATCTCACGCTAATTTCAATTTTTTTGTCCCCCCCCCCCCCCCCACACACACACACACACTTTTCGAGCCAACTAATAATTTTGCACTTTCGAAAATAACCTCATTTAATGTGTAGACCACAAAAACATAGTAAAATTAAGGATAACAGAAGATTAAATGTCATCGAAATCATCGTTAACCAAAAAAAATTAATTTGTAATTAAATTAATAATAACCCGTGAAGAATTTAGTACAGATAAGAAAACAATTAACAGTTAATATCTTTAATAAACTATGAACTATCACACCGAGTTTCTAGTGGGAAAAGTAACAGATTTATTGAATAATTTATTTTATAACGAGTTTAATTAATTTGAAATGTTAATTTTATCCAAAATATCATACGTAGGGCCTTTGTCCGGGCTAAGTGGGGTTTTTGTCCGGTGGGGATTATGTCCGGTGGGGATTTTGTCCGGTGGAGCTTTTGTCCGGTGGGGATTTTGTCCGGTGGGGATTTTGTCCGGGGAGATTTTGTCCGTGGGGATTTTGTCCGGTGGGGCTTTTGTCCGTATCCCTATCAAAACACCATTTCAGTATATCTTTAACTTAGTTCATATTAAATTTTATCTCTTCTAATACATCAGAAAAAGTATTTCACTCTTAGCTGCAGACAGAAAAACAACTGACTAATTACATGAATAACTTAATATTTTTTCATAGCATAGTTCAAAAAGACTCTTATAAATGAAAAACCTATCATTATTTTCCCATTCCTCATACCGACACTTTAAAAAATTTAGTGTAACTGAAAGCCGTGTATGATGGACAGTCATAAATGAGAGGTTATAGCGAGAAGTGAAAATACTCGAGGTAAATTTATATCTTATAGAATATACATTAAATATATATATATATATAATAATATAATGGAATATTAACGGATCCTAATTTGTACTTGAACACATTAAAAATTGTATCACGAGCAAATCTAAGCAGAAAAGAAAGTTTATGTTCGTGTAACAAAAATCTAAAAAAAACCGAGAATATTCAATATTATATATGTATATATATATATATATATATATATTATATGATGCGACATAAGAAATCAAATCATACATTTAATTTCAGAACTGAAATATGTGTGAAAAAGGGCAATATTCAAACAAAGGAACTGAAATAACCATAAGAAGGAGAAGAGGCTACCACAGATTATATATACATGAAGGAAATCTCAAAACGAAAACCGGAAATCAAATGTTTTTTCAAATCTTACACTTTCTTCTTATACAGTAAAACCTCTCTAAGTTGGACACCTGCGCTGCGGTTCCAGCAAAAAGTGTCCAACTTAGAGAGGTGTCCAACTTATAGGGGTGCTTACATTTTTCGATTTAATTAAACTGTATCTATACATGCCTATTAACTTTTAATCATGTCTAAATATAACATAATTAAGTATTCATAACTTATATACAAAAAATAATTAATTTGCTAATTTAAAATCTAAATTTAAACTGGTACATTGTGACCATAATAACACTTTCTATATAAGTATATATATATATATATATATATATATATATATATATATATTAACAACGCCATCCACCAGTTAATATGCACGAAAATTTAATCAATATAACTTCTCACAATAAAGATTTTGTATACGCATTTTGGTGCAATTTTACTCAATAGACGCTGTGATAGTCATATGGAAAATCAGGGAATGTGATTAAAAGTAGCACCACTTTGTCTACCGATTTACACCCAAATTAAGATAACATGCATTTTCATAATAGCCATATCACTTATGAAGTTTGGTGAATTTATTCGCTCTAGAAATTGAGATATAGTTTCCCGTGAACGGGGAAAACTGCAGCATAGCAGCGATACCTGTCGATTGATATGCACCCAAATTGAATCAGTGTATTTTTCACTATAGATAGATCTCTCACATATTAAGTTTAGTGCAATTATACATTCAAGTAAAACTTCGTAGGAAAAATAAAAGGGACAAATGACGAGGAACACTAACAACCGAAATGCATTGTCTAATCCTCATTTCAAAACAGTCTAAGTCAAAACATGCCTGTAGGTTCTCTACTGGATATTTCCTGGAGAAAGGGACAAAAACAACTCCCGCAAATCAATAAAAAGAAAGATACTTTCATTATGCGCCAAAATTGAACAATTTGTGAAATTTTCAATTGAAGAAAAAAAAAATATTTTTTTTTTTTTGCAAGATGAGACAGAGGTGAATATATTGTGACAAGAAACATTATTTTTTAGATATTTACAACCATTTCTACAAGGAATAAGTAAGATTTCTAAAAAAAAGTGATAAAATGGAATTTTTATATCTTTTTTTCCTGTCTCATTAGGTAAATGTGTCCAACTTAGTTGGACAGTTTTTGAAGTCCAACTTCCAAGTTAGAGGGGTGTCCAACTTATAGAGGTTGGACATAATGTTAATCCTATGGATACATTCCGTTCCGAGAAAAAGTGTTCAACTTATAGGGGTGTCCAACTTCACAGGTTTCACTGTATATGCAGAGGATAAAATAATAAAACCACAAAAAAAAAAAAAAAAAAATGTAGCCAATTTCATTTAATTGAAATGCAAGGACATCTCAAAACGTGTAAATTCATTTAAAACCGGACATCGAAATTTTTTTTGTATCTGCTACTTGCTTCTTATACATATAGAAACTAGTATCAATCCACATTTTAAAAAATAAGTTGTGAATTTCAGTTAAATAAAATGCAAGGAAATCTCAAAACGTGTAAATTCATCAAAAAATCAGAAATCGAAATTATTTCTGTTTTCTAATGCATTCTTATACATGCAGATGCTAGTAATAAATCAATTTTTTTTTTAAATAAGTAGCCAATTTCAGTTAATTTGAAATGCAAGGAAATCTCAAAACGTGTAAATTGATCGAAAACCAGAAATCGAAATTTTTTCCGTATTTTCTACTTTCTTCTTATGCATGCAGAAGCTAGTAATATATCCGCCTTTTTAAAATTAAATAAGGCCTTACAGTTAATTGAAATGAGTAGTGTAAAAAGGACAGTTCACCTGCAGGGTGGTGGCGTATTGTGGCGTAGGGTGGAGGCGCGCCTCCACCCTGACACCACTACGCCACCACCCTGCCGGTCAACGTGTCCTTTTTACACTACTTAGTCATCATCTTGGACGAGGGGGTGTTGCCACCGGAAGAATAGAAACTTTTAGAGCGTTGCCACCGGAAGAATAGAAACTTTGGGTATCACCTTTTACGAGGGTTTCCGCGATGAGTGCTGCCATCTATCGGGGAGAAGGGGGAATTTTCAGGAGTTAGATTTATTTTCCTAAATTTCGGGACTTAGTATTTTTTTTCATAATTTCGGGGACTTCAAAATTTTTGCAGGAGGGTTAGATGACGTCACGAACTTTTGAGACTTAGCCTGAAAAGAGATACATACACAGTTTAAGAAATGAGAGTTAGAAAAATGTATAGAAAAAAGTTAGAAAGAGAATACAAAATTTAAGAAATGAGAGTTAGAAAGAATAAAGTTAGAAAAAAAGAGAAGAAAGAGAAAGAGAAAGAAAGAGTTCACCTTGAGCGCCTGGGAGACTGTCCTTCCGAGGCCCTGCGGTGCCCCTTTTCGTTCCGTAGAACAAGGCGGGAGTTAGTTCCTTTAAAAAAAAAAAAATAAATAAAAAATAAAATAAAAAATATCAACCTGATGAACTCATCACATAGTTTACTGGGGATGTCTTCAAAGCATGGGTTCAGACAATCTTCATAGGTGCGAAACAATTTAAAATATATACAGGGTGCAGGAACAATCTTCATAGGTGCGAAACAATTTAAAATATATACAGGGTGCAGGAACAATCTTCATAGGTGCGAAACAATTTAAAATATATACAGGGTGCAGGAACAATCTTCATGGATGCAGAAACAATTGATATATACAGGGTGCAGGAACAATCTTCATAGGTGCGAAACAATTTAAAATATATACAGGGTGCAGGAACAATCTTCATAGGTGCAGAAACAATTGATATATACAGGGTGCAGGAACAATCTTCATAGGTGCGAAACAATCTGTACAATTTACATAGGTGCGAAACAATTGATATATACAGGATGCAGGAACAATCTTCATAGATGCGAAACAATCTGTACAATTTACATAGGTGCGAAACAATTGATATATACAGGATGCAGAAACAATTGATATATACAGGGTGCAGGAACAATCTTCATAGGTGCGAAACAATTTAAAATATATACAGGGTGCAGGAACAATCTTCATGGATGCAGAAACAATTGATATATACAGGGTGCAGGAACAATCTTCATAGGTGCGAAACAATTTAAAATATATACAGGGTGCAGGAACAATCTTCATAGGTGCGAAACAATTTAAAATATATACAGGGTGCAGGAACAATCTTCATAGGTGCGAAACAATTTAAAATATATACAGAGTGCAGGAACAATCTTCATAGATGCAGAAACAATTGATATATACAGGGTGCAGGAACAATCTTCATGGGTGCAGAAACAATTTAAAAATATATACAGGATGCAGGAAGAATCTTCATAGGTGCGAAACAATCTGTACAATTTACATAGGTGCGAAACAATTGATATATACAGGGTGCAGGAACAATCTTCATGGGTGCAGAAACAATTTAAAAATATATACAGGATGCAGGAAGAATCTTCATAGGTGCGAAACAATCTGTACAATTTACATAGGTGCGAAACAATTGATATATACAGGGTGCAGGAACAATCTTCATAGGTGCGAAACAATTTAAAAATATATACAGGATGCAGGAAGAATTTAAAAATATATACAGTGTGCAGGAACAATCTTCATGGGTGAAACAATATATACAAAAATTTTCACTATGGATGCTGCGGTATTCTGTAATGGCCATAAGCCAGACTGGTGATTCCATCATCTAGCAGATACCTCTTGTCATCAAAAGGAGATAAACACTTTTTGTTTTGATTAACTGTGTAGAGCTGATGACATTCTTGTAGGATTCTGGTTTGTTGCTCATACGTGGCTATCTCCTTTTGCAGGCACTCTTCATAGTCTTGAACACTTAATTTTTTTCTTACGATGGAGGTTGATATGCCTTTTGCTGTCTTCTTTTCACCACCAGCTGACTGTATGGCATACATTTTTGGCTTTAATCCAATGAATTTGTAGGCAGCTTGACTGTGGAGTTCGTCTTTAAACTTTCCAAGGACCTTTTTGTTAGTTGTAGAATATAGCGGATGATTTTCTGGATACTCTGAGAAGTCAAAATGGTGCTGATCTTCCTTCATATCTTGATACATGTCTGCTGTCTGGATACAGTACGTCAAGGAGTCTGTATCCGTGAACAACAAAGTTGCACGACTTTCATACTTTTTCATAACGAAATTGTAGTGAAAGTCGTACATGAGCAACTTTGCTAATTCAAGGATACAGAAACCAGAAACCCACGTATATCGGCCTATTCATCAGGATGGTGGGTTTTGATCTCTCCACAGCTACGAGGTTGTTGCAAAATTCTTTAAAAGTTGTGAAATTTTTGGGCTCTGACTTCATTGTTACACAGTTCTATGTTAACACGTTTTCTTAAATTTTCGATGGTCTTTCCATAGACGCTATTGTTCAACAGTTTAAAGAAATCTTTCTCAAAACTGTTCTTTGCAGATTTTCGTTTATCTGTGTTGAAGTCGACATACTTTTTAAGCCAGGGTGCTTGGTGAAATTTCAAAACCTTGTTCACTTTTAATAGCTTCATTCCGAGTTTTAGGTATAACTGTAGATTTCTGTAATGTACAACATATTCTGATTTATTGTGGAGGTTTGGAATGAGTTTGGGTGTTCCTGAATATTTTTGGTTCTGCAACAAGGACTTGGCATAGGTGGAGAGCATCTCTTCTCTCACTGCCATTCTTTCAGGTGCAAGTGGGTAGCTATTGTGGAGGTCATGCAGATTTGTCGGGTACTCCAAATTCACTTCAAAAATGAAGCCTTCAGCTGCATCTAAGGGTATGTTCATGATGAAATCTTCAGTAATGTTAGAGGGGTTCATCCATTGAAACTTGCCATAAGGCATGTACTGGGACATAGCCCAACCGTAAAGGTTGTTCGAACCCAGTACATGATATAACTACAGGGCTTACTTGAGTCGTAGTGAGGAGTGTGCGGGTTGTTTGCAACAGCGAAACGGTGTGAAATCTGCGACACACCCCGCGCACCCCTTTTTCAATAAACAGCAGTATGTTGATATCCGTGAGCAGCTCTATACTCGGGGAACGCATAACTTGTCAGCATTGCAAAGGCTACAGAGACCTGTTTACGCACTTGGCGTTAATTGGGTTGCGATATCGGGCGATTTAGCGATGATTTCGGAAATTTTTTTCTTTTTCTTTTTTTCGATTAAAGAAAAAATATTTTTTCAGAGTATATTTTTTAGTTTCTTTAGAAAGGAATTTACACTAAATTCATTACTTACAATTTATTGTAAATCCATATTACTGCAAATTATGTAATATACTACATTTTACCTTGAGAGAAAAAAAAAAAAAAAAAAAAAAAGGTTAATACTTAAATATTTTGAAAAAGGAAAAAATTAAATAAAATATTATCTGTATGTACATTTTTTGTCTTTGTTTTCTTTAAAGAGAAACTGATTATATATATATATATATATATAGTATATATATATCTATATATATATATATATTATAATTAAAAAATATATTTTTAAAATATTTCGAATATATTTTGGCAGAAAAATTATTTTATCATAAGATTTAAACTGTGATTTTTAAATGGCAGTATCTTCTGTGGAGATTGGTTGGTTGTTGGATTTTAAGGCCGATTGACTCCTAATGTGTCCTAGGCCTAGGGGGGGAATGCCCTCCGTGGGGGTCCTTCTAAGGGGTCCCAGCCCGCATTTACGCGAGTTTCGGAGGAAACCACGGAAAACTCCGAACGGCTAGGTCGATGAGCGCGACCTGGGATCGAACCCGGCACCTCCCATCTACCAGCTTTGAGCGCAGAACCGCTCGGCCGCTGGTGGGCCCTCTTCTGTGGAGAAAATGAACAAAAAGTTCTAAATGAACAAAACGTAATAGATTTTCAATTTGCATTATTATTTACCGGTTAATCAGTAAATGTTAAAAGCAGTAAAAAAATGAGAAAGTGGAAATAGCTTAAAGCTTTTATGAAAATATTTAAAAAATATTTATTTAAAATAAATAAATAAATATAGTGAATTTTCATATGCAGAGGCAATCTCTGTTTACAATTTGTTTATACATTCATTCTGTCTGTATCCCGATTTTTTATGCTAAATGTGAATGTGAGAATTTTTATATATTTATTTCTGAATAAAATTAAGAAACTCACAATTTATATGAAAGGAAAGCGAATTTTAATTTACTTATAAATATGATTTGTCTTGATGTATTTATTTGATACTGATAAACACACACCTTTGCGACTGCCATTTTTAAAAACTGAGTTGAAACATTTTTTTACATAGGATTTTTAGGTGTTTGGAATGAGATTTTTATAGATGTGAAAGAGGGAAATGTTACGTTATTCGATTCTTTGGAATAGGAATGAAAGCATGTCATTTCACGCATTTTTCAATTTATTTTGATATATTGAATGGATAAGCATGCTTTGATATTAATGTGTGATATTAAATTTAAAAGCAATCTTAAAATTTTCAGAAACAATGTTTCCACACTTTTATTGAGTACTATTTCTTTCCGACAGCGTAGACTAAATAAAAACGATTTATCTTTTTATTTTGTGATTTTGTTTTCCCTTTGGCACAGTTAAAAAAATATTAAAGGTAAAATTGAGAGATAATGTTCGACAGAAATTTTCAGAAATTTATATAGTAACCGTTTCAAAGGGCTACAATTTATAAACAAAGTTGAGAACCCCCTCCCATTTTTTAAGGATATTTGTATATTTAAATCGGAAAATAACTATTGTAGTAAATTATGTAGAGCAATTGCATAAAATGAGTCAAAATTCCGTCATACTTGATACCGAAAAACTTAGCAATTGAATGAATACCAATTTTGTAGCCATTTGGAATTATTTTAGATATCTGAAAATAAGTTTTTGACTTTTGTGTAGCTTTTGGAAGAACTTCGAGGCATTTTTATGAATTTAGGAGGCTCTTGGCTCTAAATTCAAATCTCAAAAGATAGATTTATAAGGACGAGAGAACTATTTCTTTCAAAGAGCCAATAATAATAATAATAATAATAATTGTGTCGTTAAAATTTTGCGGTAGACTACCTTGATTAAAGCAGGCAGTGTCAGGAGTACATTTTCATGCATACACAATAAATAATTAGGCCACTTTCACAAAATTATACTATGTGTAGGACAGAATTTTAATTTCATTTCAATTCACTTGACCACTATCAGCCTTTATTTATTTTTAATTTAATTTAAATTAATTTAATTTATTATTTTTGTTAAATAATATAGTTTTTATTTACATGATGAAATTATTTTACCAATTTAATCCACAGAATTATAAGTAATAATTCTATTCAATGTAAGCTTTTTCTAATCAAAATTTTTTATTATGATATCTTTAAAAGTAAATATTTTAAACTGCAATATAGAAAATCCTACATAATTGCTCTACATATCTTTAAAATTTTGTAATTCCTCTCCAAGGTATCGATCAATTTGTTATAAAGTCTCAAACAGTATTTATTTCCCAATTAATTTTCTTTAAGTAAATATCCATTAAAATAAAATTTGTTTTACAATGTAATGCTTGCTAATTATGTAATTTAGGCTTTAAATAAATGATCTGTCTCCCATTTATATATAAATTTTACATATGTAAGTCTGAATTATTATTATTATTAGTATTAAAGATTATTATGTTTTTCTTTTATTGTTCTGTTCCAGAAAAAAAAAAAAAAAGGTAAAATCTTTAGTATATAGTGCATAGTATAAATTAATGTAAACACTATTAGTTGTTTGTATTGGAAATAAAATAAAAATATTTTATATAACAATGCGTAAACGAATTGAAATTATATTATCAATGTAATAATAATAACGAAAAAGAAAAAATATTTGTCGAAAAATATTTTTCCTTATTCCTGTTAGCTTGAATATTTCATTGACATATTTGGTGTGAATCTGGTGTGAAAATTTCCCAAAAGTTCAAATCCGTCAAAATTTTTCTCTATTCTTAACAGTTGTGAAATTAAAGAAGCGGACTGTGCATTAATTATCTTCAAATTTTCGAAAATAAAGTAATCTATTAGCCCCACCAAACTGTTTCGCACTCACAATAGGGGTTAAAAGGTTGCTTCCGGTATTCCCTCTTCCGCCAATATTTCGCCAACAGACTTTCTTTGCGAAACAATGCATTGATATAAATTTTATGCTTATCTATTACAAAAAAATCCATGTGTTAACATAAATATGTTTAGTTTAAATAGTTAATCTTTTTTAAGTTTACCAGAATAAAAAAAAAAATCGAGAAAAAGTTTATTACACTTAAATATAGTAAAGAACTATTTTCTTTCGCGGATGTGTAATTTCTACAGGCTAATACACACTGTCAAGTTATCCTTTCCCCGAGTATAGCTTAACATCAGTCATCTTCAGACAGGCTTGCCAGGACAGTCCAGGAGAGGAGTATAAATGGGCAGCATCGATGTTATAATAGTGTAAGCAAAGACTTCTAAAATTTTGGAAGATATCGGCAAGGAGCAAAACATCTGTCTTCACATACAAGTCATGATACTCGCCGAGGTTTCTTATCTGGAAGACTTCCCATACGTTTTTTGCATGTTGATAATCAGATTCGTTCGTAAGAGAGTTGAAAAACGCTGAAAGAGGCGGCAACACTGTTTCTTCAAATTTATCAAATCCAGTAATGTAGTCATAGGGGTATACTCCTTTTCTGGTGAGGAGACTTAGATCGGTACTTGAATTAAACTGGTCTTTTAGAATTTTAAACTGGCTAATATCCAAATTCTTCACCAACTTTTCTAATGAAGCAGGCAAAAATTGGAAGGAGTCAAGAAAGACGAGTTGTACAGGACTGTCAGGTTTCTTCAAAGTGAATGATATATATTTTTCTAATGTTGTTGCGATAACTTGTATCTGATGGTCTTGAAAATGGCCTAATTCTGTCATAATATGGTGGGCATCATAATTCTTCAAGTTGTGGAAAACCACGGGAATCTTCATAGGCTGCTTAAAATTAAGGTTGCAGCTAGCATGGGCGGCACCTCTAAAAACTCCAGTTTCGTGATTGTGATCCCGAACTTTAATGCATCCGGGTAACAATGGTTGACGACATATGCTGCACCTTGTAGAATTTTGGAACGCCTCCTCTTCTTGGGCGGAGAGCTTCATAGGCTTAATTTCTTGCAGTTTGTCTTCAAGGATATCTTTTTCCATGATGATATTTTCCAGAAAATGCTTGACTGCATTCTCTCCTCGATAGCTAAAGATAGGCTTCACGGCTTTCCCATCAGACCCTACGATTACATAAGCGTAACCGCAGGCTGTATGGCGGGCTGTATGTTGCAGGTAGGAGTTTGATGAGGATGGAGCAGCTGATGCAATAGGTTCTAACAAACTTTCAAAGTCTGCATAGATGATATAGTTGATGGGATGTTGAAGGTGGGTTCCCGTGAACTCTAGTAAATTTTTCTCCTTAGAAGGCATCTCAATGGCTTGGGCAGTGTGTTTTTTGCAGTTTGTTTCATGATAGATCTTTTAACAAAAGTTCTGTCGAAAAACCATGCAGGCAACTGTAACAATAATACTGTTTACCGTCATGTTTTGTGCGGTCTCCCATCAATCTTGAAAAGTCCCGTATTAGACAATAGTGGTGGGCACCTTCCTCGTTCGCAAGGAGTAATAAGTTGATAGCTTCAACATCTTCTACTTCAGAAATTCTTAGAATTGTCACTTTAGAGTTTTCGTATCCGAAGACGTTGATTCTAAGATTGTTCAGTTTTTCTATGAGGCCTATTTTTGAGATGGGAACAGGATACTGAACATTACCCATCTTGATTTCATCTTCATGAGGTAAATAGTGGGAGACTCGTTCGGGTTTTCTTGTACGATCCAAATTCAGTTTGTGTGCTAGCAGGCACCATAGGAAGCACTTGTTATCTCTGTTCTGTATATTTAAGATGGCTTTCTTGGCAACCAGTTTAGCTGGCAATTCTTGGTAACTGCTAGCTCTCAAGGGGTTATATTTAGCAGACTTGAATTCTAGGTAGTAGATGTTTCTCAGCACCCAGCCGGAACCTCTCTCTAAGAACTCTTCGTAGTTTTGAATGATCTTCATGAATCCTACACTTATTTGATCATCAATTAAATCAGGAGTGTGTTGCTGGTAGCAGGGTGTTCTGAAGTAGGCATCCATAATTTCCAGTTCTCCTTCGGCTGTCTCTCTTTCAAAGCAGACTTTTATTACCAGGTACCATTTGATGGAATCTTTCTCATACAATTCCTGTAGGATGTTTTCATGTATCTCGGCACGAATAGACTCTAAAAAGATTTTCACATCGTACCGAGTGGCTTCAGTAGGTTCAATGAGCACCGTCTTAAACGTGTTCAAAGCTTGTGTATAGGGACGTCTTCGAGAGAGTGGTGGAGGGATCGTTTTCGGTTTCTTCCGGCTTTCACTTAGGCTATTTGAATGCTGAACTCGCATATGGTTCATTAATGATGACTTAGAGGAGAAGGTGGACTGGCACTCTTTGCAGGGGTAGTTATGTGTCTTCAGGTGAGCGTTGTATTTATCCAGGCGGCTAAACTTTTGATCACATGTAGCACATTGATAGGTGGAAGTGTCAGCATCATGCAACTTCTTATGTCGGTTTAAGGCATCCTTTCTGGAGAACTCCTTCAGACACACAGAACAGGAGAAACCCTATAAAAGAATAAAAAACGATTTTTTAATTAAAGTGTTACAATTTTTAATCAAAGTGTTACAATTTTTTGAAATATCACAAAACAAAAACTTTAAGAAATAATACATACTTTAGAAGGACCTGGCTGAGGATCAACAGATTCTTGCAATTCACTTGTGGAGTGATGCGATTTTCGGTGTCTATTCAAAGTCCTTTCTGGAGAATTCTTTATGACAAATGAGACACACGAACATTTTTTCTGTGTTATGAGTTGACATATGCCGATTCAGTTTTGAATTATTCACAAACGATTTCGCACAAGTAGGGCAAACAGGTCAAACCTATAATAAGAAAGACAATTTTTTAAACTTTTGTAAAAGGGTCAATTTTTCAAACTTTTGTAAAAGGAAACACTCTTATCAAATTTTTAATGCAAAACAATGCATACCTTAGAAGGTTCAGATTGGGCTTCAGGTTGAGCCTCAGGTTGGGCCTCAGGTTGGGGTTCAGGGTCCGCTTCAGGTTGGGCAGCGTCGTCCCATTGGGGGTTTCGCCACTCCTCATCATTCATTTCCCCAACAGTACAAAGCATATGAAGTTCGTCATCGGGTATACCGAAGGAAATACCCAATTAAAAATAAACGAATAGAATGCAACTTTAAAAAATTTTAGAAAAATAAATTCTTCTAGTTAAAGATTTGATATACAAAAGGTTATACAAATCTAACTTTTATACAACATAAATAAATTGAATAAGTATAATCTATTCGATGAATCATTAAATAAACGGATCATTTTATAAACATAGGATGCAACTTTAAAAATTTTTAGAAAAATAAATTCTCCTAGTTAAAGATTTAATAAACAAAAGGTTATGCAAATCTAACTTTTATACAACATAAATAAATTGAATAAGTATAATCTAATTGATAGCTTATCAAACGATGAGTCATCCTAAACATGTCTGAACATGAATCTACTTGAACACTAACATTTTATTGTATAAGCTATGCGATGACTCATCAAACGATGAGTCATCCTAAACATGACTGAACATGAATCTACTTGAACACTAACATTTTATTGTATAAGCGATAGTTACTATATAAATCACAAAGTATAGGATGTTGGAAATTAAATAAACAACACTAGTTGATGAAAATTATAAGTAAACTGATTTTCTAGTTAATAATTAAATTTTTTATTTATAATGAATGCAAATTAAGTTTCTCATAAGTAAACAATAATAATAACTTTTGATTTGAATAATATAAAAAGCACCTTTAAACAAAGTATGAGTCATAAATTTTGTAAGGAAATAAATTATTAGAATAATAAATTTTTAGTTTAAACTTATGAGAATAAGTTTTAATTAAATCTTCTAATTAAAAAGTTTTTCACTTATAAAACAATTTCTATGTCATATGATTGTAAAAAAATAAATAAACTTATTAAAATTTCTATACAAAGTTTTTCACTTATAAAATAAATAATTTCTAAGCATAAACAAGTTTTACACATACTTAAATTTCGCTTTATGTAGTTTATTGAATGAAATAAAATAGATTTCGCATTTATCAAATTAAAGATTCGAAATTTAATTTATGTTTACCACATTATAAATAAAATAGATTTCCCATTTGTCAAAATAAAGATTTGAAATTAAATTTATTTTTAACACATAATAAATAAAATAGATTTTCACTTATAGAATAAATAATTTCTAAGCATAAACAGATTTTACACATACTTAAATTTCCAACCATAAACAGATTTTACACATACTTAAATTTCACTTTATATAGTTTATTGAATGAAATAAAATAGATTTCCCATTTATCAAATTAAAGATTCGAAATTAAATTTAATTTAAACACAATATAAATCAAATAGATTTCCCATTTGTCAAAATAAAGATTCGAAATTAAATTTATTTTAAACACAATATAAATCAAATAGATTTCCCATTTGTCAAAATAAAGATTTGAAATTAAATTTATTTTTAACACATATTATAAATAGATTTCAAACTCATTCTTTAGCATAGTGTAAATCAAATTTATTTTTAACATACTATAAATCAAATAGATTTCGCATTTATCAAAATAAAGATTTGAAATTCAATTTATTTTAAACACATTATAAATAAAAATAGATTTTAGCATAGTGTAAATCAAATTTATTTTTAACATACTATAAATCAAATAGATTTCTCATTTATCAAAATAAAGATTCGAAATTAAATTTATTTTAAACACATTATAAATAAAAATAGATTTTAGCATAGTGTAAATCAAATTTATTTTTAACATACTATAAATCAAATAGATTTCTCATTTAACAAAATAAAGATTCGAAATGAAATTTATTTTAAACACATTATAAATAAAAATAGATTTTAACATAATATAAATAAAATAGATTTCTCATTTAACAAAATAAAGATTCGAAATTAAATTTATTTTTAACACACATTATAAATAGATTTTAAACTCATTCTATTTTTGCATAGTGTAAATCAAATTTATTTTTTAACATCGTAAAAAGTAATAATAAATTAAGTTAAAGAATTCTTATTACAATTTAAAAACTCATATTTCACTAAAATGATTAAACACAGTTAGAAAATTAATTAAAATCAATGATTACTAGATAAATATACTTACTGCATTTTCAACACCCATAGCTTGATTGTCGTTGGTGAATCCTTCCATTATAGAGGTACGGAAAAACTGAAATACAATACGCCGAAAAACACAAGAAATTTACGGGAAGAAAACTTCGCGAGCGTCGCTAAAGGAGAGAGCTAAAAGCGCGTGTTGCCTAGGCAGTAGATAATCTACGAATGACCCGAGAAATGAGTTGCAGCGGCTTATCTAATCTAGATAAGGGGAAATCCCTATGCGTCACGCTGACTCACCTCTGTAGATATTACGAGAAAGTTCATGAGAGCTTGATTCATTTGCATATTTCCCCTCGTGGATTTTCCAAGGTGATTCATCGTACAGGTACGATATCTTACGGGAGATATGAAACATACTCATTTGCATATTTCTAATGAAGAGATAATGTATACACTTTTAATTAATGGAAAATAACAATTATTATTTCAATTTGATTATTAAAAAATATTTTTCAAGTAGATTGTTTTGTGAATAAATGGTTTTATGAAATAAAATGTATCTTTTCAATTCAATCCCTAGAAAGTGAATCTCTTAAAAATAAATTGTTTAAAGAAATAAAATAGTCATTTCAAACTTATGTGTTTTAAGAAATATATCTTTTAAATTATTAAATCCCTAGACAGCGAATCTCTTAAAAATAAATTGTTTAATCAAATAAAATAGTCATTTCAAACTTATAAATTCATAGAATCTTTTATGAAATAAAATATTTCTAATTAAATCTTTTCTAGAAAGTGAATCTCTTAAAAATATGTTGTTTTAAGAAATAAAATAGTCATTTCAAATTTATAAATTTAATGAAGATTGAATCTTTTAAATAAATTATTGAAGTTTTAAGAAATAAAATATTTCTAATTAAATCTTTTAAGAAATAAAATCAATAAAATAAGACAGACACAGATATTCAGTTTCAATCTATTTATTGAAAATCCATAAAAATATATACACATATTACTTTTTGGATACAATTGTTTAAAGAAGTCGTTTTCATAAACACACATTACTTTTTGGATAAAGTATCTTCAATATATTTTTCATACAAGGTCATATTTAATTGTTTAAAGAAACCGTCATTGTAATGACAGGAACAATTAATTTTTTTAACAATAGCATGCATATTTAATTTTAAAAGTATTTCTTCACGATATAATTGATATTTTTCGAACATAAATTTCATTAAACACTCGTGTGAATTTTGATCGTCTGAATTAAAAACACATCCGTCACATTGAAATAAATTTTCAATTCCTAACTGAATTTCATACACGATAAAATCGAGTAAGATTTCCTTAGCACTTTGCTCATTTTCATGAGAAATACATACAAGGGGTTTATTTAGAATTAACATAGGAAGTTGAACGGTGAATATTGCATCAATAATAAAATAAGTCATTCTCATTTTGAGTTCTCTAAGCCTAAAAATTTGATCCTTGGATAATTTAATGACATTTGGTTTTAAATAAAAGCCAGAAGGATTTAAAGAAAACATTTGCTGTAAAGTACAATAATCCTCATCTATGTAGGCCATTATTAATTGATTGTTAGAAATAAAACTATCATTTACTGATTCAAAATTAAAATTTTCAATCTTATTTTGAAAATAATACCATGTCTGAGCTGTCATTACAACGCCTTCTTTAGTAGGTATCCATTGACCTGTGTGTAATTCTTTAAAATTACGAATGTGGATTCTCACATTAAAATTCTTTTCTATTACAATTTGTAAAAAACTGTTAAAGTTTAAATTAAATTCACCTCGTATAGGATCCCAAGATTGTTCACGTACCCATTGGTTTAACCAATCATTCACATTCAATTCTTCACACATGTCTTGAGAACAGTTTTTAACAGAAGTATCACAATGAGAGTTTTTCGAAGTATCACAATCAGAGATTTTCAAAGTATCGCATACACTGGTTGAAGCATCACTTAGATCAAGTCTTGGTTTCTTTAAAGGCGGCATGATAGGGTTGGGTATTAAATGACGAAAAGTCAGGCTGATTCTCATATCTTTGATGATAGGATTCGGTGCAATGCCGTGGGTAAACAGTTCGTTAACAGGCTTTAACATACTGTAGAGAGAACCATGTTCTAATGAAATCAAAGTCGAAGGTGTTTTAGGCTTCTTGAATTCAATTGTTCGTTCGGCACCAAAGCTCAGAACTACGATAGGGAAAGTTGCATCTAGGCTGGGATTGCGGTGCCTCGCTCAACACTATCTTACGCACAAACTCTGTCTTAAGATGTAAACAAAACGCAAGTCGTATTGCAGTGCTTCACTATCTTACGACAACCTGAGAGCTATCTTAAGTCAAATCGTAACTGGATGCGCGCGCAATCACAACATAGCTGGCTCTGTGTCTCCCATTGGCTGGCTGGCTTTCTCTTACGAGGACACGCGGAGGACTTACGCTTGAGGCACCGCAATACCAAGTTAAGATCGTTCTTAACCACGCCCATCTACGAAAGTTCGTAACATTTAAGATAAGACTTAAGAACGAGGCACCGCAATCCCAGCCTTAATCCACTTTCGTTGTCTTTATGTTGAGGTATGTAGCTGTATCCATTGCTGTAGAGGTTTAGCAGAACATAGTTGAAGGTAGAAGCCGTCCATTTTTCCACTCGGTCCCGCAGCTCCAATATCAGACGCGTCCAAGGGTTAGCAGGCACATGAGTTCCGCTGAAGGCATAACTCAAAGTTGAATCGCCGTATCCCAGAACTTGTCTTTTAGGCTTAAAACTTTTTCCATGAATTCTAAAGGTTGGCGTGTAGAAAGGTAAAGTTTTTAACTCGGCAAAATACCGATCTGCTTGTTCCTTTTCGATGAAGTTTGAAACATACTGGACATTCAGTCCGTTTTCCGTGAAACTCACTGCAGACATGACCAGACAACCAACACACACGAAATCAAATGGTAGACTGAGCCGTGATCGCTGATAAGCAATCTCTGATAAGATAAGACTCTCGTCACGTGACCAGAGGTAGCCAATCAGATAACTCGTGACGTCACTCACCACGTGACTGAGCATAGCCAATCACATCACTCGTGACGTCACCCTAATCACGTGACCTCGCGTCGCTGATAAGAACAAGCGGATAACCACAGAACGACTTCTTGTGTTAAAACTTAGAAATTTTTTTAGCTTGAGTTCGTGTCTCTTGCGCATGCGTAAAAAGAAAGCTGAAAAGAGGAAAAAGTTCCGCATGGGGAGAAATTAAATACATTTTCCCTCTAAGAATATTTATGTTTGTTTACAACTTTAATATTTTTTTACTGTGATATTTTTCTTTCTCGTTTTAAGGAATTGATTACCAATATAAAATTTATAGTTTTATCGCATTACTTGAAATGTTTTATTCGTTATTGTATGTCAAATGGCGAAGTCTTGAATGACTGAATTATTTTGTAAGTAAAATATACGCTGCGTCAAATGTTTCGAGGACGAGGAAGTATGTATGGGACGCAATTCAAATGTAGGATATGGATGCTTTGTCTCTCTTACTTCTATTTCGGAGATTTTCAGCCAGTTGGTGTTACATTATAAGCAAAAAGTTTTATTTATTTTCTTGCTTTAATGTAAACACTTGCAGGATTGCCTCGCAAGATTGTTTCAAGCTATTGTGATTTCGAATCAGTAAGTTTACTTATCTCTATTTCTCAAAGATCAAGTATAATTTTTTTTTTTTCTTTTTTTCTTTAACCACGAATGTAACACATAAGGAATTTAATGTAGCTATTATATTTTTCACATACTTTGAATATTGTAATTGTAATACAGGAATCTAATTAAAGAAAAAGTTGTAAATTTTAATTATTATTAATAATCTTATTCAAATTTAATGTATATTAACCTGTAATATTTTTCAGTTATGCAGGAGCAACTTTTATTTTTCATTCAGAATTATAAATTTTTTAATTATTCTATTATACATAATATATATACATATAAATCGTTCTGTATTAATAAAATATTTTTATATTTAATTATAATACATTTACGTGTTCTGATTTTCATGCTGAACGATACTTCCTAATAACACTGTAATTTTTAAATAATCATGATTAGAATAAAGTAGCATCATATTCTGATTATTTAAAGTAAGAACTTATTTGATTTTGCTCCCCTCCCCCTCCTTTTGACCAGAAAAAGAACATTTTTTTTTTTTTTTTCTGTTCATTCTCGATTTAAATTTCATTCTCGAGAGCAATTTTTTTTTTTTTTTTTTTTTTTTCATACATTGATTTATATTTTTACTTTCTCTTACCATAAGGTAGAGAAAGTATTGTTTTTGGGTCAAATTTTCGAACGCGAGATTTTGTTATATTTACACGTTTTGAGGTGCCCTGAATACGAAAATCATGTTTTTAGCAAATGGTCTGTGTGTATGTCTGTGTGTCTCTGTCTTTTATCAGCATATCTCAAGAACAAATAGTAGCAGACATTCCAAACTTGGTATTCTAAATGTGTATCATATATAGATGCTACAGTAAGCTTTTCGTTAAGATCAAGCAAATGGTTCGTGTACAGGGACATTGAAGAGAATTCTAATACATTACATCTATGGGGGAAATTGCAGGTAAGTAGAGTTTATCGTTTATAGACTGCACTAAACCAAATGAAACGAATATATATTTTTTGTAATAGAGATAGTTAACTGGGAAAAAAATTTTGTGTATGTGGGAGCCTCGCCTCCCCCCCCCCTGGAGGGACGTCCCCCCTCGAGGGGAGTAAATTTTCTTGATGGGTATCTTTCAAAAGAGCTCGCCAATACCTTTAAAACGAATGGTTGAACCATCGATCTGCGATAATTTAAAGCAAAGTTATCGATTTTTTTCACTTTTAACGAAAAAAAAAAAAAAATTTTTTTTTTTTTTTTTTTAAGAATAAAATGGACTTTTTTTTGGATATGTGGTGTTATATTACTTCTCTAATATGGAAATCGTCTGCATCATCATAAAAGATAATTTTTTAAAATAATAATTTTAATATTTTTTTTTTTTAAAACAGAATTATTTTTTAATGACCGAATTAAATTTTATATAAATCTAGTTGCATTAATGAAACGGTGAGTTGAGGGGGGCTGTAGCCCCCCCCCTCACACAGGATTAATTATCATATAAAACTCTTCTGAAGCCTAATTTGAATTGTTTAACATAGGTTTACATAACATCGTTATCTTACTTCTTAATCTCCAACCTGTATTTCCAACGTTTTCAGTGATGATGTTAAAAATGTAAATAGTATATGTAAAATTTCTTTTAAATGATCAATATTGACGTGTTTTACTGTGCGAAAATAAATAATTCTTGTAATGTATATATATAAAATAAATAATAGTAAACGGGCAAAAAAAAAAAAAAAAATAAATAAATAAATAGCAACTGAAGCTGGAAGTAAAATATACACAAGAGTACAAGGTTATGAAAATGACAAGTACTAAATAATTAATGAGAAAGATTGCGATGGGTGTATAGATAACTGCAGTATATCCTAATTAATCAAAACAATTAACATTATAAACTGAAAAATGCTCTTATTAAAAAGAAAAAAAAATTGGAAATTTTATTTTATTATTTATTTTTTTTATTATTTATTTTTTTTGTTAAATATTTAAATAACATAGATAATTTAAAAAGTATTCATCTCCTTAAAAATCTATGAAACTAATTAACAGAATAAAAATAACTAATAAAACTGTCTATTTCTGATTATATCTAAATGTTAATTATTTCACATCCATCCATATTGTTTGTTTTCGTTAGCTGTGACCCTGCTCACCTATGCGCATGCGTGAGGTCTGCATTGATTTTGTTAAAATAGGGTAGAAGCGTAGAAGATGAGAGAATGTTTACATTTTACGAGTGAGAGATAAGTTGCGGTTTCTTTTTTCTTTTTTTTTCTTTTCAGGACATTATTGAATTTTGAGGCGATACTTCTTCGTTATATTCGTATAAAGGCAAAATGCTGATTTTTCCCCCTTGTAATTTTTAAATAAGTGTAGAAGATCAGTTTTATTCTTCGATGCAAAATAAAATCCGTAAACTTAAAAGTAAATGCCTGTTTTCTTTCTTCTTCTTCTTTTTTCTTTTCAGTTAAAATTATTTTTATTTGCTTACTTGATCTCTAAATTCGTACTATATCTGTCATACCTGAACACTTGTTTCATGCACTGATTATAGTAGTAAATTAATTAAAAATGACTTAAATTAGGTAAAATTTACATAATTCATTAATAAAAGAAGAGAAAAAGAACAACGTTTACAGTAGACTTTACCTGTAGTAAAAGTAATATATTTTTTTCTTTTAAATTATACTGCTAAAATAAAAATACCATATTTTTGGATCTCTATTTTACAGAAATTTACAGAAAATCGTATTTAAATCAAATCATTAGATTTTTTTATCATGATTATTTTACACCTTTTATTTTTCGCGCATATTGTCATATAAATTACATTAAATAAAATATTGTTAATTAAAATTAAGTAAAATAAATATTGAAGACTCATAAAAAGAAAACGAACACGTGTAGAACGAAAAGCGCATTTGGCTAAGTGCCCATCTCATTCAACGCATCACCCCTTTTCCGAGTAGGATCGTTCCGCGAGAGGTAGACATGGTTTACGAAAACGGACAGTACTTAATTTGCGTGTTTATTTACATGTGAAAATGTAAACACAACGAAATAGGGATAAACCATAAACCACTTATTTATCCCTTCACAGCTTTCCTTCTACGCATGCGCAAGACGCACTCGAATCGTAAGCAAAATTTTCTAAGTTTTAACACAAGAAGTCGTTCTGTGGTTATCCGCTTTTCTGATAAGAAGTCTCCTTATCATTCATTTCTCTCAAGGCAGCCGTTGGAGTAGGACGTGTTTTCAGGTAAGTGTATTTTATTCTATAAATAATCACACGTATGGATAGATACAAATTCATTTTATTTAGTATGTTTCCCAGGTTACAGGGTTGAGTTTAACAACAGGTTTTTTACAATAAGTTTCTTTTTCGGTTTGACAATGTTTTTTCTTGAAGACAAATATCGATTCTTAATAATACTTTGGGGTACTCCCATATCTTTCAAGGCTTGCAAAAATTCACTTTGACCTGTAATAGGTGGTTTTTTATTCACAGAAAAGATGAAATGAAAGAGTTCCGCTAAATTAGAATGTTCCATTGTCCTTCCGTTGTAAGTTCCATTGTCCCTCCGTTGTCTCCTTTCGGGTTCCACTTAAACTTGTTTGAATGAGACTTGAGAAAATTTAATAAGGCTTCGGCTTGTTTCTTCATGGGTTTAGCTACAGATGGTAACACAAAGGTTTCATAGTCTTCTTGGGGTTCTTGTTTTATAGGCTCCACTTGTTTAGGTTCCACTTTTTCAGGTTCTTCTTCGGGTTGTTTAGACATCCAAGGCAAATTATATTCTTGCAAATCCATTTTTCTTTTTAAGAGTTCGTAGTAGTGCTGATTTTTTTTTGTGATCCGGTAGAGAACTATTTAATATTTTAGCCATAGCTAAATCAAATTCCGTCATTTGCTTTTTAGAAGGCGTATGCTTAGAAAATTCTTCTTCTGGTACCAACGCATACTTAGCTGCGAATTCCATTGATGATGCCGGTTAAAACAGACAATGCAGCTGGGATTAAAATATTTAAAAATCCGCCGTGCTGAACAATCAATTTTTTCTTGTTGAATAAACTTCCTTTCTTACTACCAATTTTTCGAAGAGTCGTCTTATATTTCCTTAAAGACCGTTTCTGATGAGAGGAGAGAGGCACGTTTCCTTTTAATACGTTCAGGGTGCATTCGCAAATAGTCTTTACAGATCGAGTCGGTAATTTTTTTAACAAATGCTTGCGTAAGGTTTGAGGACAAGACTTTATAAGCTCCAAATCTCGAAGTTGTTTCCTCGTTAACGTCATGATCACAACTGAATTAAAATCGGTAGGGCTTTCCTTTTAAACCTTTTTTGGGCTCGTACACAAATTGGGTTTCCCCCGGTAATATATGCGTTCTGAGTCGCATTCCTTCGGGGGTTTCATTCCTTAAATCCACCAACAAATAAGAGAAGGGTTGTTTGGTAGCGTCCTCGAACACTTCTTGAAAAAACTGAGTTGATCTCGGGTATAATTTTCTACCCAAGTGTGTAATTTGGCTCATGTCCCGACGATTTTTAAAAAGTACTAAGTACTGACTGTTTAAGGAAATACCTCTCATTTCTTTACCTTTATGAAAAAGGTTTTGAGTAATAAAAATAATACTTAAATTTAAATGGTGACTTCCTTTGGTAAAGAGGTGGGTTAATCGTTCATCACCCCCACATTCCACCATCAAATCATCTAAAATCATTAAAGAATTGGTACCTAAATATTCCCGATAATTAGAAGGAAACCCTTCCACGAATGTCACGTCAGGAATTTCCTCGTAAAGCTTTTGAGTGATGCCGTAAAACCAAACGACTTTATCGGGAGGAGGTTTAAACATACGCCGTCGTTCTGCCAGTAAATCCCGCAGAAACCAACTCTTACCGACCCCCGTGGGGCCTGCTAAGAGCATTGTAAAAGGGTGTTGAAAGCGTGGAAACTCCATTCTAAATAAACACAGACACATAGGTTTACATTATAAATAGTTTTTTATTGATAAAAGGGAGCAAGTGTACGAAATCGTTTGGATACAAAATTATAGACTCGATGGTCGTTACATATATTTTCAGTTACAAACTGCTTTAAAAAATCTTTCAAAGTTTTGCATCGACATCGACAATAAATATAATACACACAAAATTGACCGCAAACAGCTGTCACATGACTTTGCAGCGGAAGTGGATTAAACACCACTCGTGAAAATTGAGATACATAGTTCGATATAGGTTCTTTAAAAACGTTCGGCTTGTTTCCATACGAATCAAAGAATTCCGCTTCTGTAGGGGAGGATAGGTAGAATGCCACCCAGTGGCTTCCGGCTTCTGTAGACTTGTCCACGTTGCATACAAAACATGCAGGATAACGCTCGATCTTCTTGGGTAATTGATCACTGGGGAAAACACCGGAAAAGTATTTCTTGGTCACTGGATCGTGGGATAAAATAGTCTCGATTTCTATAGAATTCATTTTCAGTTGGGGAAGTCACACAACACATGTCGTGTTTTACTAATTTCTATAATGTTTTCAAACTCCGCATACACCAATACAGTCGTGGTTCTTTCTAAGGTGTCCGCAAACTTGATTTCAATTCGTAAATTTCCTTGTTGCTGTAGATTCAGATGGGGTCCGTCACACATGTCAGGGCTCAAGTCGAAAGCATACAAAGTATGCCCGTTCGCAAAGTCATCTCGGGTCAGATAAATGCCGGTATCCCGATTAAATCCCGAAAACAAACGATGATACGCTCTTATATAGTTATTTTCTTCGAAATCCAATTCCAAGGGTTTGCTGGGTACGGGTTGTCCATCCACGTAAACACTTAAAAAGTTGACCTTGTGATGATGGAAATAAAAGGGATTTAAATCATATTGTCCAGTGTAGGCACTATTTTCTAAAAGTCCAATAATAATTCTTTTCGGCATGGCTCCTAAAAACACATTGTCTTGCATAAAGGATTTACTTCCGGTTGAGATCGAATAGGTCTTGCATAACACTCGATCGATGGGATACTTTGCTGTACTTTTCTCTAAGGCCTTGGCATGACCCAGTAATACACCGGGGCTCACTTTCACTTTACGTATGAAAATAGAAGCATGTTCCAAAATCACTTTGTAGTTGGGAATGGGTTTCGCCGCATCGATTTTACACATTAAGGAAAATTCAGGCTTGCTTCGGGTCATCTTAATTTTCAAGTCGACCATATTCAATAGCAATCGATTTTGTTGAAAAATATCACAATGCAAAGGTCCAATCATATCTAACGTTTTGCTTTTATTCGTGAGTGCGTAACGTATCTTCAATCCGGGGTTGTCTCCAGCAGGATCTGTAGCAGCTAAATTCTCATCTTTGTAAAAACATTCGCAGGTCAATAAACTTTTCTTGGCATCTTCTCCATAATTCAACAGCGTTTCAATATAGGCGCGGTAGGGGTAGGTGTTACTCGACGAGGAGATCACTCTTTCGTTCAGGCTAATATCCACTTGAGAAAACAAGGCGTGTAAAAATAAATTCACGGGGGCAACTGCATCCGTTTCCGCTAAGGGTGATCCATCAAACTTGGTAATTTTCACTTTCACATACAGGTAGGAAGCTGATAAATCAATATAGTCTTCACCATTTCCGGAAATATTAAATTCCACAGGTCCTCCGTCTCGAATATTCGCAAGAGGGTGGTATTCAACAAAGTATCCTTTTTCAATAGCCGTTTGCGTGGGTGGGATCAAAAATAAATCCAATTCGGATTTCGCACAGGCAGCAGAATCTTTATGGATGAGTCCAGACATCTTTAAGCGAAAATATCTTGTACCTTCACTTTCTTGGCTTTACGTCGAATGACTGCTTTGGTAGAACGCTTCCTCTTTTTATACCGGCGGCCCGATCCAATCATCGTCTTCACTTTAGTAGCGGCTTTGTCGGTTAAGGTCTGTCCAGCTTCTTTTAATCTTCGCTTGGCGGCCATTTTAATGTCTTCTCCGTGAGACAGGTCACTTAACACGTTCACGGCTGAATGAAACAACTGCTTGCCGACCGCTTACGCTCCCGATTTGAAGAGGGGTACTGCTGCACGAAAAAGGGATCGAAACAGTCCACCGAATCCATATCCCTTTTGTAAAGTAGTGCCTTGATAATAATTTAGACCACTACCCGACTGATGGGAATAGTAATCTTCAAAAGATTTCGCACAACACTGGTAAGGAACAAACATCACGAGAGGTATTTTTGACGAAAGTGAAGCTTCACGTACGAGCGCCCACGTTCAAATGGCGTGAGTTCGCCGAGGTGGTTCCTTATAACGATTTCCAAAGAGTCGAACGATTTTCGGCTGACAGGTAAATAGTGCGGTCGGTCGAATGTCTCGCAAATCATTTCTCCATCTTTTCCCCTCACATTGACAATTCGTAAAAGGGGTGCTAACACATCTCCGATAATTTGGGGTTCGACAATATCCGAATAAACCAGCAATACTCTATAATGCGCACAGGGATCTGCGACATAGGTACTAAAAACAGTTTGCTCGATATTTATATCCGGCGAGGCGATTTGCCTGGTTCGAATCCTAACATCTGCGCTATCCCCTCATGCAATATCAGTTTTGTTTTATCTTTCACGTTAATACACACCTTTTTCGTGTGCGGATCATAAGTGAAAGAAATTTTATTTTTAATCTCTTCAATAGACATCGCTTTTAAAATGTCATCAACCGATTCGTAAAAGCCTGGGGGAATTCTTCTACCAAACGGGGATTTCTGGTCGTTCATATCGAAACCAAATAAATTATTATTTTGGTTCACATTATACCAGGTGTGAGGGTAAATAAATTCGACTAGGCCTACTTCCCATTCCCCTTTCAATTCAACGGGGGCGGGTAATCGCGTAATAAAATGAGAAATTTTATTCTCAGGAAAATAATTCAGGGAACTGTCCGAAGGTAACGTCACGTAGAACGACATGCTTTCAAATGATCTTTCAACAATCCAAACACTTGTTTTATAAGGCGAATAAATCAGAGGATGGAATCCATTGGTCAAATTTGCTGGGATAACCTTTAAATTTCACTTTGTATTCCACACGCTTTTTCCGTATCCGCTTATCTAAAATCTTTTCAATCGTATAATTCTCTTTTGATTTCACTTTCTGAAGTTCTTGAGGGTAAAAGGTTCCTTTAATGGGTTCTTCTAACAGGTCCTTGATTCGGTAGACTGGAGGGTCTCTTCTCACACATTCAGTCACCACAAACACTTCTTCCGTCCAGTTCGTTTCATATCCTTTTTCGAAGGTTAATTTCTGCTTGGAAACTCGTACAACATCTCCCGGTTGAAACACGCAGGGTTTTCTTTTCACATTTTGCATGTCACCGTATAAAGTATCCCATACATCGCTTTCATTTTCAGCGGTTACTTCAACTGGAGCTCTCTTGATACTCGAATGATAAGTATGATTATTACTGTGTAACAACTGATCCAACACGTCTAAATAGCGGTAGGTGTGATTATGGGTAAAATATTTCCACATTTTCGTTTTCAACGTTCGGTTAAATCGCTCCACGACAGATGCTTTCGTATTGTTATTCGTCGTAAAAAACCGCACGCCTTCTTCTTTCAAAAATTTTTGAAAAAGTCTGTTTTGATACTCTTTTCCGTCATCCGATTGCAGAGACTTGGGTTTCCTCGTCACAAAAATAGACCGGAACGCCTTTACAATATCTTCACCCCGTTTTTGTTTCAAAGGGACCGCCCACGCAAATTTAGACAGAATGTCTATACAAGTCAGGATGTAGCGGTACCCTTGATTGAACTTTTGCAAACTGCCGAGATCCACTAAGTCGGTCTGCCACTGTTGATCTATGGAATACACTATCACTCGATTGGTCGGGAACTTTCTTCGAACAGGTTTGTGCAACGTGTATGCATCGACTCCGCTCAGCCAGTCCTGAATCTTCTTCTTCGAGATTTTGCCTTTGGCAGCACGAAATAAGGCATTTACACCACCAAAACTTCCTGCGTGACTTGGGTTCTGATACACCTCCATCGTTACAACACAAAATTTTATTATGACTCACATTCACGCGAAAGCGCATCATATCTTCCTCGTACGAAGATACGTTTTACAATGACTCAATAACGCAACGCCTCTCTTTATATACCTTATAAGTGCACTCACAAGCATAGCTTCATGCGGTGTCGTCCAACTGCGACCCGACATACCAGGTGTTTCAATTTCTTCTTCCCCCACCTATACCAACTGCGACCAGCATTTTATAATCCCTTATGCCAACTGCGTCCGCTGAAAATTTCGCCAAGTACGACGAATCGCTAAATAAGAATAATAAAAATGTATTAGTAATATTTCAGCATAACAGACTTGATAAATCTCGTACTTTAATAACTTTTATATCAAATTTATAGAGATTTGAAACCTTTAAAGCATGTCTATGTAAAATTTTGCAAAAAATATTATATTTGTTACATTTTTATTCTTTTTTAACACTAAAAATAGCTAATGTTACCAAAAAACTGCAGGTTAAAAGATAAATATACTTAATAATTTCTTCTACTGTACACGGGTGTACGAAATTAAAGCAATAATTTGTTTTCTTCTTTTGCGCGTAATTTTTAAGCAAATGAACACAGTGAAGATTCATATACATGCATGTGTTAGAATTAAACCAGATTTTTCTTTCTGATTTTCCTTCTTTTTTTCGCATGTGAATAACTTTTTCAAAAATATACATACAAACATGAAAACTGGTTCGTTAAAAAATATATATATATGTATATATATATATATATATATATATATATATATATATTATCGACATTTTATTATCATGATGAAGTTTATAGTTTACAAATTAGTAATTATATATATATATATATATATTAAGTGAAAGAAAGAGAAAGAAAAATCAGGATTAAGTTTGACATTTGGAGGCATGTGCGTCTTCACCTAACTGTAATGCATCCTTACCACTATATTTCTTTTCTTTTTCAAAATTGTTAAAATTTAATTTTTTTCAAAGCTTACGTTTGAGAAAAATTAAATAACTATTAGTTTAAAAATTATTACATATGCTAAAGTTATATAAAATTCGATTAATGATAACTAATATGCCATTCAAATTTTATGCTCATATGTTGACTTGTTTAAAAGTTTTGAGCAAAAGAAGAAAATGGGAAAGGAGGTTTTTCCTTTAATTTTGTACACCAGTGTGTATAGCACATTAAAACCTATCACTTAAGTTTTTTTTTTTTTTTTTTTTTTTTTTAAGTATATTTGGGGAATGGTGGACGTTAAAAATCAAAATTTTAATCATCATATTTGAATTGTGAAAGTTTATATATATATATATATATTTAAAAGAATCAGCATTAAGTATATTAAAATTTCTCTAAAACGTTTACTTAAAAAAAACTAGTATGTTGTGGCCACCACATGACTTTCTTCTATATTTTCCTATACAAATTCACTATTATTTTAAAAAACTATCTTCCATGATAATGCAGACGATTTCCAATTTTACAGAAGTAGTATACCACTAAATATCCAAAAAAAAAAAAAAAATCAATTTTATTGTCAATGTTACATAAGAAAAAAAAATGATAACTTTATTTTAAATTATCGCAGATCGATGGTTTAGGCATTCCTTTTAAAGGTATTGGCGAGCTCTTTTGAAAGATACCCATCATGAAAATTTACTCTCCCCGAGAGGGAGGCGAGGCTCCTACATACACATTTTTTTTTTTCCAGTTGACTATCTCTATTACACAAAATATATATTCGTTTCATTTTGTTTAGTGCAGTTTATAGATGTTAAACTCTACTTACCTGCAATTTCCCCCATAGACGTAATGTACTTGAATACTTTTAAGTGTCTCTGTACACGAACCATTTGCTTCAGCTCAACGAAAAGCTTAGTGTAGCATCCCTATATGATACAAGGTGTCACTACATACTAATTTGTATGAAATTCTGTGCAGTAGTTCCTGAGATATAGTTGCACAAAATTTTGTCACACAGAGACAGACAGGCATTTTTTAAAAATGGTCAAATCGTGTTCTACAGCTCTCAAAACTTGTAAAACTTCAAAAACCCGAAGTCGAAAATTATTACGAATCCAATACTTTCTTCTATTGAATATAAAAGAAAGTAAAAAGATAAAATTCACAATTATAATTTATTATTACTATTATCATTTGAAAAATTTTAAAAATGTTTATGTCAACTAATTTTTTTAATTATTTGCTAAATTTCAAATTATTATAGTTTAACAATATATTCTAAACACATTTGGTATTACTCTGCAGATTAATTGCTAAATTAATTTTAGTTTTTTTTTTTTTTTTCTGTTTAAATGCTGAAATTTTACTCAAATACTTACTGTTTAAGCCAAAAATTATTGTAAAAAAATATTCTGATGAATCAGTACATAAAGTAATATCCATTTAAGTTTAGCATATATTAATAAAATATAAAAGTGTAATATCGGTAGCAAAATTTAAAAACTAATTAGCATGGAACAATTAGAAATGTTTAAAATTTTCACTTTATTTTTTATTTAAATATTTTTCGATGTTTTAATATAGTTGACACATTTCAATATATACATATATATGTATACTAACTTTCAGAACTGTAAGTAATTTAAAAGAGCTAGTTATACCGTCCACCATCTTTTTAATGCGGCAGTTTTCGCTTATGGATCACTTAAAAAACAGCCTTGAATTTTATTTATACAAATAGATTGCTTTTTAATCATGATGCCATTTTCCACTGATTTCATGCAAATATGAGATAAAATATGTCACTTTCTTTATTCCTTTTCTTATTTAGGATTAAATAAAAGTAATTTGGGTCACAGAAACTAAATTTGGCACAACTGCATACACACGCGCGCGCGCACGCACGCACGCGCACACACACACACACACACACACAAAAAAAAAAAATAATAATAATAAATAAAATATATATATATATATATATATATTGTATTGATATTTCAAAATTATACACAATTTTCTTTGATTTCAAAATTGAATGGAAGTTCTTGTTTTCAATACAGATACTTAAAATAACATTTCCAAAACGCTATGAATTTTCAATAACAAATACATAAGTTCACATATTTCTGATAATATCTGTTTATCACCAATATTATTATCTTGTTTAACGAAAAAGGATAATAAAATTAGAAATTCTAACTTCTAAATTTTTAATAAATTATTTATTTTAATTTATAATTGTTGCCAAAAAAATTAAATTTTGCATCTACTTTTTAAGATAGCATGCGATCATGTTTTATATAAAAATTAAATTATTAAATTCATTTTTTTTTTTTACTTATTTTATTTCATATTGCTCTCGCACTTTTTATTTCCTAATTCAAAATTATTTAAAAAAAAAAAAAAAAAAAAACTTTTTCGATATCGTTTGCAACAATACTGATTGTTATTAATTTTCTTTTCTTTTTCTAAAAAAAAAAAAAAAAAAAAAAAAAGATTTTGATGAAATTCTGGCAAAAGCAGAATTTAGTTTAGGACGGAGGACTATTAGTTTTTTTTTTTTTTTTTTTTTTTTTCCAAATTGTAACATCGCTTTCAAATTATTCAATTAAATTTTCGATAAATTTTAGATTTCGACAAATGTCCAACTATCGAAAAACGACAACGCAAAAAACCCAGATTGAGACTAATAGTCCTCAGTCCTAAAAAAGGAATTTTTATTTAATACAATAATGAAATAAATTAATGCAGTAGTTTCGTTTCCTCTCATGGTTTGTTGAAAAATTATCTTCCATAAAAAAATAAAATAAATAAATATATGATTTAGTTGTCCAGCATTAATAATTTGTGAGTTTTGCCTTTATTAAAACATCGCATTATTAAAGGAAAAGCGAATGTTATTAATCTTTTTCTTTTCTTTCTTTCTTTTTCTTTTTTTTTTTTTTTTTAAATCACCATCCATAAAATCTGCATACACAATTTAAATTTTTAAATTGGTCCCAGCTAAATAATTTTTATTTTTTCCTTCTAATAGTTATTATTAAAATTGTTGTAATATATTTCACTTACGTTTACAGTAAGAAATACACAGAATCAAAAATTTAAATGTAATTGAAATGCAGTCATATATATATTTAATTATTAAGATGAACAAACCACTCATATATATATATTAAATTTAAATGCTAAAAATGTCTACGGAATGTTACATTTAGACAAAAAATACTTCAAAATTAACTTATCAATGAAGCCTAAAGTAAAATTTAAATATGTTTAGAATATATAATAAAACCATAATAATGGAAAATCAAATGGAAAAAATGAAAAATCAGTTAACATTATTGATCAGTATTTAAAAATTTCCAGAAAAATTAAAATTTTGAATTTTATTTTTTAAAACTTAAATAGTTTTTGCATAATTTAATATAGAATTTCAATGCATGCATATGCAAATTTTCTATACTCCAAAACAGTAATTAAAAAATGAAATAAAATAAAATAAAATAAAAATAACGTCTACCATCTGGTTAAGAACCTCGTTTTGATGGAATTAATGACAGAGGTTTATTACATTTTTGTTTTTCTCAAAACATCACAATTTTTCGGAACCTTTAATGTTATTCAAGAAATAACACATAGAGGCTGATCCTTTTGTCTGCTATTATTTTATATTTTATTTTAATGCAATATTACAAACATAAAATGAAAAATTATATATATATTTACAATATAATTAAATTAGTTATATAAATATTTACATAATTAATATACAATACACTAAAAAGATTATTATAATTGACACAATTGCCATACAGAATGCAGATTTGAAAATTATATTAAATGCTGAATAGGAAGGTATTTATATGACACGCCTTTTATAAACTGACGTCGTGTTATTTTTTGTGTATCATATTGAAGCATTAATTCCATTAACCATTGTTCTTTTTCTTCAAAATTTTTTTTTCTTTGTTGGTTTTCTGCTTTTAATTGTTACATACGTTTCTGACTGTATATCAAGCAATACTTCTATTAAGTCATAGATATTTGGATGAACAGAATTAAATGAACAGTTTAATCGCGAATGAAAACTTTCACAACTGTTGGTTGTTCTGTTGAGGGATGAGGAATATTCACTCCATACTGTTGGTGGAAATATAGCCTCTATCTCATCAATATATGTCAACAAAACATAGTCTGTAAATTCCTTTACTTTTTCGTTATCTGGTTGTAATGGCATAATATCTTCTACAAAACAGTCGCTAACTTCATCAGGTTTTAAAAACGGCAGTCCAAAAAATAGTTTTAAAAAACTACTTATTTCAGAATTTTTATTCTTATAATCTTTACTTAAGCCTATGTTCTGTATTGTTTTCCACCAGCTTTGTCCTAAATGAAATCGGCATCCTTTAATGTTGCTGAAAGGCCATACTTGTTTAACTGCATTGTGAATAGCAATTTCGAAATCAATATAAATATCAAATTTGCGAAACGAAATTCCTAAGTTAGCACAATAGGCTATCATTTCCAAAAATGCTTCTTTATAAGTTTCCTGCTTTTTATCTGGCAAAATAAAAAATACTAATGGCAGATACATATCATTATAATACCCATGTATGATAAAAATTTGAGTGAAAAACTTCGGACAGCTTCTGAAAGTTCCGTCCATGTAAATTTTATCACATTCACCTAATATTTTGAAATTCGTTTCTGTCGAAAAGCCAATTATTTCCTTCTGCTCGTCATTTATAAATACAAAATTTTCTCCTTTATTCGTCAGGATATGTATTTCAGAGATTGCTCTTTGTAATTCTAATGCACTACGAGGCAACTTTGGGCGAACTGACAACCGTGCACGTCGTATATTGCATTTAATGTAATTTACATCCGTCTTTTCTATGGCAGGTACATCACCAGATCTTAATTCGGATCGGAGAAGCTTTGATGGCTGAACAGAAATGTTTTCCATGGCTTTACGTTTCAAGGAATTACTCAGTTTTTGTCTTTGAAGTATATTCTCTGTCGATGGCTGATGATTATGTTCATAATTTCCATGAATCAATGTATTGTCAGATGATATCTTCAGAAATGCTTTACAGTATCTCACGGTGCATAACCAGCGTTGTACTTCATTTTGTAGCTTTTTGTGAAATCGAAACTTATAACCATTTATAATTATAATATTGTGCAATCTTTGACTAAGCATTTGCTCCGCTTGAATCAACGATGCATCCATAATCGCAATTATAATTAGAATGAATAATAACTTCTAGTAGTTTGCTCAAAAAGCTTGTCAAAAAATGAAACTACTACAAGAGCAAAAACAACATATTGCAAAATTCCTAGGAAATTTTAAGCGTACTTAAATGAATATAACTGATTTTCAAATAAGAAAAGAATCCAAAATAGATAACGCTAATTCTCTAATCCCTAAATTTAACCAAATGAAGAATACCTTTTCGCAATTGACTTACGCAACACAACACCTGCTTACTAGAACCTACAATGTCAATCAATTATAAACGTCATCCTATTTTATGCACACAAAAGAAGTTAATCTATTGAAAATAACATTATATACAATTGCTTCATTATTATTTGAGACTATGAGCTTATGAGATTAAGTGAAGTGAGCTTGAAGTCAGACGCTAGTAAATTGCGACCTTAGTTTCTATATCATGACATTTTACAATTTGCATTGAATAAAGACATTATTTTAAAAGATTAACTTTCCTCAGCATAACTGTTTGTATAAATTCTAGTGCGTTTCTAAATGTAATTTTAAGTGTAAACATTTATCTTCTGATTTAAAGTAGATTTTTAAAATCCCCTTTCTGGAAAAAAGCTACCAAATTAAGTAGAAATATTAAAAATAAATTTAGCCTATTTTATTGACACATTTTAATAAAATTAAAGAGCTTTTATTTGACTTCGGTCCTTTTTCTGTCCGTTCATCTCTTTGTTTTCTGCACACATCGAATCCCATAAATAATTTTAGAATATCTAATTTCTTCTTTCTTTTCTTTTTTCCTTTTTTTTTTTTTTAACTTTAAAATGAGTTTATACACAATTTGCTACTACTTAAGCAAAATTTTAAATTTCAACAAAAATTTTTAAGTACTTCATTTTATAGCGCAAAATTGCGCTTTTTCTGTTGTATTAAAAATAAATGTTAAAGGTAAAATAAATAAAATGATAATATATATATATATATATATATATATATATATATATATAAATAAGTAAAAATAATGTTAATTATATGATAATTCTCAGGCTACTTTAATTATTTATTTGGTAATTACTTTAGTTTGATTTAGGTATCTTTGGGGATTAATCACGGTAATTGTTTAAACTAATAATAATCTTAAAATTAAACAATTGAAAAGTTTTAATATTTATCTTTATTATTATTATATATATTCGTTTTAAAAATAAAATTTATAAATATGTTTCTTTTTGTTTAATTAATTTCTTATTGATTCAAATAAATTGTGCATTTAATGTGACTGAGTTGCGCCTAGGGATTCACAAAATATTTCGGATACGTTATGGATAATGGGAAAAAATAGTTAATTGGGAAAAAAAAATGATAACGGTGACAGATATAATAATGATATAATAATGGAACTTATGTTAATACATGAAACATACTTAATACCTGAAGTAATTTGTGTACTAACATAATTATTATAGAGAAAATATTAATTCACGGCAGTATCTTCAGTTAAATTTTTCTTTGTCTTTTGGTTTTCTTTGTCTTCAGTTAAATATTTCTTTGACCATTGTCTGTGGATTTTCATGCAATGCTTTCCAAAAAAAGGAAATCAATATGTAAAAAAAAAAAAAAAAAAAAAAAAAAATCATACTAAAATATTTGAGAGCGTTAAACTTTATACATATTTTGCGTAACAAATTTTTATACATATATATATATATATATATCCTTTTTAAAGATCAGTGAAAAAAACTATTACTTTTTTTTTAATTTGATGTTTAAAGATTATTTGTAATCGTCGCTATTTAAATAATAGCGACGAGTATATTCGGTAACAAAAGTGTTCGAACACTAGCAAAAATTCCTATGTGAAAAAAATACACTTAATACTGTTTTGTTAAATAAATCCTTATCGAATCATGTTCTTAAACAGACTAAGAACAGGATTCGACAAGGATTTATTTAACAAAACTGTATTAAGTGTACCTTTTTTATACAGGAATTTTTGCTAGTGTTCGGATACTTTTGTTACCGACTGTATATATATATATATATATATATATATATATATAGAGAGAGAGAGAGAGAGGGAGAGAGTTTTAACTATATGCGTGCTGCATTTTTCAATTATATTTCTTCATATTTATGTAACTGCATTAACCCTTAAATGCATGATTTTTATTCTTCCAAAAGATTGTATTCAAATGTAAGATAATTTTATTGCACAGAAAATTCAACGGAAAGAAAAAAAAAAAAAATCAGGTTTCTTTTTTTTGTGTAATATGCTAATTTGTATATTATATATTGATTAAATAATGGAAACTTCACCAAGAAGGATTATTATTATTATTTTTATTATTATTATTTTTTCCCCTATGCTTATATAGTAATTTAATGTGCCTCTCCATCCTTTCCCCAAAAAATAAATCAGTAACAATTAAATGGAAATGAAAATTTCTAAAGCCATTACTGAGAAAAGCAACACGCTATAAATTAAAATTTATTACCTAATAAATTAAAAATTACTCGTCCCATACTAAATTATAACCATGTGCAAAATTCTTTGGCGATTTTGGCGAAAAACGTTCTTTGGCGGGAAACTTCAGAGGAACATTCCTGGGTCGCACTTGGTATAGGTGGGGAGATTTCCTGGGTCGCAGTTGACCTATGGGGGAGATAAAAATGTTATTTTGGGTCGCAGTTAACCTAGCCCCGAAAATATCAGCTATATTCTAATGAAATTTGAATTCTTTAAGTAAAAAAAAAAAAAAAAAATTAATAATTAGACATTTTTTATTATGCAAAAATCAAAGTTAAAAGTTTATTCTTAGCAAAAATTAGTTTCAAATCATTGTATAGTAATTCACATTCAAACTGAACTTGATAAATTGCAGGGCAAGATAAATTTCAGTTTTCTTTCAAATTTTTTTACCCAATGATACAAATTTTAACCATAAACTATGCTAAGAGGGATAGATAAAACATTACATCAGAAAAACAGGAGAAAAGAGTAAAAAATCAAGAGCATGGAAAAACAAGCAAAAATCAGGAGACTCCTGCCAAAAGCAGGAGATTTGGATTGTCTGCAATTATTACAAATGACAAAACATTCCTCACAAATTTAAAAAATTGACTTTTTGCACTAAACTGAATGGGGAAATTGCACATTTTTCATTTTGACTTGTAAATGATAGAGCATGAAAATACAAACATTTTGGTACCATTTTTATGCATATTTGAAAACCGGATGCTTTAATAAATTAACTTTAAAAGACGTAGTTCTCATGTTGGCGGGAAAACGCTGCGTCACGTGATAAAACCTATCGTGACGTCACTATCCATGAAATGAACTGCCGGCTGAATTTCTCTCTCTTGTATTGTAAAGAAAAATCGTGCATTCAGCGAAATTTTGTATTCTTTCTTTTAAAAAAAAATCTGGAGTGACTCCACTCGACTTTCCGAACATTGAGTAATTAACAGTTTTTTAGATAAAGTAAAGAAAGAGGAGTCGTTAAACAAACAAAAGAGAGAAAACCATAATAGAGTGTTTGAGTATTTTTCTCCATATACTACACGATGTTTTACTTAACGCTACCGAACTTTGAGCCCATAGATCATAATGATAAAGAATTTTTCGTTGTGTCCCTGTAAAAAACTTATAAATGCTAGATTCACCAAAATGCTTATAGTTAGTGCAACAGTGATTTATAATATTCATATAAATTTTCAGCTCAATTGAATAAGGCGTTTAGATGCTATCGCAGTTTTAAAAATTTGGTCCCATAGGCCATAATGATAAAGAATTTTTCTTTGTGTCCCTGTAAAAAAAATTTTGTGCTAGATTCACCAAAATCTATACAGTTAGTTCAACTGTGATCTATAACATGTGTACAATTTTTTTGCTCGGATTAATAAGGCGTTTAGACACTATCACATTTTTAAAAATTTGGCCCCATAGGCATAATGATAAAGAATTTTTCTTTGTGTCCCTGTAAAAAAACTATTAGTGCTAGATTCTCCAAAATCTATACAGATTGAGTATTTGTATCCTGTAATATGTGTATAAATTTTTTGCTCAATTGAATAAGGCGTTTAGATACTATCGCACTTTTAAGATTTTGGTCCCATAGGCCATAATGATAAAGAATTTTTCTTTGTGTCCCTGTAAAAAAACTATTAGTGCTAGATTCACCAAAATTTATAGGGTTTGTACTATGGTGACTTACAATATACGTACCAAATTTCAGCTTATTCGAACGAAGCGTTTAGACGCTAGCGTGTTCACTCACAGACATACACACATACATACACACATACATACACATACACATACATACATCATCGCAAAAATAGTGAAAACGGACTCATTGGACCTCGAAACGTATAGAAACATCAAAATCTCAAATTCGGATTTTTGACATGATTACAATACTTTCCTCACTATAGTGGTCGGAAAGTAAAAATATTAAAACTATTTGAACTCATTAAACATCACTTCATTCTATAAATGACACCAAGTTTCAATGATATTTTTTTGTACTCGCCTGCTGTTATTAATCCAAATTAAACTATAATCGAAATAATAGTTGATCAATAGAATTTTCTTAAAGAATGTTTTTAGTATGCTATGCCAAAGATGTATCTTTTAAATACTTGTTTTGTTTCATTTTATTATGTTTTATAGATTTATTATTATTTTATCATTATTATAGACTGAGTACAAAAATAAAATATTGGGATTGAGTAATAATATTTAACTGAATAATTTGCATATTTTCATTGCTTAAATAATCTAGAATAGTTTATGCTAAATTAACCTAAATTAGATTACTTTTATAATTATGAGATGCCAGTATATCTGTATATATATATATATATGTAACTTTTTTAATACATTTCAATATTATAACTTAACAATATTTCTATTAAAATAGCAGCTGAAGATTGTGAATAATTAAAAACATTATAGTGATGCAGTTTGAGAAATTGAAAAGTATTTAAGGAAAATTACATGCGCTTATCATTCTAAATAAATAAATAAAATTAAAAGAAGGTCTCCGTACAAAAATATTAATATTATTTATGTATGTATATATATATATATATATATATATATATATATATATATATATATATAGAAACGAGTTTAGTTATTTTTATAATGTAATTACTTTTTTATTTGGAAAAATTTAAAAATAGAAAGAAAAGATTAATAGAAATAGAAAGTAATAATAATAACAACATTTAGCAATAGGAAAGATATAAAGTACCTTAAAGTAAAATAAACACATGAAATATATGTTAAATGTAATAATACCTTATAAGTTATACATGATCCAGTTATAAATATGAATGGTATTAAATAATTAATTAAAAATATGCAGTAAATTTCAGCAATCAAACGCAATATATACACTGGTGGACAATTGCTAAGGACGGATGACAATAACTAAGCTATTGTCATCCGTCCTTAGCAATTGTCCACCAGTGTATATATATATATATATATATATATATATATATAATTAATTTATCAATGAAGCCTTAATGTAAAATCCAAATATGTTTAGAATATATCAGGGTATTTTGTTTTTCACAAAAAAAAAAAAAAAAAAAAAAAAAAAAAAAAAAATTGTTTTTCACAAAAATGAGCCCCAAAAGTAAACCTGGAACAACCCTTGCATATACTATAACTGACGGTCTTCGCCTGCTTCGCTGGTCGCTAAATTTAATAAATTAACAAAAGAAAAAAAAAAACTTTTATTTCTTTTATATACTTCTATAAACAAAAAATAAATAAATAGATAATTAAAAAATAAATTCATTGAAATCGCTCTTAACATCGTTTTGGTTATTCGCAGCCTGCGGCAACTTCTTTCCCTCCAGTGTACCCTGCTTTTTTGGATCTGGGTTCTTATTGCCCGCAGCAATGTCTTTCGTGGGCACTTCAATTTGTGTACATATCAGGAGGCGAAAGCTGCTATTGTTCAAAAACTAAGATTTTAAGGATAGCTGTATCTCAGCATCTATTAAATATACTTTAATTTTGGCACCATGTACTTTATTGCAATCACTTTTTCTGCTATATTACCATTTCATTTCGATTAGTACAATAAATAAATAAATAACAAAAGATTTTCCTTTCAAAGGCATTAAATAAATAATAAATAAGTTTTTATTAAATTTAAATTTTAATAAGACTAATCCTTTATGCAATATTAACATTTTCCCGATAAAAACATTTAATTATATTTTTCTTTTGAAATGAATTAATTAAATAAATAAATAGTTGTGTTACAGCCGTTGCTAATGTAAACAACGTAGAACAATATAATTCAAAGAAAATTAAGAAAATTAAATGGAAAAATTAATGTATAAAATTGAAATATATATATATATATATATAAATTACTTAAATTATTATAAAAAGTAAACTTTTTCATATATTTTTTATTTTTATAAAATAAAATAAAAATAATAAATAAATAATGCAATTTGAAAATAACATTTTTCTTTCTTTGCAAAAACATGAAGTAAATATTAAATACATAATTAATGACTGCTCTATAAAATAATCATATATAATTTATAAAATAACAATTAAAAAATTCTGGTTAAAAAATAATAATAATAATAAAATAAATAATCAGTAAAATATATTTTTATGTACTATGAAATTTTAATGAATATTTTAATTATAATTAAATCTTTAAGCATACATTATGAAAAAAGAAATATTCTCACATACAAGCATCTAAAAAATTAGAGAAATGTAAAAAAATACTACTAATATATTAAAGAAATGCTAAAATTCTATTATGAAGACGTTTATAATTTTCAAAATATGAATACAGAACAAATCTAGATCGTTTAGCTTTAGCTACTCTTATATTTATGCGCTAATAAAATCGAGGTTTCTTCTCAAAAATGAAAATATGGAAAGAGCATCTATTTTTGGAACATTATCCGATTGCTCTTTTACAAATCCAAAATCGACATTATACAAATAAAAATAGAAAAAAATATATATAAGATATAAGATATAGTATAGTTATGGAAGGTTTAAGTTATTTCTTACAAAAGGTAAAAATTTTAAGAATAAACTATAAAATACAGATTAGAATAGAGCGAACAAAAAGAAAAGCAAGCGGTAAAAGAGTGTAAACATTCACACTTCGTGTACTGTGACGTCAATCCCCTCACGGAGCGTTTTCGGATCACGTGGTTTTGTTTTGGTTTATAGCGATTTTAAAACGTTAATTAAAAGTTAATTTGAAATAATTTTACGATTTTAATTGGATTTTTCGGATTCCCAAGATTGATTTTATCGATTACAATTAAAAGAAATTGTTTTTCCTTCCGTGTGCAACTTCCCCATTATGTTTAAATTAGAAATAATAATAAATAATAGAATTTTGTATAAATTAAACTCCCATTTTTTCTTTATATAAATACATTATTTTAAATTATATTGTTCATCTCTTTAATTCTCTATAGATATTTTTTTCCCCTTATTTTTAAAAACGCAACGCAAAAAAATGAATGAAACCACGACATACCAGAAGAGATTGAGATCAGACACTGCAGGGAGAAAAAACAGACGACACAACAGGAACAAGTTTAGAAACAGAAATGGAAGTGGACAGTGAGCGGAGTACGAAACTTTTATGAACACGTGCAAAGGGTTGCTATATCAGTTTCGCTCCACTGTTATCAATTGGTATATTTTACAGCTCATACAACTGCGTTTTGATGGGCCTCAGTCAGAAAGGAAGGGACATATACTTGGGGCAGGTACAACAGTTTGATTGCGCTGACGAAATCCCCCTCACAATTTCTCCCTTTCTTTTCCCCTTCTATTTCTTTTCCAAGACCACTTTTAGTATACTTTACCAAAGAATCTATAATAATCGTTAGAAGTTCTTTGACTTTACAAAAGGATTAGAGTTAATTAGAGGAGAGATAACCCTAGAGAGAGCATCCCCGAACGAAATCTTCTGCCAACATCGAAACCACGTGACTGGGGAACACCGTATTCGGACAGGGGAGTTTTTTACATGTATTTGAATGGCGATCTCTGCTATGCTACCGAAGAAATGGTGAAATACTTCGTTGCATTTGGTTCTAGAGAAAAATTTCTCAATGGAGAACCTATAACCTTTCACAGTCATGTATATACTTCTAAATTGTATTCATATACAATCATAATATTAAAACAAATAGACTTTTTAATGAAGGAAATCCAAATTATTCACATAATCATGCATTTTATATACAGTTTTTTGAAAATTTATGGAAAAATAATTTATTATATTAATGTTTTTGAGTAGTTATATGTTTGATTTTTTCGTTTTTCATGTTTTTTACTTATTATTTTCTTAAAAATTGAGAAATAATGAAAGAAATTTCACTTACATCTTTTAATCCAGATTTGGTGCGATTTGGCGAAATATTGAAATGTCTAATAACTTTTGATGCATGATGGTATTTTTGTGTTTTACGTCATTTTGCGGTGTTCGAAATATAAATGATTGTATTGTTTGCAAAAAGCACAAAGAATTTTTTTTTTTTTTTTTTTATTTACAAATTAGAATTACTTTTTTTTTTTTTTTTCATATGTACTTTAATAATGAATTTAGAGATTTATGCGTATTGAAGATCTGTTTTGCATTTATAATGTTGGATTGAGAGAATAAAATTTGTCTCTATTTCTTTCAAGGCAAAATTTAATCCCATATAAAATTAACAAATTGTTTCATATAAGAATTTTTATTTTAAAAATATTTTATTATTATAATTTATAATTTCTTTACTTTGCTTTTTCTATGCACTGTAGAATATGGTGTATTTATTTATTTATTTATGATTAATTTTTTCTTCTTCTTTATTCAAAGGATTTGAAAAAAGATTTGTAAAAAGTTTCGTCTTCCGGTTTTCGATGAATTTACAGTTTTGAGGTGATCTATACACGTTTGGAGCATTTTAAGAAAATATCCACCTGTCTCCTGTCTCTTCTGTGTGTGGGGGAGAGAGAGACCAAAAATTTGTGGCTTCTCTATATCAAGAACTAATGCACTAATTTACTTCTTCTTCTTCTTCTTTTTTTTTTTTTTTTTTTTTCAATCTTGAATTTAGTACCTATCATCTTCTTGTGAAAATCGCCCAATAAGTCGCACTGCTGTACAGTGATTTCTCTAATTTACGGGAATGCTCTGTCTCAGCTTCTGTTCCGTAAAATTACACGAAACTTGATGTGCGAGAGGATCATTACAGAAATTATGTCGATTCTATTCGAATACATATTAGTCGACAGGTGGCGCTGGTATGATGCAACTTTTTCCCTTGTGCAGAAAGGCTGTATCTCAGCTTTTATAAGAAAATTAAGAAAAATGCTTATTTATGATAAATGCATTGGAAACATGTGTAATATCTTGTTCATGCGTTTATTTATTTCATTAAAATTATTTCTCGTGGTGTATTTAAATTCAGCCTTTTTTAGTGCTAGAGGCCTATTTCAGTCGGTACAGCTGTCGAATTTTTATAATACACTCTTAATTAGTGCTAAGGGCCTATTTCAGTGGGTTTATTGAATGGGGATTTATTGAATGAAGTCCCCCCAAGGCCCAACTTTGACATGAGTCTTCCCCCAGGCACAACTTTGACATGAGTCCCCCCCCCCAAGGTGTCAATATTTCAGTCGGTACAGCGTTGTCGAATTTTTATACGTCACTCTTAATAGTGCTAAGGGCCTATTTCAGTCGGTTTATTGAATGAGGATTTATTGAATGAAGTCCCCCCAAGGCACAACTTTGACATGAGTCCCCCCCCCAGGCCCAACTTTGACATGAGTCCCCCCCAAGGTACCCCTATTTCAGTCGGTACAGCGTTGTCGAATTTTTATAATACAGTAAAACCTCTCTAAGTTGGACACCTACGGTTCCAAGAAAAAGTGTCCAACTTAGAGAGGTGTCCAACTTATAGGGGTTAGACATAATGTTAATGGATACATTCCGTTCCGAGAAAAAGCGTCCAACTTAGAGGGGTGTCCAACTTGAGAGGTTTCACTGTACATTCTTAATAGTGCTAAGGGCCTATTTCAGTCGGTTTATTGAATGAAGTCCCCCCAAGGCACAACTTTGACATGAGTCCCCCCCCCCCAGGCCCAACTTTAACATGAGTCCCCCCCAACGTAGAACTTTGACATGAGTCCCCCCAAGGCCCAACTTTGACATGAGTCCCCCCCAAGGCACACCTCCCCCTCATTGGGAAAAAGAGAAAAAACGTTGTTTTGCGGCTATAAGACAGTTTGGACTTCCAACGTTATTTGTTACAATATCTGCAGCTGAAACACATTGGTTTGATTTAATGAAAACTTTATCATGGAATTTAGATCGTCACGAATTAACTAAAGAAGAATTTGTCGATATTAACAAGTTTAGCAGTAGGCCTCTGGCACTAAATTAAAATCTGTCAATGTCAGATTTTCATGTTTTTTTTTTTTTTTTTAATTTTTTTTCCTCTGATATACATTTATTTATTTACTGTTTTTTTTTTTTTTTTTTTTTTTTCGTTGTCTACAGCAAAACGATAACAAGGCATTGTTGATATCTGAAACAAATTATCCTCTACCTTTTGTTCTAATAATAATAATGTAAAAAAAATTTCTTTCAAAAAAGAGTATATTATTCAAAGCGCAACAATACATTTCTTAGGATTTAAGCGTAACAAAGAATATTTTAAATAATTCAAAAATTAATGACCCTTAAACTACATCATTATTATTTTTTAATGCATATTTTTTAAAACCTTCATAAATGTACCCAAATCTGTGTTATTTTCATTTAGCTTTCCTAACGATAAAAACAGATGGAAATTACAGGAAGGTAAGATTTTAAGAGAAAAGATTTTAAAGCCATTGACCATTCCCGTTAATGTTCAAAACATTTCTTGCCAGATAATTTTCTTAAAAATAGATTTGGAAGCACTTGGTTAAAAAAAAGGGTGCAGTACTAACTGTATTTAAATTTCCAGAGAATTGTTCGCATTTACATTTGTTATAAAAATCAGATAGTCATTTTCATGTTTAATGACGGCTCTAATTAACATTTAAAAATTATTATTTATAAATAATATTTGGAATTATTCAAGTGAACTTAGCAAAATAATATTTATAGCAGAGAAAATAATGGAGAAAAGGTTCTGTATTTTCGACGGAAAAAAAAAAAAACAATTCTTAGCGGTGAATTTTAGCCATATGTGGTAACTTTCCCGTCACGTGACTAAGGTGAAAATCATTCAATGTTCACCTACACTTTTCGACCTCACTTTTCCCTGTATGCGTACTCTATTAGTAGTTCTCCTCTAAGGCTGGTCATCAGTAACCAAAAATTTCGTGTTCGCTCTTCCAGGGAAAAAGTCCCGTTTAGCCTTGAACTGTCATAGGTGCTAGAAAACGATTAGCGCTAACCCCCAAGACATCTGGTAGTGGCTATCAGTGACCAGTTTTCATTATTTTACCTACTAGGAAGTCTGAACTGAATTATCTTGTAATCTCTCACATTCATTCTTCCACTGAGTTTTTCTGAAACATTTTGGAACTTTCGGATATCTAAATTTGTATCCAAAGCCATGAAATTTTCTCTTTTCACTTACGAAAGATTAAATATAGTTAGATCGACAGCTTCGTCTCTTCTTATAAAGCGATTAAAATATTTAAACTGAAACGATATTTTACTGTAGTTGAAACAGTACGTACAATTTATGTAAAAACAGTTATTTTATTCATTATAGAATCGTAATACGTAAATCTTGCACCTTTTATTATTATTATTATTTTTTTTTTTTCACGAAATTGAAAATAGTTACAGTTTATGTATACAGCACCCGCTGCTTATCAAAGTCACATTCGTTCTGAGCAAAAGTGATTTTATTAAATGGGTATTTTCTTTCTTTTTTTTTTTTTTTTTTTTTTTTTTTTTTTTTACGGAGACCGTTCATGCACTCAAGAAAAAGGTATTATTTACCTGAATTTGGGAAGAAATTTCAAAAGATATCAAATAAATAGAACTATTAAACGATATTAATTAACTTTTAACTGATAATTATTTGATTGTTTCTTCAAAGTAGGTGAGTTGAACACATCCGAAATTCAGAGGCGTTTTTCTTAGAGAAATATCGTCAATACTTTGCTAAACATTCAAGCTTTCCTTTAAATTTAAAACCTTTTCATTTACGCTTTTTTCTTATTAATTTTATTAGAATAAGAACTAGAAATTGATCTTTTATTAATTAAACATTATAAAAAAACATCACTTGCTAATCAAATTAAATTTGTAATTTATTACTGCGCTTTGAAGAATACATTCCTTGAAATTGTCACTAAGACAAGTGATGGGCGTGCGTAAATGCTATGTGAAATTTTCGACAAAGAGAGATAACGGAGGGATTGCTGTATTTTATCTTCTATTTTAATCAAAAATAAAGAATCGCATTGTAAATAAAATATTATTTAGCTTGCATAAATAAGATTTTTGTTGCTGAATAGATTTTAATTTTTTTTTTTTTTTTTTTTTTTTTTTTTTAGTTTATTAACCAGTGGCTTTATAAAGGCTGACACCCACCCACAGATAGAGTCCTGCATCGGGTCGGGTAACCCGCTTTTACCCGAACCCGACCCGCAGGTCGGGTTCGGGTTGGGTTTGGTTTTCAACAAGTCGGGTCGACTTGAGAGCACTTTTCAAAATATTTTTTACAATTATAAATATAAATTTATAGGCATGTTTACAACTATGTAACTAATTTAAACATTCTGCACATACTAGACATGCATCGATTGGTTGTTTGGTTGGAGGATTTCAGGCCCATTGACTCCAGATGTGTCCTAGGCCTATAGGGGGAATGCCCTCCTTTTGGGTCTTTCTAAGGGGTCCTAGCCCGTATTTACACGTGTTTCGGAGGAAGCCACGGAAAACTCCGAACGGCTAGGTCGATGAGCGCGACCTGGGATCCAACCCGACACCTCCCATCTACCAGCTTCAAGCGCAGATCCGCTCGGCCGCAGCTGGTGGGCAAACATGTACCGGAGTTCCCTATTCGTATCCGCGGATATCTGCCAGAAAAACAGATCCGTATTTCTATCTGGATCTGTTTTCTTTTCTTCATCGGAACTAATATGTATATTTTGTAGAAATTGCATGAAAATTAGAAAAGTATTATAAATCTTTCTCGACTGTTGTTAATATATAAATTAAAGAAATACAAATACAGTATAACCTCGCATTTACATTCTGGAAATTGAAAAAAATCGCAGTTTACAAGTTTTTTTTTTTTTTTTTTTTTTTACTTCTATATTTAGTAGAAGAAAGTATTAGATTCGTAAAAGTTTTCAACTTCCGGTTTTTGATGAATTTGCACGTTTTGAGAGTCCAGAACACGATTTGACTATTTCTAGAAAATATCGTCTGTGTCTCTATATGTGTGTGACAAAAATTTTGTGGCGACTGTATCCTAGGAACTACTGCACATAATTGCATATAAATTTATAAATAAATGCATCTTGACATAAATTAGTGCCTATCAACTTTTGGTGCCCATCGCTCAACAGATAGCGCTACTATACAGTGATTTCCACAATTTAAGGCAATGCTATATCTCAGGAACTACTGCAGAGAATTGCATATAAATTTATAAGTAGATGCACCTTGACATAACCTAGTCCCTATCAACTTTTTATGTCAATTTCTCAACAGGTGGCGCTGCTACACAGCGATTTCCACAATTACAAGGAAAGCTATATCTCAGGTTCTATTGTGTATCATCAAACAAAACTTAATATGTGAGAAGGCGATTATGAGACATTATGCTGACTCAGTTTGAATGCTTGTCGGCCAATAGGTGGCGCTGCTATACTGCAAATTTCTTCGATAACAGGATGGCTATATCTCAACTTCTATGCCATATAGCTGTACGAACCATGATATGTGAGATAACCATTATAAAAACGCATTGTTTAAGAAGTTATTTATAGACGATAATGGATATTTAGTGTTAGATTTCCCTAAGATGAAAATTATTTGCATTCATCACGTTAAACTTTTTAATAATAGTTTTAATAAATTATTCGCACTTAGTGAATTTGACAGAAAAATATAGAAGAATGTCTTGTGGTGGCCACAACATACTAGTTTTTTTCTTATAATTTACCAACTGTGTGACAATGAAAATTTACTTTATTTTATATCATGTTATATCATTTTACGTTGTTTTGCATGATTTTTAGATGAATAAGTAATGTTGATTTGTTTTTCGGGTCGGGTTCGGGTTAGATACGTCGGGTTTCGGGTCGCAAAAAATTCTCTGTTGCGGGTTCGTGTCGGTTTTCGGGTTGATGAATTTTTTTTTGTCGGGTTCGGGTCGGGTAGACATATATATATATATAGATATATATATGCATACACACGCACACACACACACATGTATATATATATATATATATAAAATAGCCATTGAAATTGCCCAAAGCCTTGTTTTGGTGTAGCATTCCAGTAGTGTCTTTCCCGAATCTATTATGTAACGTTCGAGTTCGCATTGCCATCAGCAGTTAGAAATCTCGCTTCCAGCATCTCGTCCCTCTGCATCTTTCCCGGATACATTTTGTCTCGTATATTTCCTTCCAAGTGCAGTAAAAAATAAACAGTTAAATAATATATTAAATAAATTTATGATAATGCATACAGTATCTTCTTGAAAGAATTATTATTATTATTATTATTATTATTTTGTCCCTGAAATAGAAGTATAAGTTAAACACTCATCAAATTATATTTGAATTTTGCGACGATGACCTATAGCATACCTATAAAGTTTTAGCTCAATCGAATAAGGTGTTTAGACGGTGTTGCACTTTAAATAATTTGACTCCATAGGCTATAGTTATAAAGAATTTTTATGTGTGTGTAAAATAAAAATTTTAGGCTATTGTTAAATTAAAAATATATATATTCACTCGCATTACTCCTTGAAAGTTATCAAGCAGCTTTTGGAGTAGCAACCTGATATGAACTTCAAAATATACATTAGAATTATCTGCAATTATTTTGTTTCTAATTTACGCTGACAAGAAGCATTAAGCAAAAATCGATCGTTAAAATCTTGACTATAATGTGGAACCTCAAAAAGTGTAATAATACCAAAATCCCAACAATAAAAATTTAATTTAAATGCATTTCCTTTATGGTATGAGTATGATAAATTAATTTTCTTCCTGATAAATTTTTCTGGAGATGGTAAAATATTATATTAAAGCATTTCCATCAATTACATTCAATAAAAAACAATGTTTTTGCTCATTTATTAGTATCACTGTATATTTACTAAAAGATATGTATACACCGTATTGTGTATTGAAATATAGTCTTACTTTAATAATACACAGCGCTACCTGAAATACACAGCGCTACCTGAAATACACTTCCATCAGTTTTCTCAAGTAAAAACTGTTTCTTTCGGATAGCCCTGTAAACGAATGGTGAATGGTTTTCACATTCACACCAAATTCTATACGAAATACGTTTTTATGTATATAAAAATATTCATTTCATTTGGTTTAGTGCTGCCTATAAATGTTATACTGTACTAACTTGCAATTTTGCCCATAATGTATTTGAATTCTCTTGGATGTCCCTGTACACGAAGCATTTGCTTGATACCAACAAAAGGTTTAGTGTAGCATCCTTATATGATGCAGATTTAGAATACTAAACTTGGACTTCCTGTATGCAACTATTTGTTCTTGAGATATGCACATAACAGACAGAGAAGCAGACACGCAACCACTAGGAACATGTTTTAGGATTCAGGTCATCTAACAACATGTAAATATAACAAAAAATTAGTATCGAAAAACTTTCGGTCTTTTCGGTAATAGGAAGTGAAAAATGCTACCAGTTGTACACTCATCGAAATCTATGTAACTCCTGTGCCCCGATGTACTATTATTGTAGCATACCTACCGTCTCTCAGCTCAAGCTTTATACTAAGCTTTCAACTAAGCTTTAGACATTATAAATAGCTTTAAAATGCTTTAGACATTATAGTGTTCAGATACAGACACACGCACATGAATCACAGTGAAAAAAAAAAAAAAAAAAAAAAAAAAAAAAAAGAAGAAGAAGAAGAAAAATTAACTCAATCATTATTATTATAAGTTTTTTTTTTTTTTTTTTTTTTTTTTTTTCCCCATAATTACAATACTTATAGCTTACTATAATCTAGAACAGTTTGTTGCGCGCACTTGTACCTCTCCTCTTATGTTAGACTAGCAAGCCCGTGCGACTTTTTCGCACTTTATTTCTTTGTAACCTTTAAAATTTAAAATTATTATTATTATTTTATTTTAAAGCCATAAAAACGTTATGTTTACATATGCATAAGCAAATTTATTATTTAACGTTATTTTTTTTTTATTTATTTATTTATTTTTTTTTTCACGTGAAAGCATATTTAATTTTTTCATAGATATAGTAATAAGACATAGATTGATCATCGAGGGTGAAAAAGTGATTCCTTTTCATTTGGGAAAAGTCGGCCATCTTACTTTCTTATGGATATTTTTCCTCGAATTAATATACACAGGAATACACACAGATAATTTAGCTAATAAAATTTATGAAAAATTTATATACTAAAAGAGAATAAAAAACTCTAGATACCCATTTTTCATTATAATAATTATTATTAACTCTACTCTAGTACACTCATATCTGCACAAAACAGACTTTCTTTCGGCATTTATTATTATACTTCTTTGAGATAAAAACCGTCTGCATTCATCATAGAAAATAATTTTAATAAATTATAATTAATAAATAATTTGTATTGCGTAAATTTGTATAAGATTATATATAGAAGAAAGTCTTGTGGTGGCCACAACATATTAGTTATGTATTAAAACTTCCGCGGCTGCTATCTACATATTTAAAAGAATTTTGAAAATTTCATATTACTTACTAATGTAAAATCTTAAAATTTAAAGAGAGTATTTCATCAAATATAAAGACAGTAAATGTTTCATAATAATAACAAAGAACTGATTATAAAAATGATATTTTTCGTAAATTACTTGAATATAACTTATTTATGAAAACTTATCCCGTTTCTTTTCATATATTTATTACAACACTTAAAAGCCGTGCAATATTTCGGCATTTTAAAAATTCATTAGCATTCTACTCTATTACTATTTCCGAGTTTTATACTCCCTATTGTCTGATGCCAAAAATTTTTTCGGCATCAAAAATCTTTGCACGATAACATGAGGATGTTAGATCTATATAAAATACTATATCTATGCATTTTATGCTGGGGGAAAAAGTAATAATTCGTAATTTTATTTTATTTTATATTATTATTTATTATTATTATTATTGGCAATAATTAAAAATTTATATGTCCATTTTTAAAGTTTTTACCAAGTTATTATTTTCATATTTTAATTAATTTCAAAAAATCTAATAAAAATTTCGTTACAAATAAGGTACCAAATGAAAAGGGAATTTTTTTCTGAATCCGTCGGTTTAATCAAATTATCGATCGGACAATTAGATTTCTTAAAATTAACTAAAGTATGAAAAGCTGGTGGCAACTTGCGTCAACACACAGACAAACAGACTCAAAAATCTCTTAGCCATTTATATATAGAGAGATAATAAGCCAAGTGGTTTTTGGAATATAGTATTTAAAAAAAAAAAAAAAAAAAAATGCTCCCCCCCCCCCAATAGATTTTGATAAAAGTTAAGATTTGGGTATAAATACTACTTATGGGTTACAGTCCAAAAATCTATAAATTCGGTTGAAAGTTAGAAATTAAAATATATAAATATATTAAAATGAGATTTACAAAAAAAAAAAAAAAAAAAAAAAAAAAAAAAAAATTATTCTTATTTTAAAATTTGCGAATTTACAATGATCAAATTTTCAATTTGTGTTACATAAATCACGTAGCTTTTGGATTGAAAAACATATTAGCTTTTCTTAGAAAAAAGAAAGAAATGAAATGAAATGGGAAAAAGATAAAATAAAGAAATAAAATGGGAAAAATAAAATGCAAGAAGAAATAAAATGGGGAAAAAAAAAAAAGATGTTTTTGCACAAATGAAAAAATTGGCTAAAGACCGTAATCGCAGTCCAAAAATGTCTAGATTCAGTTGAAAATTAAAGATTTTTATAGAAAAGTAATATTTTGCTGTGTTCAAGGCCACCAGTGCGCTGACATTTATAGCTTCTCAATTAGCGTTAAATTTAAATAACATGCAATTACACAGAAAAAGAAAAAAAAAAAAAAAAGGGGGGGGGGAGAGAAAGAGGAAAAAATAGATTAAAAGAATCAATAATAACTTGAAATATTGAAAAACAAAAAATAATACACACGTTCCTTGTACCTTTACATCGGTAGTTTTCAAAACAGATAACTATTACACATCAATTTATAGATCCCTTTCCTCCACGCAAAAAAGGGGAGTTCGAAAAACTCACACTAAAGTGGGGAGCGACCACCTGTGAAGTGATTGATTACTCATCTTGGACTACGACGATTCAATTTCAAAATAAAAATGTCTGTTTTATTATTAAAATATCTCTTTTTCATTTTAATAAAAATTCAATATTTTTAAATCAATGCACAGATAAAAAATTGAAGTTATTAGCCGCGTGATTAAAATTTCAAATATCTCAAACAGAACTGAGTAAATTCCAGTTTTTTGATGCCTTGTCTAATTTTCATGATAATGTCCGAGTTTTGAAATTAAATTAAATATTATTATTAACTTTTTTTAAAAAAATGCCCACTAGTCTAAAATCTAAAGACCTTCAAGAATTGCATGCAAAAATCCAAATTCGAAAATCACAATTTCCTTTTGAGATATTTTTAGAAAACTGAAGGTCCTTAATTCCCATAGGATTAACATGGAGAAAGGATTTTGGAGATTTTACTGATGTACAGCATAATGTTAATGGATACATTCCGTTCCGAGAAAAAGCGTCCAACTTAGAGGGGTGTCCAACTTGAGAGGTTTCACCGTACATTCTTAATAGTGCTAAGGGCCTATTTCAGTCGGTTTATTGAATGGGGATTTATTGAATGAAGTCCCCCCAAGAAACAACTTTGACATGAGTCCCCCCAAAGTACAACTTTGACATGAGTCCCCCCCAGGCCCAACTTTGACATGAGTCCCCCCCAACGTAGAACTTTGACATGAGTCCCCCCAAGGCACACCTCCCCCTCATTGGGAAAAAGAGAAAAAACGTTGTTTTGCGGCTATAAGACAGTTTGGACTTCCAACGTTATTTGTTACAATATCTGCAGCTGAAACACATTGGTTTGATTTAATGAAAACTTTATCATGGAATTTAGATCGTCACGAATTAACTAAAGAAGAATTTGTCGATATTAACAAGTTTAGCAGTAGGCCTCTGGCACTAAATTAAAATCTGTCAATGTCAGATTTTCATGTTTTTTTTTTTTTAATTTTTTTTCCTCTGATATACATTTATTTATTTACTGTTTTTTTTTTTTTTTTTTTTTTTTTCGTTGTCTACAGCAAAACGATAACAAGGCATTGTTGATATCTGAAACAAATTATCCTCTACCTTTTGTTCTAATAATAATAATGTAAAAAAAATTTCTTTCAAAAAAGAGTATATTATTCAAAGCGCAACAATACATTTCTTAGGATTTAAGCGTAACAAAGAATATTTTAAATAATTCAAAAATTAATGACCCTTAAACTACATCATTATTATTTTTTAATGTATATTTTTTAAAACCTTCATAAATGTACCCAAATCTGTGTTATTTTCATTTAGCTTTCCTAACGATAAAAACAGATGGAAATTACAGGAAGGTAAGATTTTAAGAGAAAAGATTTTAAGGCCATTGACCATTCCCGTTAATGTTCAAAACATTTCTTGCCAGATAATTTTCTTAAAAATAGATTTGGAAGCACTTGGTTAAAAAAAAGGGTGCAGTACTAGGGGGTAGTAGCGGCAAGTCGTGCGGGTGCCACACCACCCCCTGAGGGGTCTAGATGAGTTGGTATTGACCTTGAGACGTCCTCTAACTTAATCGTGAAAGATGATGAGGGTATTAATGAGGAAATTTAATTAAAAAAATTAATGAGTGATTTTTTGTAAAAGGTGACGATGGTTTTAAAGCGATGTTTGCGGTAGAATGAAAAAAGTAGGATATTGTTTGTGAGTCATTAGGAAATTAATTAGGGAGTTAATTAGGGAGTTAATTAAGAAATTAATTAAAAATTTAAAAATTGGGAAATAAAAAAGGAGTCGATTAAATATACGAATGTGGATGTGCATAGAGTATGAAAGAAATAGAGAGGTTTGACTGGGGTTCGAAACCGACACCTTGCAGTAAAAATATTTCCATAAGACAGTAGTTTTCGAGCGCGAAACCACTGACCTATGGAAATATAGCCTGATGACTGTATCTTAAATATAAATATGAATTTTTCGATTGAATATCATTTAGTGTTCGTCATGTTACCGTCCCGAGAGGAAGGGATTTTCGTGTTCTGCATTTATTTTGTGATGTGTGTTGTCTTTTCGATTCTTTATATTTTTTCTGAAGGTGGAAAGTTTAACGTCGATTTTATTTTAAATTTAAACGATACGGGAAATTTATCCTTTTCAATGTGATGTCTTCACATACGTGCTGCCATGGAGGAAACTTACCGAGACCCGAAAGCGGTTGCAAGTTTTGGAGGTGTAGATGCCTTACACCGTGCTGCCCGCGGCAAGTTATCAAAGAAAAAAATTCGAGAATGGTTACAAGGAATAGATGCATACTCACTTCACAAACCGATTTGAAAAAAATTCCCCACGAACCGTGTCATAGTATCCAGAATTGATCAACAGTGGCAAGCAGATTTAGCTGATCTGGCGTCTCTTCAAAAGTTTAACGATGGTTTTCGCTACATTTTAACTTGTATTGACATCCTCTCAAAACGAGCGTGGGCGGTTCCTCTGAAATCTAAAAAAAGTGAAGTGATTGTGAAAGCTTTTAAAAAAATTTTCTCTGAACGAAAACCCAACTGTTTGAATACGGATGCAGGAAGGGAATTTTTGAATAACAAGTTTCAAAATTTTCTCAAAGAGGAAGGTGTGAAATTTTTCAGAACTTTTAACAACACGAAAGCGTCCGTAGTAGAACGATTTAACCGTACTTTAAAAACTAAAATGTGGAAATATTTTACCAGTCGTCGTACTTACCGCTACATAGACGTGTTAGATCAATTTCTTTATAGTTATAACCATACTTATCATTCGAGTATTAAAAGGGCGCCCGCCGAAGTAACTCCGGAAAATGAAAGCGACGTGTGGTTTACTCTGTACGGGGATATGGGGAATGAAAAGAGAAAGTCTTGCGTGTTTAAACCGGGAGATACGGTCCGAGTATCCAAACAAAAATTAACCTTTGAAAAAGGATACGAAACTAATTGGACGGAAGAACTCTTCGTCGTGACCGAGTGCGTGCGACGGGAACCGCCCGTCTACCGGATCAAGGATTTGATGAACGAACCTATCTTAGGGACATTTTACGCAGAAGAACTTCAAAAAGTTCAACCTAAAGAGAACTTTGCTATCGAAAAAATCTTAAAAAAGCGAATGAGAAAAGGGCGATTAGAGTATAAAGTGAAATATAAAGGATATCCTTCTAAATTCGACCAATGGATACTGGCTTCTAATTTATTTCATTTATAAATTGAATCGACATTTCTTTTGAGAATCATTCGCCAACATGTCTTTCTACGTGACGCTACCTTCCGACAGTTCTTTGAAATTTTACCCAGAAAATAAAATTTCACATTTTATTACGAGATTACCTTCCCCTCTTGATCTGAAAGGTGAATGGGAGGTCGGACTTGTGGAATTGATTTATCCACATATGTGGAGTAATATATTTGACGGAGGAAATGAATACGAATACGATGCAGGTATTGGAACGATGAAAAGAACTAAAATCCCCTTTGGATTTTTTGAAAGCCCTTCAGACATTATTAAATGGATGAACTATCAAGACTTCAACGGTTTAATTCAGATAAGCTACAACAAACATACTAGAAAAGTGAAAATTGGATTAAAACCAACAGCTAGAATAAAGTTATTACCGGGACTTGCCGAAACTTTAGGCTTTTATCCGATCGAATTGGCTAACAATGAGGATCCTATACGCGATAGCCCTTTTAAATACTTTGAAGGGATTAAAGAAGCTGACCCGAATTTCGATTTAAAATTACTTTACATATATTCGGATATAGCAGAACCTCAGATCGTTGGTCATATAGTATCCCCTTTACTTAGAGTAATTACTGTGAAAGGTAAAGATGGTGATATGATTCACGAAATGTTTGACAGACCACACTATGTACCTCTTTCAAGGAAAAACTTTCAAACAATTGAAACTGTTATAAGGACACACACAGGACGATTGGTGTCATTCGAGCGTGGACAGTTGATCGTGAAACTTCATTTTAGACAAAAGTACCTCTCATAATGTTCGTTCCTTACAAGTGTTGTGCGAAATCTTTTGAAGATTATTACATTCACCAGTCAGGTAGTGGTTTGAACTACTACCAAGGTTCTACATTACAAAAAGGATATGGATTAGGTGGACTGTTTCGATCTCTTTTTCGAGCTGCAGTACCCCTTTTTAAATCAGGTGCGAAGGCGGTTGGTAAACAATTGTTTCATACAGGTGTTGATGTGTTGAACGACCTGTCACGAGGTGAAGATATAAAAAATGTTGCTAAACGTCGGTTGAAAGAAGCTGGAAAAAATTTAACCGACAAAGCTGCTACAAAAATGAAAACAATGATTGGTTCAGGACAACGCTATAAAAAGAGAAAGCGATCTAATAAAACCATCATTCGTCCCAAAGTGAAGAGAGCGAAGACACACGATATTTTTGCTTAATCATGTCGGGTCTCATTCATAAAGATTCACCTGCCTGTGTCAAATCTGAACTGGACTTGTTTTTGATACCACCTACACAGACAGCTATTGAAAAAGGACATTTCGTCGAATTTCATCCTCTCGCGAATATTCGCGATGGGGGACCTGTGGAATTTAACATCACGGGTAATGGGGAAGAATACATAGATTTATCCTCCTCGCACATGTACCTAAAAGTGAAAATTGTGAATGCTGACGGAACTGCTCTGGCTGATAAAGAACCTGTTGCACCTGTTAATTTATTTTTTCACGCATTGTTTTCTCAAATCGATGTGAGTCTGAACGAAAGATTAATATCTTCTTCGAGTAACACCTATCCATACCGTGCCTACATTGAAACTTTGTTGAATTTCGGTGAAGATGCTAAAAAAAGTTTACTAACCTGTGAATGTTTTTACAAAGATGAAAATTTAACTGTATCCGATCCCACACAAGCTACTCCCAAAACCCTGGATTGGTAAAAAGACATGAACTCACCAAGACGAGTAAAATTTTAGATATGATCGGTCCTTTACACTGTGACATTTTTCAACAGAATCGACTTTTACTGAATATGGTGGATTTGAAAATTAAAATGATTCGAAGCACTCCCCAGTTTTGTTTAATGGCAAAGCAAGTGGCTGGACAAGAAAAGAAATATAACGTCGTGTTAGAACATGCCTCGCTGTTTATTCGAAAAGTGAAAGTGAACCCCGGAGTTTTATTAGGACATGCTAAAGCTTTGGAAAAAAATTCTGCAAAATACCCCATCGATCGAGTTTTATGCAAGACTTATACAATACCTGCTGGAAGTATGTCTTTTATGCAAGATAATGTTCTTTTGGGTGCTATGCCAAAACGTGTCATAATTGGATTGTTAGATAATGCCGCCATGAGTGGTAAATATGAATTAAACCCTTTTTACTTTCATCACTACAATGTTAACTTTTTAAGTGTGTATATGGACGGTCAACCTGTTCCTAGCAAACCTTTGGAATTGAATTTCGAGGATAAAAACTATATAAGAGCTTATCATCGATTATTCTCTGGTTTCAATCGTGATGCTGGAAATTATATTTCACGAGAAGATTTCGTGAATGGTCATACTTTGTATGCTTTCGATCTAAGTCCTGACTTGTGTGACGGTCCCCACCTCAACTTACAACAACAAGGGAATTTTAGAATTGAGATAAAATTCTCCACTGCTTTACAATCCACCATTTCTGTGTTTGTGTATGCAGAATTTGAAAACATTATTGAAATTACCAAGTCCCGACACGTTTTATGTGACTTTGCCAATTAATGAAAATGGATTCTCTGCAAATCAAGAATATTTTATCCAGTGATACAATTACGAAAAAATATTTTTTAGATGTTTTTCCAAGTGATCATCTACCCGAGGTGGTCGTGCGTTATCCAGCTTGCCTCGTATGTAACACAGATGACTCGTCTGAACCCGGAACCCACTGGTTAGCCTTTTTCATACAATCTGATGATGAAGTGGAATTCTTTGATTCGTATGGAAACGACCCCGGTTATTTTAAAGGACCTATCTTGAACTTTGCATCTCGATTTTCACATGTGAACTATAATCCTCTGATGCTTCAGAGTGCTATAACTGCCGTTTGTGGCCAATTTTGTGTTTATTATTTATATTGTAGATGTAGAGGAAAAACTCTGAAAGAATTTTTGTCTATGTTTGTAACCAAGAATATCTGTAACGACCATCGAGTCTATAATTTTGTTGCCAAAAGATTTCGTGTGTATGCTAATTTTTATCAATAAACACTTATTTAAACTGTATACATTTTGTGTCTGTGTTCATTTATCATGGAGTTTCCACGTCTACAACATCCTTTCACTATGATTCTTGCCGGTCCAACGGGATGTGGCAAGTCTTTTTTTATGAGAGATTTGTTACATTTTAAAGAACAAATGTTTCATCCTACCATCGACAAAGTGGTTTGGTTTTATGGTATTTATCAAACTTTATATGATGAAATACCTAATGTAACTTTTGTAGAAGGTTTCCCATCGAATTATAAAGATTATTTGAATGGTAATACTTTGTTTGTGATAGATGATTTAATGACCGAATGCAGTAACGATAAACGTTTGACTTCGTTATTCACGAAAGGTAGTCACCATTTAAATCTAAGTGTTGTTTTTTTAACCCAAAATTTTTTTCAAAAAGGGAGTGAAATTAGAACAGTGTCTTTAAATGCTCAGTACATTTTTCTGTTTAAAAATCGTCGCGACATGAGCCAAATTATGCATTTGAGTAGACAGTTGTACCCTAAAAAATCTAAATTTTTTCAAGAAGTGTATGAAGATGCTACAAAGAAACCCTTCTCATACTTGTTTATCGATTTAAAAAATGAAACGGATGAAGATATGAGATTGCGAACACAAATTCTACCCAATCAAATTCAGTTTTTATACAAGTATAAATAAAGTAATAGTGTGTGTGAAGAGTTAGTTGCTAACATGACTTTGTCAAGAGAACAACTTAGAGACCTGGAATTGATTCACTCATGTCCCAATAAATTACGGAAACATTTTCTTAAAAAATTACCTAATCGTACTGTTAAAGCTATCTGCGAGTGTACGTTGAATGTTTTAAAAGGAAACGTGCCTCTTTCTACTACTCAGAAACGATCGTTGGCGAAATATAAATCGACTCTTAGAAAGATTGGAACGAAAAAAGGATCCTTATTCACTAAAAAGAAACTGATTGTTCAACAAGGTGGATTTTTAAACATTTTAATCCCCGCTGCCATATCAGCCATCAGCACACTCTTCCATGGAATTCGCTAAAAAATTTGCTTTGGTACCTGAAGAGGTGTTGAACAAACACACACCTTCTCAAAAGCAGCTAAGTGAATTGGATAAAGCTTTGCTAAAAATATTAAACAGTTCCTTACCAGATTATGAAAAAGTGCAACGCTATTATGAATTATTACGATCACGACTGTTTAATGTTAAACACGTTTGATAAATATATCTTTTCTCAAGAAACTGTTTTGCTACATTTGAACACTTTTAAAATTGTTCAAAACATTATTTCAAAACATTGTTTGTGTAATTTCAATGAATCCTTTTTTAATAAGTTGACAATGCGATATTTTCATACATATTTTGAAAAATTCTTCTCAAATAATGTATAAATGGTTTGAAATAATGTTTTGAACAATTTTAAAAGTGTTCAAATGTAGCAAAACAGTTTCTTGAGAAAAGATATATTTATCAAAAGTGTTTAACATTAAACAGTCGTGATCGAACTGACAATCTATATTCAAATCACACCCGTTACATTCGAAAAATGTATTAATATTTGATTGAATTTCACTACAAATTGATGTTAGATAATGGTTTTGTGCTTCATCGAAAATCATATGTTCCTCACATTCAATTCTCTTGTTTGAAATTAAAGTTGGGATTTGTTTCACGAGAACACTTTCCATAAGGCAATGTGAAATCTGACTTTTCAATTCGATCAATCTGTTGATCTGATCTTTGAACAATTTTATACCATTCGACTTGAGATAAAATCCTGCATTATTTGTGTAAAACATTTGTTGCAACAAACACATGTCTTCATTCACAAACGCTGTTAACAGTTGATTGTTTGATATAAAACTATCCTTCACAGAATTGAATTTAAATGAAGATATATATTTTTGGAAATCCAACCACGTTATTGGTGTTAATAAAACGCCCAATTTTGTAGGAAAACGATCACCAGTACTATTTTCTGTAAAATTACGAATGTGCACTCGTAAATTTTTTTCATTTTCCAAAATGATTTGCAAAAATGTACACCAACCTAAATCCCATTCCCCCAGAATAGGATTTGATTTCTGTCTACGTTGGAAATATTTATCCAACCAGTCATTATTTGGAATTTCGCAAGACAGTTCACCACTAGTAGATTGTTCATTTTTAACACAAGAAAGTTCGTTATCACATTTTGAAGCTAATAGTTCAATAGAAGATGATTGTCCAATATTATCAGAGGGCGATTGTTCGTTTTTTTCACCACAAGACTGTCCACCATTATCAGGAGACGATTGTTCTAAGTCCAATCTAGGTCTTTTTAAAGGTCGAGAAACAGTAATAATATGACGAAAAGTAAGACTTATTCTTGCATTCTTTATCGAAGGGTCTACAGCAATACCGTGAGTGAAAAGTTCATTCGTAGGTTTAGCCATAGTGTATAAAGACCCATTGTCTAATTCAATCACTGTAGAAGGTGTGTTTGGCTTTTTAAATTCAATTTTCCTTGGTACACCAAAACTGAGGGCTGCGATAGGGAAAGTATCATCCAGACTGAATTCGTTATCTTTATGTTGGGAAATGTAACTTTGTCCGTTCGGATACAGATTTAATAAAACATAGTTGTAGGCACATCCAACATGCTTTTCGACGATATTTCTAAGTTCCATCATGATTGGGATCCAAGGTTGGGCAACAATTTGAGCACCGCTAAATGCATACACCAGGCCCTCGTCGCCAAATGCTAACATTTTTCGTTTCGGCATAAGATCTTTTCCCCAAATGTTGAAGGTGGGAGTGTAAAACGGTAAAGTTTTCAACTCGTTAAAATAGTCATCAGCTTTTTCTTTCTCGATAAAGTTAGGATAATAACTGACATTAAGACCGTTTTCATAAAAGTGGATACTCATTTTGAAATAAAGTTTAGCATCGTGCTAAACTTTATTTCAAAATGAGTATCCACTTTTATGAAAACGGTCTTAATGTCAGTTATTATCCTAACTTTATCGAGAAAGAAAAAGCTGATGACTATTTTAACGAGTTGAAAACTTTACCGTTTTACACTCCCACCTTCAACATTTGGGGAAAAGATCTTATGCCGAAACGAAAAATGTTAGCATTTGGCGACGAGGGCCTGGTGTATGCATTTAGCGGTGCTCAAATTGTTGCCCAACCTTGGATCCCAATCATGATGGAACTTAGAAATATCGTCGAAAAGCATGTTGGATGTGCCTACAACTATGTTTTATTAAATCTGTATCCGAACGGACAAAGTTACATTTCCCAACATAAAGATAACGAATTCAGTCTGGATGATACTTTCCCTATCGCAGCCCTCAGTTTTGGTGTACCAAGGAAAATTGAATTTAAAAAGCCAAACACACCTTCTACAGTGATTGAATTAGACAATGGGTCTTTATACACTATGGCTAAACCTACGAATGAACTTTTCACTCACGGTATTGCTGTAGACCCTTCGATAAAGAATGCAAGAATAAGTCTTACTTTTCGTCATATTATTACTGTTTCTCGACCTTTAAAAAGACCTAGATTGGACTTAGAACAATCGTCTCCTGATAATGGTGGACAGTCTTGTGGTGAAAAAAACGAACAATCGCCCTCTGATAATATTGGACAATCATCTTCTATTGAACTATTAGCTTCAAAATGTGATAACGAACTTTCTTGTGTTAAAAATGAACAATCTACTAGTGGTGAACTGTCTTGCGAAATTCCAAATAATGACTGGTTGGATAAATATTTCCAACGTAGACAGAAATCAAATCCTATTCTGGGGGAATGGGATTTAGGTTGGTGTACATTTTTGCAAATCATTTTGGAAAATGAAAAAAATTTACGAGTGCACATTCGTAATTTTACAGAAAATAGTACTGGTGATCGTTTTCCTACAAAATTGGGCGTTTTATTAACACCAATAACGTGGTTGGATTTCCAAAAATATATATCTTCATTTAAATTCAATTCTGTGAAGGATAGTTTTATATCAAACAATCAACTGTTAACAGCGTTTGTGAATGAAGACATGTGTTTGTTGCAACAAATGTTTTACACAAATAATGCAGGATTTTATCTCAAGTCGAATGGTATAAAATTGTTCAAAGATCAGATCAACAGATTGATCGAATTGAAAAGTCAGATTTCACATTGCCTTATGGAAAGTGTTCTCGTGAAACAAATCCCAACTTTAATTTCAAACAAGAGAATTGAATGTGAGGAACATATGATTTTCGATGAAGCACAAAACCATTATCTAACATCAATTTGTAGTGAAATTCAATCAAATATTAATACATTTTTCGAATGTAACGGGTGTGATTTGAATATAGATTGTCAGTTCGATCACGACTGTTTAATGTTAAACACTTTTGATAAATATATCTTTTCTCAAGAAACTGTTTTGCTACATTTGAACACTTTTAAAATTGTTCAAAACATTATTTCAAACCATTTATACATTATTTGAGAAGAATTTTTCAAAATATGTATGAAAATATTGCATTGTCAACTTATTAAAAAAGGATTCATTGAAATTACACAAACAATGTTTTGAAATAATGTTTTGAACAATTTTAAAAGTGTTCAAATGTAGCAAAACAGTTTCTTGAGAAAAGATATATTTATCAAACGTGTTTAACATTAAACAGTCGTGATCGTAATAATTCATAATAGCGTTGCACTTTTTCATAATCTGGTAAGGAACTGTTTAATATTTTTAGCAAAGCTTTATCCAATTCACTTAGCTGCTTTTGAGAAGGTGTGTGTTTGTTCAACACCTCTTCAGGTACCAAAGCAAATTTTTTAGCGAATTCCATGGAAGAGTGTGCTGATGGCTGATATGGCAGCGGGGATTAAAATGTTTAAAAATCCACCTTGTTGAACAATCAGTTTCTTTTTAGTGAATAAGGATCCTTTTTTCGTTCCAATCTTTCTAAGAGTCGATTTATATTTCGCCAACGATCGTTTCTGAGTAGTAGAAAGAGGCACGTTTCCTTTTAAAACATTCAACGTACACTCGCAGATAGCTTTAACAGTACGATTAGGTAATTTTTTAAGAAAATGTTTCCGTAATTTATTGGGACATGAGTGAATCAATTCCAGGTCTCTAAGTTGTTCTCTTGACAAAGTCATGTTAGCAACTAACTCTTCACACACACTATTACTTTATTTATACTTGTATAAAAACTGAATTTGATTGGGTAGAATTTGTGTTCGCAATCTCATATCTTCATCCGTTTCATTTTTTAAATCGATAAACAAGTATGAGAAGGGTTTCTTTGTAGCATCTTCATACACTTCTTGAAAAAATTTAGATTTTTTAGGGTACAACTGTCTACTCAAATGCATAATTTGGCTCATGTCGCGACGATTTTTAAACAGAAAAATGTACTGAGCATTTAAAGACACTGTTCTAATTTCACTCCCTTTTTGAAAAAAATTTTGGGTTAAAAAAACAACACTTAGATTTAAATGGTGACTACCTTTCGTGAATAACGAAGTCAAACGTTTATCGTTACTGCATTCGGTCATTAAATCATCTATCACAAACAAAGTATTACCATTCAAATAATCTTTATAATTCGATGGGAAACCTTCTACAAAAGTTACATTAGGTATTTCATCATATAAAGTTTGATAAATACCATAAAACCAAACCACTTTGTCGATGGTAGGATGAAACATTTGTTCTTTAAAATGTAACAAATCTCTCATAAAAAAAGACTTGCCACATCCCGTTGGACCGGCAAGAATCATAGTGAAAGGATGTTGTAGACGTGGAAACTCCATGATAAATGAACACAGACACAAAATGTATACAGTTTAAATAAGTGTTTATTGATAAAAATTAGCATACACACGAAATCTTTTGGCAACAAAATTATAGACTCGATGGTCGTTACAGATATTCTTGGTTACAAACATAGACAAAAATTCTTTCAGAGTTTTTCCTCTACATCTACAATATAAATAATAAACACAAAATTGGCCACAAACGGCAGTTATAGCACTCTGAAGCATCAGAGGATTATAGTTCACATGTGAAAATCGAGATGCAAAGTTCAAGATAGGTCCTTTAAAATAACCGGGGTCGTTTCCATACGAATCAAAGAATTCCACTTCATCATCAGATTGTATGAAAAAGGCTAACCAGTGGGTTCCGGGTTCAGACGAGTCATCTGTGTTACATACGAGGCAAGCTGGATAACGCACGACCACCTCGGGTAGATGATCACTTGGAAAAACATCTAAAAAATATTTTTTCGTAATTGTATCACTGGATAAAATATTCTTGATTTGCAGAGAATCCATTTTCATTAATTGGCAAAGTCACATAAAACGTGTCGGGACTTGGTAATTTCAATAATGTTTTCAAATTCTGCATACACAAACACAGAAATGGTGGATTGTAAAGCAGTGGAGAATTTTATCTCAATTCTAAAATTCCCTTGTTGTTGTAAGTTGAGGTGGGGACCGTCACACAAGTCAGGACTTAGATCGAAAGCATACAAAGTATGACCATTCACGAAATCTTCTCGTGAAATATAATTTCCAGCATCACGATTGAAACCAGAGAATAATCGATGATAAGCTCTTATATAGTTTTTATCCTCGAAATTCAATTCCAAAGGTTTGCTAGGAACAGGTTGACCGTCCATATACACACTTAAAAAGTTAACATTGTAGTGATGAAAGTAAAAAGGGTTTAATTCATATTTACCACTCATGGCGGCATTATCTAACAATCCAATTATGACACGTTTTGGCATAGCACCCAAAAGAACATTATCTTGCATAAAAGACATACTTCCAGCAGGTATTGTATAAGTCTTGCATAAAACTCGATCGATGGGGTATTTTGCAGAATTTTTTTCCAAAGCTTTAGCATGTCCTAATAAAACTCCGGGGTTCACTTTCACTTTTCGAATAAACAGCGAGGCATGTTCTAACACGACGTTATATTTCTTTTCTTGTCCAGCCACTTGCTTTGCCATTAAACAAAACTGGGGAGTGCTTCGAATCATTTTAATTTTCAAATCCACCATATTCAGTAAAAGTCGATTCTGTTGAAAAATGTCACAGTGTAAAGGACCGATCATATCTAAAATTTTACTCGTCTTGGTGAGTTCATGTCTTTTTACCAATCCAGGGTTTTGGGAGTAGCTTGTGTGGGATCGGATACAGTTAAATTTTCATCTTTGTAAAAACATTCACAGGTTAGTAAACTTTTTTTAGCATCTTCACCGAAATTCAACAAAGTTTCAATGTAGGCACGGTATGGATAGGTGTTACTCGAAGAAGATATTAATCTTTCGTTCAGACTCACATCGATTTGAGAAAACAATGCGTGAAAAAATAAATTAACAGGTGCAACAGGTTCTTTATCAGCCAGAGCAGTTCCGTCAGCATTCACAATTTTCACTTTTAGGTACATGTGCGAGGAGGATAAATCTATGTATTCTTCCCCATTACCCGTGATGTTAAATTCCACAGGTCCCCCATCGCGAATATTCGCGAGAGGATGAAATTCGACGAAATGTCCTTTTTCAATAGCTGTCTGTGTAGGTGGTATCAAAAACAAGTCCAGTTCAGATTTGACACAGGCAGGTGAATCTTTATGAATGAGACCCGACATGATTAAGCAAAAATATCGTGTGTCTTCGCTCTCTTCACTTTGGGACGAATGATGGTTTTATTAGATCGCTTTCTCTTTTTATAGCGTTGTCCTGAACCAATCATTGTTTTCATTTTTGTAGCAGCTTTGTCGGTTAAATTTTTTCCAGCTTCTTTCAACCGACGTTTAGCAACATTTTTTATATCTTCACCTCGTGACAGGTCGTTCAACACATCAACACCTGTATGAAACAATTGTTTACCAACCGCCTTCGCACCTGATTTAAAAAGGGGTACTGCAGCTCGAAAAAGAGATCGAAACAGTCCACCTAATCCATATCCTTTTTGTAATGTAGAACCTTGGTAGTAGTTCAAACCACTACCTGACTGGTGAATGTAATAATCTTCAAAAGATTTCGCACAACACTTGTAAGGAACGAACATTATGAGAGGTACTTTTGTCTAAAATGAAGTTTCACGATCAACTGTCCACGCTCGAATGACACCAATCGTCCTGTGTGTGTCCTTATAACAGTTTCAATTGTTTGAAAGTTTTTCCTTGAAAGAGGTACATAGTGTGGTCTGTCAAACATTTCGTGAATCATATCACCATCTTTACCTTTCACAGTAATTACTCTAAGTAAAGGGGATACTATATGACCAACGATCTGAGGTTCTGCTATATCCGAATATATGTAAAGTAATTTTAAATCGAAATTCGGGTCAGCTTCTTTAATCCCTTCAAAGTATTTAAAAGGGCTATCGCGTATAGGATCCTCATTGTTAGCCAATTCGATCGGATAAAAGCCTAAAGTTTCGGCAAGTCCCGGTAATAACTTTATTCTAGCTGTTGGTTTTAATCCAATTTTCACTTTTCTAGTATGTTTGTTGTAGCTTATCTGAATTAAACCGTTGAAGTCTTGATAGTTCATCCATTTAATAATGTCTGAAGGGCTTTCAAAAAATCCAAAGGGGATTTTAGTTCTTTTCATCGTTCCAATACCTGCATCGTATTCGTATTCATTTCCTCCGTCAAATATATTACTCCACATATGTGGATAAATCAATTCCACAAGTCCGACCTCCCATTCACCTTTCAGATCAAGAGGGGAAGGTAATCTCGTAATAAAATGTGAAATTTTATTTTCTGGGTAAAATTTCAAAGAACTGTCGGAAGGTAGCGTCACGTAGAAAGACATGTTGGCGAATGATTCTCAAAAGAAATGTCGATTCAATTTATAAATGAAATAAATTAGAAGCCAGTATCCATTGGTCGAATTTAGAAGGATATCCTTTATATTTCACTTTATACTCTAATCGCCCTTTTCTCATTCGCTTTTTTAAGATTTTTTCGATAGCAAAGTTCTCTTTAGGTTGAACTTTTTGAAGTTCTTCTGCGTAAAATGTCCCTAAGATAGGTTCGTTCATCAAATCCTTGATCCGGTAGACGGGCGGTTCCCGTCGCACGCACTCGGTCACGACGAAGAGTTCTTCCGTCCAATTAGTTTCGTATCCTTTTTCAAAGGTTAATTTTTGTTTGGATACTCGGACCGTATCTCCCGGTTTAAACACGCAAGACTTTCTCTTTTCATTCCCCATATCCCCGTACAGAGTAAACCACACGTCGCTTTCATTTTCCGGAGTTACTTCGGCGGGCGCCCTTTTAATACTCGAATGATAAGTATGGTTATAACTATAAAGAAATTGATCTAACACGTCTATGTAGCGGTAAGTACGACGACTGGTAAAATATTTCCACATTTTAGTTTTTAAAGTACGGTTAAATCGTTCTACTACGGACGCTTTCGTGTTGTTAAAAGTTCTGAAAAATTTCACACCTTCCTCTTTGAGAAAATTTTGAAACTTGTTATTCAAAAATTCCCTTCCTGCATCCGTATTTAAATAGTTGGGTTTTCGTTCAGAGAAAATTTTTTTAAAAGCTTTCACAATCACTTCACTTTTTTTAGATTTCAGAGGAACCGCCCACGCTCGTTTTGAGAGGATGTCAATACAAGTTAAAATGTAGCGAAAACCATCGTTAAACTTTTGAAGAGACGCCAGATCAGCTAAATCTGCTTGCCACTGTTGATCAATTCTGGATACTATGACACGGTTCGTGGGGAATTTTTTTCGAATCGGTTTGTGAAGTGAATATGCATCTATTCCTTGTAACCATTCTCGAATTTTTTTCTTTGATAACTTGCCGCGGGCAGCACGGTGTAAGGCATCTACACCTCCAAAACTTGCAACCGCTTTCGGGTCTCAGTAAGTTTCCTCCATGGCAGCACGTATGTGAAGACATCACATTGAAAAGGATAAATTTCCCGTATCGTTTAAATTTAAAATAAAATCGACGTTAAACTTTCCACCTTCAGAAAAAATATAAAGAATCGAAAAGACAACACACATCACAAAATAAATGCAGAACACGAAAATCCCTTCCTCTCGGGACGGTAACATGACGAACACTAAATGATATTCAATCGAAAAATTCATATTTATATTTAAGATACAGTCATCAGGCTATATTTCCATAGGTCAGTGGTTTCGCGCTCGAAAACTACTGTCTTATGGAAATATTTTTACTGCAAGGTGTCGGGTTCGAACCCCAGTCAAACCTCTCTATTTCTTTCATACTCTATGCACATCCACATTCGTATATTTAATCGACTCCTTTTTTATTTCCCAATTTTTAAATTTTTAATTAATTTCTTAATTAACTCCCTAATTAACTCCCTAATTAATTTCCTAATGACTCACAAACAATATCCTACTTTTTTCATTCTACCGCAAACATCGCTTTAAAACCATCGTCACCTTTTACAAAAAATCACTCATTAATTTTTTTAATTAAATTTCCTCATTAATACCCTCATCATCTTTCACGATTAAGTTAGAGGACGTCTCAACTCATCTAGACCCCTCAGGGGGTGGTGTGGCACCCGCACGACTTGCCGGTGCACCAGTGCACCCCCCGCCTTAGCCAGAACTCTCATTTCTTACCTACTACTATTAGTATAATAATAATATCCATATGTTTCACAAAAGGATTAGAGCTGTTATAGAAAACACAGGACATTTTGTTGAACAATCTGAAAGGAGACAATTTTAAAATTTTGTTTAGCTCCAGTTCATATAAAAGCTTATATCTCCATTTAATACTTTTAAAATGAACTGCTTTAGGTTTGCTCAATAAATTATATTTTCAGGCAACAATTCTTATGGTTTTAGTGGATGCCGGAACGGAAGAAATAGCACCGGCAAAAATGGCAACGGTAAAAATGTCGCCAGCGATTTGCGAAATATATGCTAAAATGAAAAATGATCGCATTATTGAGAAAAATCAGGAGATACTTTCAGCTTTGTTCGGTCGACATGATATAATGGCATCACGGAAAAATGGGTAAGGGAAAAATGGGTAACGGAAAGATGGGTAACGGAAAAATGGGTAAGCGGAAAAAAGGGTAATGGAAAAATGGGTAAGCGGAAAAAAGGGTAACGGAAAAAAGGGTAAGCGGAAAAATGGGTAATGGAAAAATGGGTAACGGAAGAATGGGTAAATTGCGAATTGCTACTTGCGAATCGTACACTGAAATTGCCCCAAATTATACCATAGAGTTAAACTATGTTTCGAAAGCATTTCATCTTTGTTAGTGATTATTTATTTCATCGTCAGTTAGAAATTTATTCTTTTAAGAGGGCTAAAAAATCTTTCACAGGACCTTTTTCAGTTAAAAAAATAAATAAATAAGCTTTTATTTATTACTTTATTCACATATTTACTATTTATGGTATTTTAATTATTTTTTAAAAGATATCATAATGTTAAAGTAATAATTATAATAATAATTTAAAAAAAAAAAAAAGAAGAAGAAGGAGAAGACAAGAAATAATGGAGACTATTTTTATTTTTCGGACAGAGATAAATTGAAGAGCTTTGTTTGAGTTAAAAGTGATGGCAGGTGTTTGACAGGAATTATTTTTCTTAGAAGCGTTCTCTAGTTTTTATCATGCTTGGGGAAGTCATTGAGTTACGCTCCCATGTAGCATGTGTCTGCATGTGTGGAAAATCCTATTTTAAGAAATACTAGAGGTTTATTCGACTTCAGGTTTCGTGGAAAATGGACAATGAACAAGGGAAGGAATAGAATTTAGGTAAAAATGGCAACGGAAATAATGGCACCGGAAAAAATGGCAACGGAAATAATGGCAACCGGAAATAATGGCAACAGGAAAAAATGGCAACGGAAATAATGGCAACGATAAATATATAAAAAAGGGTAACAAAATAAAGTAAAACGAAAAAGGGTAATTTGAGAATTTTTACTAGCGAATTATATGCTAAAATATCTCAAGTGTAAAATATATTTCATCTTTGGTACTGACAACATTTTTCGCCGTCAGATTAAGTGTGTATATATATATATATATATATATATATATATTTTTTTTTTCCCAAGGAGCTCTGAATATTAGAATCATTCATTTTCCAACAATTTTCAGTCTTAAAGAAGGAATTTTAGCCTTTATTAATATATTTATTCACGTGTTCAATTTTTATATCAATGTTAATTATTAAAAAAAAAAAGAAAAAAGAAAGAAAAGAAAAAGAATAAACGAAAATAAAGAACATTAAAAAAATTAATGGTTAAATAAAAAATAAATAAATAAAGAGTTGAGGATGGGAGGAGATTGGAGACTAATTTTACTTTTTGAGCACGGATAAACAGAAATGCTCTCTTTGTGTAGACAATGAGGGAATTAGGAAGGAAATGTTTTTCCTAGAAGCGTTCTCCAGTTTTTTCTTTCATCAGGTAATGTCATGGAGTTACCCTCTCCTATTCCAACCTCTGCTTTTGTATTCTCACTTCACAGTTCACAATCATAATCTATACAATGGTCCTTCCCTTTATAGTCCTACTTTTTGAACATTGAATAGATAAGAAATATTTTAAAAGGTGAGAATTTGTGATATTTCCTTCTTTTCAGATACAGAAAACTCCCTTTACCTTCTTTCCTTTCTAGAAGAATCTTGTTGTCGTATAAAAAGATGTAAAGAAATGAGAAAAAGTATATTATGCAATATACACCTCTTTGAAAGGTTTGATATAAAATATTAAAAAGGCATACAATCGACATTTTAATACACAATTTTGATTCGTGCAAATTTAGTCTAGACAAGTGATTTTTTACGTAATATTATTACATGAAATAATAATTAAGAATAATATTTTAAAAATTTTAACGTTTTTAAAGGTAGATTCAGTTTGTTATTTAATAGTAGTATTTAATAAAGCGTTATGAATTTACATTTTTCTAATATAATAATTAAATTTTAATATTTATTATGATTGCTTACGTTAAAGGCAATAATAATAATAATAATAATTTCGTGTGTCACTCACTCGACTTTCTCTTACCCTGAAATTTAATACTATAAATACAGGTTGCAGATTAAAAGGTAAGATAACGAGTACTGTTATGTAAACCTGTGTTAAACAATTCAAATTAGGCTTCGGAAGAGTTTTATATGATAATTAGTTCAGTGTGAGGGGGGCTATCACCCCCCTCAACCCTCGGTTTCATTAATGCACCTACATTTATATAGAATTGAATTCGGTTATTAAAAAATAATTCTGTTTTTAAAAAATAATTTATTAAAATTATTATTTTAAAAAATTATCTTTTATGATAATGCAGGCGATTTCCATATTAGAGAAGTAGTGTAACACTCAATATATATATATATATATATATATATATAAAAAGAGTTGAATTTATTCTCAATATTACATATTTTTCTTTTTTCTTTTCTTTTCTTTTTTTTTTTTTTTTTTTTTTTTTTTTTGTTAAAAATGAAAAAAAGGTCGATAACTTTATTTTAAATTATCGCAGATCGATAGTTCAACCATTCGTTTTAAAGGTATTGGCGAGCTCTTTGGAAAGATACTCATCATGAAAATTTACTCCCCTCGCGGGGGACTTCCCCCCTAGGGGGGAGGCGAGGATCCCACATTCACAATTTTTTTCCCCCAGTTCACTATCTCTATTACAAAAAATATATATTCGTTTCATTTGATTTAGTGCAGTCTATAGATGTTAAACTCTACTTACCTGCAATTTCCCCCATAGACGTAATGTATTTGAATACTTTTGAGTGTCCCTGTACACGAACCATTTGCTTCATCTCAACGAAAAGCTTACTGTAGCATCCCTATATGATACACATTTAGAATACCGAGTTTGGAATTTCTGCTACTATATGTTCTTGAGATGTGCTGATAACAGACACACAGACCATTCGCTAAAAACATGATTTTCGTATTCAGGGGACCTTAAAAAATGTAAAAATAACAAAAACTCACGTTAAAAAATTTGACCCTAAAACAATTCCTTCTCGACTCTATGGGTAAGTAAAAGTAATAAGTGATGATTACATTGAAGATAGGCTTTAATTACAAAATATCTTTTATAATCAATCATCTGAAGCATCACAAATTAAGTTATGGCATTTTTTTATTATTATTTATTCAATAGAAAGTATTGGATTCGAAAAAATTTTCAACTTCCGGTTTTCGATGGATTTACATGTTTTGAAAACTTCAAAAAACGATTTCACCATTTTTAGAAAATATATGTGGATCTGGGATCCCGAAAAAAAGTCACCGGAAAAAAGGACACCGGTAAAAAGGGCACTTTTTCTCTTCGCAAATCGCAAATAATAAATATCAAATAAGGAATTCACAGAATGACTTTCAAATTACATTTTTAGAATTTCATTTGATTTGGTACACCATTCATTTATTTTATTATTTTATATCTGAGAAAAGGGGGGGGAGGAGCTAGCAGCAAATGGAAAGAAAACAATTGTTTTTATACCACCTTCTTACTGATTTTAATGAAACTTTGTATAAGCACGTACAATTTGTGACTATCACAATGAATGTACATATTATATACCTGGGGGGAGGGGGGGGTTGCAGATGGAAGTAAAATATATTATTCTTTAAACTGCCCTATTATCGATAAAAAAAAAAAAAAAAAAAAAAAAACTTTGTGTATATACAACGTACTGTTTAAGAAAAATTACAGTGAGTATTACACATGTCTGGACAGTTTACTAGGGGGGGGAGGGGCAGAGTGACGAAAATGTTTTTTTTTTTTTATAACACTATGCTACTTATTTATATGAAACTTTGTACTATCATTTGTACTTTCATTTTATTAAAATTATAGTGAAAGTTACCTACGGTTGATAGGGAGGGGCTAAGGGGGGGATAGATGAAAAATAAAATAATCTTTTTAAACAACATTTATTATCGCTTTTTTTTTTTTTTTTTTGATTGACATTTTGTGTAAATATCACTTACTATTAATGAAAAATTACAGTGAAGTTAGATATGTCTGAGGGGGGGGGGGGGGGGAGCACAGAGGGAAAGAAAATGAATGTTTATGTCACTATATTTTGCATTTTAATAAAATTTATTATAAATATTATTGAACAATTTGGAAAATTTACCCTGATTGTTATGTATATCTTGGGGCTATCTGGAGGGGCCAAAAGAGAAAAATGATTGCATAAGTATCACAATGTTACCAGTTTTAATTAAAATTTCAAAAACTATTACCTGCTTTTTATAAAAAATTCCAAAGAGTGTTACATATATCTAGGAGGGGGGGGGATATTGTTTTTAAATCACTTAAATAGGAAAATTTGCCTAAATATCTCTTATTGTTTATCAAAAATTGAAGAGAAGAGGAAAATTGAAGAGACACTACCCGGTGAGAACTAAGGGCTAATATGTTTTTGTACCATCTTGTTGCTCGTTTAATGAAACTTTGTAGAAATATTACTTACTGTGTATAAAACATTACAGTGAGGGTTAAGTATCAGTTTCTTTCTCTTCCTGAGTTTGTACGCGAAAATTCAATGTATGATTTAAATCTGAAAAATGTTACTCAAAAATGAAATTTCTTCTTTTAATCTGTCTCTTTTACCTCCCCCCCCCCCCCCCCCTAGAAATAAAAAACTTATGCTCTCGTTGATGTTTAGCATCAGTTTTACGAGGAGAAATTAAGAGTAGTGCCTTTTTAATACGAACGATAGTATTTTTTTTTTTTTTTCTGTTTCTACGAGAGGGGTGTGGGAAATGGGACAGATTAACAAAAAAAAAAAAAAAAAAAAAAAAAAATCTGCTTCAGAATAATCTTTTACCAATATTTGATATTAACTTTTACCAATATTTGATATTAACTTTTAATTAATGTCTGATATGAACATTGCATTGAATTTTTACGTACTAACTTAGAAACTGAAGGATACTGCGATACATAGCCCTCCCTAAAAATTTTCATAAACAATAAAGGGCATTTATACAAAATTTCCTATAAATATGAAGCAGTATAATTTAAAAACAATCGTATTTTTTTCTCTTCCTCCTTGTCCCCCATGTGTAGGTAACACTCGCCGTAATTTTTCATTAAAAGTAGGTGATAGTTGTTAATATTTTAATTAAAATTGGTAACATTCTGATATTTATACAAGCCTTTTTCTCCTCTACCCGTATAACCCCCAAGATATATTTAACAATCAGCGTAAATTTTCCTAAAAATTAAATGATATTTATAATAAATTTTAGTAAAATGCAAAGCACAATGATATAAAACATTATTTGTATCTTTATGTCTCCAGCACTCTCCCCCCCCCCTCCTCCTCACCCAGACATATGTAACAATCACTATAATTTTTCATTAACAGTAAGCGACATTTGCACAAAATGTCATAAAAAAAAAAAAAAAAAAAAAAAAAGATAATAAGTGTTGTTTAAATAGATTTTGTTTTTCCTCTGCCCCCCCCCCCTCCACCATCACCACACACATACTCGTCCCCCTTTTTAACTACAAGTAAATTTCATTATAATTTTAATAAAAAGTAAGTGATAATCAAACAAAGTTTCATACAAATTGCTAGTAATATAAAAACATAGTGAATAAAAAAGTAGCATAGTGATATAAAAACGACTCCTTTTTTTATTCTGTACCCTCCTGAGATCTGTGTTACACTCACTGTAATTTTTCTTAAACAGTAAGTGGTATATACACAAAGATTTATTTAAATCGATACTAGGGTACTTAAAAAAAAATATTTTTCATTTTCATCTGCAACCCCCCCCCCCCTCAGGTATATAATACACTCATAAAAAGTAAGTGATAGTATAGAATATATCATTTAAAACGGTAAAATAGTGATATAAAAAGTCATTTTATTTTTATCTGCCTTCTCCTCTCTCTTTAACCCCCCATCCCAAGTATGTCTGACAATTACTGTAATATTTTCACAAATTGTACGTGATTACACAAAGTTTTTTTTTTTTTTTTTTTTAAATCGATAATACAGGAAAATATAGAAGAATGTCTTGTGGTGGCTACAACATATTTTTTTTTCATTAATTAATTAATTTATGAAATTGAGAATTTTTTGACAATTTAATTTCTCATATTGGCATGAAGTATGTTTAATCATAATATGCACCGCAGAGTATTAGAATTTATTAATTGCAAGACAGAAATGGCTTAGTCATTATCTATAAACAATTTAATTTTGAATGGAATTATAATTTATAATAAAAGTTTGGTTATGTAGCTAAAAAAAAATTGATTTTGCACTGAAACTATAAAAGCGGAGTTAAACTATTTTATATCATAGGATTACACTGCATTAGTAAAATTACAACAAACTAATTAAATGTAATATTTGTTATAACATTAAGATTATTATTTTTATATAATCATTGATTAAAATAACTTTTTATTTTAAAAATAATTTGATGGAGGTAGTTTAGGTGTTAAAGCCGTTTGAGAACATGAGAGTCAACGATCATGATCTGGGATCGAACCCGGCACTTCCTGTCTACCAGTTTGGAGAGCAGAACTGCTCGGCTTATTACTAATTAAAAGTCCAAATAATCTTATTCAGCCATTTCAACTAAGTTAATTATAATAAATTATATTTTTAATAAATAAGTTAGTGTTTTTAATTGGAATATTTCATTAAATATTTTTTTAACTAGCTGTATATATATATATATATATATATATATATATATATATATATATATAATTGTTCATAGAAAGTAAATCTTTTAATATTAAAAGTGTTTTAAAATAATTTTTTCTACTAAAAGCAGAAAAAATTGTAGTAATCTCAGCTAATTTAATTATTAAAATTTATATTTTTAGATAATTAATTTAGTCATTCTATTAAAATTTTTAAAATAAAATAATTTTAATTCGATCCTTAACTACCTTTTTCCTCATAATTATTCACAGTAAATAAAATCTTTTAATAATAAAAGTATTTTAAAATAATATTTTCTATTGAAAGCAGAAAAAGTTGTATTAAGGAGTCACACCTAATTTAATTATTAAAATTTACGTTTTTGATAATTCATTTAGTTCTTAGACAATTACTTTACTCTTTCTTTTAAAGTTTTCTAAATAAAATAATTTTAATTAGATCCTTATTCCTATAATCAATTACAGAAAAAAATATTTTTATGTTTAAGAACATTTTGAATTTATTTTTTCATTTTAAGGCTTAAACAACAGTATTAAGCAATTTGAACTATTTTAATTATTAAAAATTTATATTCTTAATAACTGAATTATATTTTATAAATATGTATTATTAAATCATTTTTTAATTACTATATTTTTTTATATGTAATCATATATATATATATATATATATATAAGTTTTTTAATTAAAAATATTTTGATGGTTGTGGTTTAAGCTTTAAAACCTATTGACAACATACGGGTCCTAAGTCTGGGTGAAATGACTTTCATAAGAGTTCTTTCTAAGGAGCCTGTCCTTGATGTATGCGATTTGCAGAAAAAAAAAAGAACCATGGAAAATTCTGAATGTCTAGGATGACAAACGAGACCTTGGATCGAACCCGCAATTCCAATCTATCAGGGCCCACCAGCGGCAGAGCGGTTCTGCGCTCAAAGTTGGTTGACGTGAGGTGCCGGGTTCGATCCCAGGTCCCCACTCGTCGATCTAGCCGTTCGGAGTTTTCCATGGTTTTCCCGGAAACTTGCAAAAATATGGGCTAGAACCCCTTAGAAAGACCTCTACGGAAGGTACTCCCCCTCGGGCCAAGGCCCGTAGAATAGTCAATCGGCTTTATTCCCAAACACCAACAATAACACCAGTCTATCAGTTTGGAGAGCAGAACCAGTTGGCTACTGTAATAGGCATTGTAATTAAAAGTTTAAAAAAATGTATTAAGTAATTTCACCTAATTTAATTATAAAAAATTATATTTTTAATAAATAAATTATTGTTTTTTAATTCGAATATTTTAATGAATGATGTGATTTTTTTAAAACTAGCTATTATTATTATTATTATTATTATTATCGTTCAGAGAAATAAATTGTTTTAATAATATTAAAAGTATTTTAATATAGATTTTACTATTAAAAGCTAAAACAATAATACTTTCCAAGTTTTTTAATTTTTTCCTTTTTTTTTTTTTTTTTTTTTTTTTAATTATTATTTTCAGGGGAAAAAAATATATTTTTATATTAAAAGTATTTACAAATAGATTTTTCAAATAAAAGCTCAAATAGTTCTATTGAACAAATTAATTTTATTATTAATCATTTTGATTTTTAGTAAATGCCGTCATTTTGAATTATATTTTTATATTAAATAATATATATATATATTTTTCCTATAATCTGATATAGAAAAAATATTTTTACATTGAATGTATTTTAATACAGATTTTTCAGTTAAAAGCTACCACATAATATCAATTTATATAACAAGCAGTAACAATGGTTAAATCTCAGCAGAAATGTAAAACGCGTTAAAAATATTGGAGAAATGAAAGTACATAGCTATTTACCCCACCTTTTGCCTACATTTTAAAGCACGTGCGGAATCATTTGTCAATGTTTATCTCAGTGACCCCACGTGCGCCTGCTCTATTCCATAATTTGAAAGCAAACAAGTAAATCTTATCTTCAATTTCAAAATATACATGACTGTTGATGATATTGTAGGGATTTTATTAGGAGTCAATTGTATTTAGTAGTTCGAAAACTACTTTTTTCCGTTCAGCCCACACATCAATCACTCACACACACACATAAAAACAGTTCTCTTTATTTACATAGATAATTGCTCCCTTACCCATTTATCAAGTTATTGTTACCAATTTTACCGCTGCCTTTTTCCTCCAGTTGCCATTTTTTCCGGTTGCCATTATTTCTGTAGCCATTATTTCCGGTTGCCATTATTTCCGGTTGCCATTATTTCCGTTGCCATTATTTCCGTTGCCATTTTTACCGAGCACTATTTTTAATCGCATTAAAATAAAAATTGCAATTTCTCTGTCTGTCTCTCTAAAGAACAATCAAAAGTAGGATAGAGAGAGTTAAGTACATTTGATTTAAAAAAAAAGTGCGAAATGAATTAATAATTGAATTAGAATGAATGAATAATTTTGCCCAATTATAATACCATTACAAGAATCTTAAAATAAAATTTTAGTTAAAAGTAGTTATAAAAAATTAAATTAAAGTGACTGAAGTTTTCACAGAACAAAATGTTACGAATGCATTTACAAATACATAAATAAATAAATAAAATAAAATAGAGTAAAATAAGTAAAAATACAGTGCACATATTAATTTTGGGTAATATTTCGAATAAGTAGTCATATAATTTAAGAAAGGAAAGTAAAAAAACTAAACGTATATAAAATTTTACTTCATTCCTCTAAGGCTCTAGCCCATCAGCGGCCGACCGGTTCTGCACTCAAAAATGGTAGGTGGGAGGTGCCGGGTTCGGTCCCAGGTCGCGCGCAACGATCTAGCCGTTCGGAGTTTTCTATGGTTTCCTCCGAAACACGCGTAAATACGGGTTAGGACCCCTTAGCAAGACCCCCATGGAGGGCATTCTCCCCATAGGCGTAGTACACTTGCCGAGTTAATCGGCCTTAAAAATCCTACAACAACAATCTCTAAGGCTCTCTATATATTTTTAATCGCATTAAAATAAAAATTGCAATTTCTCAGTCTGTCTCTCTAAAGAACAATCAAAATTAGGATAGAGAAAGATAAAAAGATTTGATTAAAAAAAAAAAAAAAAAAAAAAAAAAAATGCGAAATGAATTAATAATTGAATTAGAACGAGTGAATAATTTTGCCAAATTATAATACCATTACAAGAATTTTAAAAATAAAATTTTAGTTAATTGTAGTTATAAAAAATTAAATTAGAGTAACTGAAGTTTTCACAGAACAAAATGTTACCAGTGCATTTACAAATACATAAATAAATAAAATAAAATAAAAATACAGTGTTTACATACATATTAATTTTGGGTAATATTTCAAATAAGTAGTCATATAATTTAAGAAAGAAAAGTAAATAACTAAAAATAATGCAATTGTATTAAATTTTGGGGGCAAGCTATCAACACGATCAGATTTTGTAAAAAAAAAAAAAAAGGTTAAAGTGTAAATTGCACTTGTTATTGAAAGATTATAAAAGAAATATTAGCCAATTACAAATATCAAAATTTTAATTAATAAAATTCCCAAATATATTATTATTCTAAAAATAAATAAATCCTTAATTCATTAAAACAATTCTGTAATAAAATAAAATTAGAACAAGAATATATTTGTGTTAAACCTGCAATACGTAAGTATAATTTTACTTCCTTCCTCTAAGGCTCTAACCCACCAGCGGCCGGCCGGTTCTGCACTCAAAGCTGGTAGGTGGGAGGTGCCGGGTTCGATCCCAGGTCGCGCTCATCGATCTAGCCGTTCGGAGTTTTCCATGGTTTCCTCCGAAACACGCGTAAATACGGGCTAGGACCCCTTAGCAAGACCCCCATGGAGGGCATTCTCCCCATAGGCGTAGGACACATGCGGAGTCAATCGGCCTTAAAAATCCTACAACAACCTCTAAAGCTCTCTATATATTTTAATCGCATTAAAATAAAAATTGCAATTTCTCTGTCTGTCTCTCTTAAGAACAATCAAAATTAGGATAGAGAAAGATAAAAATTTTACCATTTTAACAAATTTAAGTTAATATAACTATTCCGATAAATTTTAAATATCGAACTTATCTAAGTTCGCTAGTTACCTAATCGGCTTTGTGGAGTTTTGTAATGAATTATTCAACTGTTTAGCTTCCGTTCTCATTCTTTTCAATATTATCATTAAAAATTATATATATATATTGTTCGTGTGTAGGGGGAGGGAGGTTTTTTTTTTTTTTTTTTTTTTTTTTTTGTACCTAAATTGCAGAGTTATTTATTTTATTTCTAAAACAGTTGTTTTGCATATTTTATAAGATCAATACTGCTCAAGTAAAAATAGATATATGTAATGTTTAATTCCGTACTTAAAGTAATTTTAATAATTAAAAGATTTTTTACGTGCAATTATTTAACAATTATTTAACAAATTATTTACAGCAAATTATCAGCTTAATCTTTATCTGTAACCAACGTATGTAGCCGGGAATACTTGAAAAAACGCTGTCAAACTTCTTTCTGCATTACCATTCTAGAAAATACCACCCTTTCTTTTATGCTACAGGGGAGCGTAACTCAATGACTTCCCCAAGCATGATAGAAACTAGAGAACGCTTCTAAGAAAAAGAATTCCTGTCAAACACCTGCCATCACTTTTAACTCAAACAAAGCTCTTCAATTTATCTCTGTCCGAAAAATAAAAATAGTCTCCATTATTTCTTGTCTTCTTCTTCTTCTTCTTCTTTTTTTTTTTTTTTTTAATTATTATTATAATTATTATTTTAACATTATGATATCTTTTAAAAAATAATTAAAATACCATAAATAGTAAATATGTGAATAAAGTAATAAATAAAAGCTTATTTATTTATTTTTTTAACTGAAAAAGGTCCTGTGAAAGATTTTTTATATTCAGCCCTCTTAAAAGAATAAATTTCTAACTGACGATGAAATAAATAATCAGTAACAAAGATGAAATGCTTTCGAAACATAGTTTAACTCTATGGCATAATTTGGGGCAATTTCAGTGTACGATTCGCAAGTAGCAATTCGCAATTTACCCATTCTTCCGTTACCCATTTTTCCGCTTACCCTTTTTTCCGTTACCCTTTTTTCCGCTTACCCATTTTTCCATTACCCTTTTTTCCGCTTACCCATTTTTCCGTTACCCATTTTTCCCTTACCCATTTTTCCGCCTCCCGATATAATGTGGCCTTAAACATTTATCTTGGTAAAGAAATGCTAAGTTAGCAAAATATTCGAGCTAACTATCAGCTAAAAAAATTCTTTCAGCTTCGTACGGTCGACATGATATAATGTGGCCTTAACCCTTTGCAGCGCAAGGCAATTCGGATCATTTAAATTATACTGCCACCGGAATTCATGAACTAAATTAAACTAAACGAAATTTTAAATTTTAAGGTAAAAAAAAAAAACAGCATTTTTCCGGTATGTTATAAACCTAAAGTTTTGCTAAAAAATTTCCGGGATGAACTTTTGCAGCTGGATATTAAATTTTGCGTCCTCGCAGCGAGGACAGCGCGCGTTAAGGGGTTAAGAAACATTTATTTTGGTAAAGAAATGCTAAGTTAGCAAAATATTCGAGCTAACTATCAGCTAAAAAAAATTCTTTCAGCTTTGTACGGTCGACATGATATAATGTGGCCTTAAGAAACATTTATCTTGGTAAAGAAATGCTAAGTTAGCAAAATATTCGAGCTAACTATCAGCTAAAAAAATTCTTTGGAAAAGAAAAATTAATTTTTAAAGTAGGAAAATTTCTTCATAAAGTGCATTACGGAAAAACTCACTTTTAATTTATTGAATTACTTTTTCCAAATTTTGCATAAAAAATAAATAATAATGACGATAATTACAATAATAATACGGTACAACCATAAAAAGAAAGGCATTGTATAAGGAATAATTGTGTTGGGTTCAAAGAAAATTTTTTTAATGACATTGAAGTATTTTCAGAGGGCACATTGCCATACTTCAAATAAAGTGAGGGGTTTTACATGGGTTAACTACACAAGAGGGAAGAGGCGAGCATATACGAAAAGAAGTATCCTGTCATGTATTGTATTATAGTTATTCATGTCGCAATTGAATTGAAGGAGTTGATTACGCCGCACTTCCGACCGAGGTTAAAATCAAGTCAAGTCAACGATGTGCTTCGGAGTACCTGCACCTGCATTTGGTCGCAACCAATGCTTACCTCCAACGAAAAATGAGAAAAACATAAAAATAATTTTCCATAAAATAATTAAAAGCCAAAGGGATGAATTTAGAATTTTGATCTCTGAATAAATCTCCGCGTGAGCAGAGACCAATCAGAGTGAAGCACCAAGAGTTTAAAGAGGAAAAAAAAATTAAAATAAATAATAAAATAAATAATAAATAAATAACTCCTTGAAAAAACCTATAAGTGTAACAGTGAAACTGTTACGTGCGTTGACGAGACGGTCTGGAATTAAAAGGAATTAAGAGTAGCAGGGCGTCCAAAGGGGCACAGGAAACCACTAATAATAACCAGAGTCCCGCAATTAATAAAAAAAAGGGGGGGCCATACAATTTTTTTTTTTTCCTATCAGGTTAAAATCGTAGCACTTCCGACCGAAATCTGAAATCCATACACACCTCCAACTGTATCTTTTCCGACAGCGAGAATTAAAGGCATGACAATCTATGGATCTATCATATTTACGACAGGCAAAAGATCAACCTGATTCCTTTAGCAATGCACATTAAATTTAATGAACATTATTTGAAAACTCTATATTTGTTGTCGAATTTTTTCTCTTCAAAAAGATTAATATTTTACTGCGCAAAAATCCTTTAAAATATGTTATAGTATAATAACATGACTAAAAATCTGTTAATAGCTATATAAATGCAATGATAGTGCATAATAATTTTTGCAATCATTAAAGTCATCGAATTGAGAGCAGATTCAGATTTATTTATTAGATATTTTTATTAATAAAATTATATGTTTTACAAAAGTATATATTTTTGAGTTAATGAAAAATTTCATTAATCTTCAATATAAATAAAGAGAAGTATCTATGTGTGTGTCTATCTGCGCTTTGGTGCTCAGACTACTGATAGCAGAGTTAGAAAACTTGGAAATTGGGTACATGGTACGCTACAGATATGCACCTCATCGAGGTTTATTATAAATTTCTGATTCAATTTTTTAAGTAATTCTTTTTTGATTTTATTCATTGACATTACTGTTTCATTTTCTAAAATTTACTTTTTCATTTCAGTCGTCTGCGTATCTTAACAACAGCTATTATATTATTTACTACTTTCTTCTATATGAATATATATAGAAAATATTGAATTCGTGAAAATTTTCGAACTCCACTTTTCTATGGATTTAACGCTTTTGGGATGTCCTGAACACGATTTGACAGTTTTTAGAAAATGTCTGTCAGTCTGTCTGTCTATGTGTGCATATCACAAATTTTGTGGATGTGGGTATCTCACGAACCAATGAAAGAAATTTAACCAAACTTGGCGTGTAGTTGGACCTGTAAAATTAATATGAGTTATTGATAATAGTAGTAGTAAACCAGCAAAAAAGTTTTGTGGATGTGGGAGCGTCACTTCTTTTCCTGGTGGAGGTGGGAAGAGGGGGGTAGATTTTCAGTATGAGTACCTTTCAAAAGAACTCGTCAGTACCTTTAAAACGAATGGTTGAACAACAGATTCGTGACAATTTAAAACAAAGTTACGGATTTTTTTTTTTTTTTTTTTTTTTTTTTTAACGAAAAAAAGAAAGGGGAAAAAATGCATTTCTTTTGATATTGGCGAAAAATTGACTTTCTTTCGGCATTTAATGATACAATTCTGACAGATAAAATTTGTCTGCATTTATAATGGAAAATAATTTATCAATGTAATGAATAGTTTGTATTGCATGAATTTTGGGTAAAATAATATAGAAGAAAGCCTTGTGTTGGCCACATCATACTAGCTTTTTATTTATTTAATTTATCCATTTCAAGGTGAATTTTCTCTTTTTTCATTATTATATTTAAAAACACAAATACATTATAAATCATTACGAATAATAATAATAATAATAAATAGTAATAAAACAGAAATAACTGTTACATAAATGATCTGTTTTGTCAAATTAGATCATTTATAGAAAAAATGCACTTTTAAAAATAGAAAATTTATTTCTACAATCACTATTTTAAACCTAGCTGTGCTTTAGTAATATAAACAGAATATGAAGGACTCTTATAAATTAACGAAAAGGTGCAAACGATAAAAGTATTAGCAAAATAGGTACAGAAAAAATAAGATTTACTTTTTAACACTTTCCAACAAGGTTGAAAAGTGTTAATAATTTGGTTTGTTTGTCTGTCCACTGGCACTCTAAAATTTGAAAAGTGTTAATAACTTGGTTTGTCTGTCTGTTCGTTGGCACTCTAACTCCTTTAAATATTCATGATATTTCTTGAAAATGGTATATTATTTATGATCACTACGATGTTTTGTGAAGGCTGAAAAACTACGATTTCACTTGAGGGCTGAAAGTCTATGGGCTGAAAATCGACGACACCATTTCCTCTATTCTCAGACCGCAGAAAATTTGCAAGTCCTTCCAAAATATAACGAAGACCTTATACTTTTTTCCATCAGTAAATAAGAATAATATATAATATGGTAATTAGTTCGTTTAATTTAAATTAGATTTTAATTAAAGTGTATTATAATTAACAAATCATTTGCATACTTTGCATTTTTCTTACTTTCCCATCCGAAAAATTTTCAGAAATCCCAGTTTAACTGGATTTTTAATAGACCTTATAATTTTTTCCATGTCCTTAATAAAAAATTCATTCTATGTTTGCCTTATTACTTTCTCTTACCCATATGGTCGAGAAAGTATTGTTTTAGGGTCAATTTTTCGAACGTGAGTTTTTGTTATATTTACATGTTCTGAGGTCCCCTGAATACAAAAATCATGTTTTTAAAGAATGGTCTGTGTGTCTGTTATCAGCATATCTCAAGAACAAATAGTAGCAGAAATTCCAAACTCGGTATTCTAATTATTGTGTATCATATAGGGATGCTACAGTAAGCTTTTCGTTGAGATGAAGCAAATGGTTCGTGTACAGGGACACTCAAAAGTATTCAAATACATTGCGTCTATGGGGAAAATTGCAGGTAAGTAGAGTTTAACATCTATAGACTGCACTAAACCAAATGAAATGAATATATATTTTTTGTAATAGAGATAGTCAACTGGGAAAAAAAATTGTGTATGTAGGATTCTCACCTCCTTCGTAGGATGGGAGTAAATTTTCATGATGGGTATCTTTCAAAAAAAAAAAACTCCCCAATACCTTTAAAGCGAATGGTTGAACCATCCATCTGCGATAATTTAAAATAAAGTTATCGATTTTTTTTCATTTTTAACAATTTTTTTTTTTTTTTTAATGTAATATTGACAATAGATTTAACTTTTTTTTTATATAGATATTTAGTGTTATACTACTTCTCTAATATGGAAATCGTCTGCATTATCATAAAAGACAATTTTTTTAGAAAATAATAATTTTAATAAAATATTTTTTAAAAACAGAATAATTTTTTAATAACCGAATTAAATCCTACATAAATTTAGGTGCATTAATAAACGGGAGTTTGAGGGGGCGGTAGCCCCCCCCCTCCTCACACAGAACTAATTATATAAAACTCTTCCGAAGCCTAATTTGAATTGGTTAACACAGGTTTACATAACAGTACTCGTTATCTTACCTCTTAATCTGCAATCTGTATTTATAGTATTAAATTTCAGGGTAAGAGAAAGTCGTGTGAGTGACACACCAGATTATTTTTGTTGGAATAAAACTGATGATTCTTTTCAAAGAATACTGCATAGATGTTATACTTTTTAAAGGAGCTCTAAATATTGTTCATTTTTTGTGTGGACATCATATACATCAAGTTATTAAAGATTTTACGTAGCAAAGTTTTCTTTTAATTAATTAAATTTATATATGTATATACGAGTTTTTTTTTTTTTTTTTTTTTTTTTTTACTTTCACTTACTGATGAGGTAGAGAAAGTATTATTTTACGGTCAAATTTTCAAACGTGAGTTTTTGTTATATTTACACGTTTTGAGATCCCCTGAATACGAAAATGTATTTTTAGCGGTTGGTCTGTGCGTCTGTCTGCCTGTTATCAGCATATCTCAAGAACAAATAGCATCAGAAATTCCAAACTTAGTATTCTAAATGTGTATCATATACAGATACTACACTGAGCTTTTCGTTGAGATGAAACAAATCGTTCGTGTACAGGGACATTCAAGAGTATTCAAATACATTACGTCTATGGATGAAATTGCAGTTAAGTAGAGTTTAACATTTATAGACTGGACTAAACCAAATGAAATGAATATATATTTTTTACATGCATAAAAACATGCCTCATGTAGAATATGGCAGAAAAACATTCACGGTTCATTTACAGGGCTACACAAAAGAACTATACTCGGGGCAAACCTAACTAGAGTACACTGTCAAAGCTACAGGAGCCAGTTTACTCCCTTTTCCCTGTATTCATACAAATAAGTGGTAGTAGGATTACTAGATTTGGCTGTTTATCCTTATTTTTTGTGGGGGGAAATTGCGCATTGTGTTTAAATTATTATTGAAGGAATTGGTGTTGAATTAAAAAAAAAATTACATGTTGATAAATACGTTAAGTTATTATTTCAAAGAATATTATGTATGTGCTTTTATATAAGTACAGATACAATACTGAATGGACTTAAAATAACTTAATACAATTTTTTAAACTTATAAATTTACAATCATAATTTAATCTATCAAAATATTAATTTAATTTTTATATATTTTCAGAAGTCTGAATTTAATGAAAAGACGTTTCTACTGATATTATTGTAACTAATAATAAACAAATAAAAAAAAAGCATTCATTTAGTATTACACGTATTTTAAATTGTGTGCATATAGCTACATTTAATGTTTTTGAAACAACTGTCAATAAAATTTAGAAAATATTTATGACGTCAGTTCATCTCTACATGTTTTTCAATGCATTGAAATTTATATATGTTGCTCATGTCTACTGTGGCATGATTTCTATTGAAAACAATGCTATTATAATTATTGTCTTGTTAAGAAATTTTCACTAAAGATTCGGGTACATTATGGTCGATAAGTTGTTTAAAGCCATTTTTAATTTTTTTTTATATATCACAAAGCATAATGAAAGTAACATACATTATTTAGATGCAAAAGGCATGTTTCTCATTGAGTATAGCATGATTATTATTAATGAGTGGTTTACAGGGCTATGCAAGAATAGTTAGATGCGTCATGGGTTATAAACAAAATGGCCATTATATCCATCCCCCCATGTAACTTTTTTTTTTTTTTAGAATATTATATAATGCGTATGCAATTTCAAACAATTTTCAATGCTACAAAAAGTATTTTATGATTTCTTTTTAAAAAGAAGGAATTTTTAAGGTGCTATCACTTTGGTAAAATAAATTGAAGGTGAACTAATTTTTAATGGAAAAATGAAGTTGGAAAAGCTGTATAATACAGTATAACCTTTTTGAAAGCCCTCCTCTGTTTATGAGCCAGCTCTTTCCAGTCCCCAATTTTTTCAAGAGGACTTCATACTAATTTACCTCTATTACAGGAGGGAAGAGGGACACACTTAGGTAGATTTCACAGTGGCCTCAATGACCTAGCCTGTATTCATGCGAGTTACGAAAAAATCAGCAAGTATCACCAAATGGCTAAACCGACTATTGTGAATTTAGAACTAGGCACCTTCTATCTACCAGCTTTGGGAGCAGAAAATCTGAGAACTGAATGAATTATTTTTCTTTAACAAGTTGGTTGGTTGTAGGGATTGACTATGCTAGGGTCCTAGGACTTTAGCTGAAATGGCCTCCGTGGGAGCATTTCTAAGGGGTCCTAGCCCGTATTTACGCGAGTTTCGAAGAAAACCACGGAAAACTCTAAACGGGTAGGTGGATGTGCGCAACCAAAGATCGAACCCGGCACTTCCCATCTACCACCTTTGAGCGCAGCACCGCTCGGCTGCTGGTGGGCTTTGTTTTACAGGTAACACTGCGTAATTCTCACTACCCTAAAATAAAACACAATGTTATCAGTCATATTTTTGTTATCCATTAATGCATGGTTATAAATCCGTTTTATTTTATTTTACACTTTATTGTTATACAGATTTGTTTAATTTACTCGAAATATTTTTATACAAGAATAATAATAATAAAGTTTTAATTCGCTAACTATTCCATATTATATGAGTTATTTCTTCTTAAGCTAAAAGAATTATTTTTTATAAAAAGAAAAAAAAAAATTAAACTAGAGTTTGCAGAAGATTGAAATTTAGCAAATGATATATCTATTTTCCCAAGAGAAAAAAATTATTGCTTAAAATTTGAGTTTTGTTGTATTAAAAATTTTGGTAAAAGCGATGAAATCAGAAAAGTAGTCCAGGTAAATTGATTGATAAAGAATAAAGTACAAATAGCAGTGGATCAAATGATAAATGACCGATTTAGTGTTTAAATCTACACACACATACAAAAAAAAAGAGAGAGAGAGAGAGAGAGAGAGAGAGAGAGAGAGAGAAAGAAAGAAAAGGTTTTAGAACATCGTTACTAAAAAGTATTATCTTTCAACAAATAGGCAATTTTTCAGTGAAAAATGAATGGCGGTGGTGTGTCCAAATGGCAGTACGAGTGCAAGTTATGGATGGAATGCCCTTTAACATACGGGAGGGGTGGGATACCAGGATATCTAGTCCGTATTTAAATGAATTTTGGAGAAAACTACGAAACACACTGAACAGCACAGGCAGAACTCGGCAAAGCTGCCGAGTACGACCTGGGTTCGAACCCAGTACCACCTCTCTCTCAGTTTTAAGAGAAAAACCTCTCAATTCCAGGTGGAGAAGGAAATGAATGAGGGAGATGGGTGAGGGCGATTAAAAAAGGGAAAAGTCTGTACTCTGTTAAGGTTTTTAAATTTTTGTATCTAGAGTTGAAAATTGAAAATATAGGCTTTACTTATGAAAGCTTAAAACGGCTTAATATAAACATATTTAAAAAGCCTTGACTTGGCAAATTTAAAATGTGTGCATATATATTTTTTTTCTATGGTGGTTTATTTGACTGACTATTCTTCGTTCTCTTTCTTATGAAATGGATTATATATTTAAATATATTTCACTTTAGGGCAAGTGCACCAGTGATTGACACTTTTAGAGCAATCTCAGATGTTTTTAATGTTCTAGTCATCGGAAAATATTTTTAGAAGTCTTAAGTTAGTACATATGGTATGAAAGACATTCAGAACCACATATATGTTAAAATATATACAATTGATAGCAATTATTATTTTTTTATGAATTTTTATTTGACACCCACTCAATGTTCCAATAATTGACAGTGACACTGCCAGTTTTTCATTTTATCAGTAATTGACACCCTATGTTCCAGTGTTTGACACTGCTAGTTATTCATTTTACCAGTTATTAGGAATCTATGCTTCAGTTTTTGACATAAAATGATACAATTTTATATGTAAAATATATAATTTTATTTTTCTTATTTATTAATTATTTCGGGATAGATGTCAATTACTGGAGCATGCCAATCACTGGAGCACCTACCCTACTCATTATTACTATTGTTGTTGTTGTTTAAGGGCAGATAAACTGAAAAAGACAATTGAATAATTTGTGTTCTAAATTCTTGGTGTAATTAATCTTTCTATTTTTTTTATTTTCGTCTTTGATAAGGCTTTGTCCTCGAAAGGACTTATTTTTTAGTTCTGAAAGGAACTGTTTTTTGTGTTAGTTCTGAAAAGAACTTTTTTTGTGTTAGTTCTAAAAAAAAACTTTTTTTAGCCTTGAAAAAAAAAAAAAAAAAAAATTCTTATTCGTCGTTTGCCAAACTTTTTTAGCTTTTATTCTGTCATTTCAGCTTTTATTCTGTTTATAGATGATCGGGAAATTCCAGTCAATTCAGAACACATCTCAGTAATTTCATTTTCCGATTTCAAAGGATTTTGTTCTCTGAGTTTAATAAAAACGTTTAAGATGAGAACTTTGCAAAGCTTTCCCCTTTCTCTGAGGTTGAAAAGTAAGCGGGGATCAAACTGAAGAAGATGCCATTGAAACGATAAGATAAGAAGCTTGTGGAAGAGAAGAAAGAGGGTAAAAGAAAGGCAAGCGTCAATTCCGGTGTCCGAGAAAAAAATGACCGCACGAAAAATTCCAGGGGTTGAGGGTTGCCGGAATTTCGCTCTTCTGAGTAAATCGCCAAACAAAGGAAACTTTTGATTAGATAAGTAGATTGTGACGTATAACTTATTATTTTTTAAAACAATTTCTTAATCATTAAAATATACACTTTAAGCTGAGTATATAGATTTAACTAATATTACTGAATTTAATACGGATATTTAATGTTAATTTCAATTTATTTTTAATAATATAAATAAGTATTTAAAAGGAACTCTATATCACTTGCGGAACCACACAGGCTCAGCCTTTGACAGTGTTCTCAAGTTAGGTTTGCCCCGAGTATAGATTACAGTGCGACATTAGCTGAAAATTAATAGAAGTGCATTTCATGTTGTGCCGTATATTATTACTATAGGGTTATATTTAGGTGCACTATGTGGTTTGTATATATTCTTCAAAAGGTATGCAGGGTTGCAAATATTTAAGCGATAACGTTCTTTTTAATTGTTATTGGAAGTTCTTTACTATAATATTTTACCATTTCCAGGATAGCTGCTCGGGAATGGAAATGAATTCCTCATAGACATATGATAAATAATGTATGTTTTTAAGCTAAATATTCATCGCTTGTTTTTTGTGTATTTACATGTTTTGAGGATTCCTGATTACCAAAGTCAAGTTTTTTAAAGTTTGATCTTTGTCTGTGTCTCTTAGAGTAACTTAAAAACGAATAATTTCAAGAAATCCAAAAGTTGTATTTTCAAATTAAAAAAATCTGGAGTGACTCCACTCGACTTTCCGAACATTGAGTAATTAACAGTTTTGTAGATAAAGTAAAGAAAGAGGAGTTGTTAAACAAACAAAAGAGAGAAAAACATAATAGAGTGTTTGAGTATTTTTCTCCATATATTACACGATGTTTTATTTAACGCTGCTGAACTTTGAGCCCATAGATCATAATGATAATGAATTTTTCGATGTGTCCCTGTAAAATCCTATAAATGCTAGATTCACCAAAATGCTTATAGTTAGTGTAACAGTGATTTATAATATTCATATAAATTTTCAGCTCAATTGAATAAGGCGTTTATATGCTACCGCAATTTTAAAAATTTGGCCCAATAGGCCATAAGAATAAAGAATTTTTCTTTGTGTCCCTGTAAAAAACCTGTAAATGGTTAATTCACCAAAATCTATACAGTTCGTGCAACTGTGACCTATAACATGTGTAATTTTTTTTTTCTCTGATTAATAAGGCGTTTAGACGCTATCACACTTTTAAAAATTTGGCCCCATAGGCCATAATGATAAAGAATTTTTCTTTGTGTTCCTGTAAAAAAAACTATAAGTGCTAGATTCTCCAAATCTATACAGATTGAGTAACTGTGACCTATAACATGTGTATAATTTTTTGCTCAATTGAATAAGGCCTTTAGATTCTATCACACTTTTAAGATTTTGGTCCCATAGGCCATAATGATAAAGAATTTTTCTTTGTGTCCCTGTAAAAAACCTGTAAATGCTAAATTCACCAAAATCTATACAGTTCGTGCAACTGTGACCTATAACATGTGTAATTTTTTTTTTTTTTTTCTCAGATTAATAAGGCGTTTAGACGCTATCACACTTTTAAAAATTTGGCCCCATAGGCCATAATGATAAAGAATTTTTCTTTGTGTTCCTGTAAAAAAAACTATAAGTGCTAGATTCTCCAAATCTATACAGATTGAGTAACTGTGACCTATAACATGTGTATAATTTTTTGCTCAATTGAATAAGGCCTTTAGATTCTATCACACTTTTAAGATTTTGGTCCCATAGGCCATAATGATAAAGAATTTTTCTTTGTGTCCCTGTAAATAAAAACTATAAGGGCTAGATTCATCAAAATCAATAGGGTTCATGCTACGGTGACTTGCAACATGCGTACCAACTTACAGCTCATTCGAGCAAAGAGTTTATACGCTAGCGTGTTCACTCACACACATATACACATACAAACACACACACATACTATCAAAATCTCAAATTCGGATTTCTGACATGATTACAATACTTTCCTCACTATAGTGTTCGGAAAGTAATAAATTTGGTGCTGGAAAAGTTTGATCAAGACTGATAAGTTTCAAGAAATTCTACGTGTGAAAGTTGTCTGAATTAAGTGGATTAAGTGAACTTTTTATTTTAAAAAAATATTTAAATTCTGGGAACTATTCTGTGAAATTAAGTGAAATTTTAATTTTAACAACAGATTTAAATTCTATGCAAACATAGGTGCAGTACTGAAAAGGGAGGCCCCTCACACAGAACTTATTATCATATAAAACCCATCCGAAGCCTAATTTGAATTGTTTTAACATAGGTTTGCATAATAATACACGTTATGTTATCTCTTAATTATCAGCCTGTATTTATAGTATTAAATTTCAGCGTAAAAGACAGTCGTGTGAGTGACACGCCAGATTATTGTTATTTTTATTATTATTATTATTATTTGACATAAAAATAAATACATTTAATTAAACGTGAACATTGAAAATTTGTAAAAAAAAATAAATTATGCATTATTAAATTGACGTCATTATCGCTTTAAAATTTTCTACACATTGTTAAATTGCTAATATAGTTCTATAACTATAAGATTCAACAGAAAATTTAAATATATATATATATATATATATATATTTCAATTTTATAATTATTTATAATTTTGTCGCTATTTCGGTGATGAGTTGGTATGGATTTCGCGAATGCGTAAGTAAACATTTTGGAGAGAAACGTCCGAGATACTTCAGTGCCAAATTTCAAATTCCGCTAAGATGTCCAAGCTGTTTCAGTGTTTTTGCACTATTTTTCCTAATTTTATTTTATGAGTTGAAATGGGTATTGCAAATGCACAAGTAAAGTTTTTGGAGCGAAACGCCCGAGCTACTTCAGTGCCAAATTTCATATTCCGCCAAGATTTCCAAGCTGTTTCAACGTGTTTGCACATTTTTTCTCAATTATATTGTAAATATTTTTGTGTTGCGAGTGGGAAAAAAATCAAAAGCATTTTTTTTTTTTTCTTTTAAATTCGTCTAATTATACGAAATATCTCCATGTAAAATATTACGTGTTTTCCGTTCTGTTTATTATCAAAAAGAAAATGACTAATTCAGTTTTTCCTGTATTATTGACATTTCTATACAGTGGCGGAAAAAAAAAAATCTTTACACTGAAGCGGCAAAAAAAAAAAAAAAAAAAAAAGAACTTTCTGTGTCAGTTACCGTTTTCGCCATAAAAATGTGTCGAACCTCAGGGATGGCACGTGGTGTTAGTCAATCACAGACAATCTTTCCCTCTAATATTATCACTCAGTTCGCCTAGCACCCTTTTAGAGTAAGGCTTTATGCTCTTTTCTCCGAACAGCCAGTATTTCGTTCATTTGTTAAAAGTTTGAAAACCTACTTTGGTATTCCCACTCCACACAATGGGTCATATTAAGCTTAAAATGGCAGAGAAATACCCTGCTTTGACTCTGATAGAGAATGGGACTCTATGACTAATGTAGCCAGAGATCTAGCAGATGATTCTGTATGCAGCCAGATGCGGCCATCTGGCAAATGTAGCCAGAGGTACATAACTAAATGGCTGCAGATGTCAATAAAATGTAAAAAGGGAAAGTTCGTCTGTGACTAATTAACACCACGTGTCATCATAGGTTTCGATACATTTTTAGGGCGGAAACGACAATTAACAGGTAGTTTTTTTTTTTTACTTGCCACTCAAGTGTAAATATATTTTTTTTTTTTGCCGGCACTGTAAATAAAATAAAATTAAATTATCCAGTACCAAGACGCTGCGGTGAAAAAGTCTCTGTCAAAGTTAGCGAGGGTACGAAATGAAGTTTTTAAACAATTCCAATGTATTTCTTTTTAATTTTAATTTGTAGAACGGTATAAAAAATATTCATTTTTCTCTTTTTTTTTTTTTTTTTTTTAATTCATTTAAGTACAGTGTCCAGCGAAGCGGGCAAAGCCTGCTAGTAAATAATAAATTTTATACATTCTTTTGGAAAGTAAACTTGGTATTAGGAAATATTTCAAAGCTTAAATATTTTTCATGTGTAGATCTGTGCATTACCGTTTTCTATCACAGTTTAATCTTTGTACCAATCTTTTTCAATCATCCCAATTATAAAATTTGCATATCTGCTAACAAATTAAAGAATAAACATAGCAAAAGGATAGCAATTTAAGTTTATTTTCAAACTCATTAATACATAAGGCAGCATTTTTTTTTCTCTTTTAACACAAGGAAAGAAAAAAAAAATTATTACTAATGCTTCTTATTACATGCCAGAGCTTTCTCCAGAATTTCATTACCAGCTATTGTATTATTAAGTAAAAAAGACTGCCATTTAGGGGTCACAACAATATCTTGTATGTTTCTTGCGAAGAAATCAACAGTCAAATCACTAAGAACTTTTTCGGAATGTTGAAGGGCCAGAGTTAAAGCATAGCAAAAAGTATCCACTGATAAATTATTTTTCATAAATTCCAAACACCTAGATCTCAGTTCTTGAACATCGTATTTATCGGCTGCGATAAAAAGGCTGAAAACATTCCCCATTGAGAGATTTTGTATATCGCCGCAGTACAAAAAACACAGAAAATCTCGAAAAGAATCTGGATCGCAATCCTCTATGTCTACAACTCCAGTGGCTTTTACCTTCATGTCATGTCTGAATGTAGAAGCAAATACCGAAGAGCGAGCACACAGGATGACTTTGTGCGCTTGGAATTCTTGTTCTTTTACTTTGAGAGTGACGTCACAGTGCTCCTGTGTGTGAAACAACTCTTTCAAGTCTTGAAGCGTCTTATTGCGAGAAAGTGCTGCTAGTGCCTCCTGTGAAATGCATTCAGAACCTAAAAAAATACAAGCATGAAAAAAAAAAAAAAAAAAAAAAAAAAATAGCATTTTTTATGTTTGTTTTTAAATACAGTAAAACACATATATGTATTTCAAGGGAGTGAAGTAAAACGGCATATAAATATTGAGAAGGCGTATAATCGAATTTTTGATAAATACGATTAATGCTAAGAAATTTAATTCTATTTAAATGCTAATTTAAATTACAATTAATAGTTTTAATGATTTTTACTATTATTTATTATTTAATAGCAGTATTGATACTGAAAACTAATGGGCATAGGTGGACTCTGTTTTGTTCCCCATCATATTTATGTTCTCATAGATTTCCAGCGTAAGACGTATTACATTCATGTTAAGAGAAATGAATTTGGCCGATCGCTCGATAAATTGACAGATTTAAATGTGCCAGCTGCTAGACAACCTACCTTTCAATAAACATCATAAAACGCAAGAACTCGACACAATTGTTTCTGGTCGAGTCGGAGTTATAGTCATTGCATCTGTTTCTAGTTCAAGACACAGTTATTAATCTCTCTTAGCACCCTCTGACTGGTGCTCAACGCGAGCCTCTTTCGCTTGTCCTTAATCTTGCACGCGTTTCCAAACCTTCTGTTCCCAATGTGGTTGCTCTCATTGAAAATTCCTTTAAAAATAGCAAAATTTCTTCCGCTCAGTTAGAGTCTTTTCGTTTTATTTATATTATTTCCACTAATAATCAACACAAAAGTCTAACTTATTTCTGAAAAATCTGCCCTTTCTGAATTAAATTCCCGCACCCCAAAAATAATTTTTACTAAAGCTTACAAAGGGGGACAAACAGTTCTATTCAACAAATCGGATTATATTTCCGATGTTGATTCCATGCTTAATTCAGGTCAAATTTTCAAAATATAAGGAAAAACTTTCTAATGATCATCTACCTCGTTATAAATTCTCTTATTCTTAACGATCAAATCAAATGCTTCCTGATTCCTTACATTGCTAACTGTGCTCGTTTATATGCCCATCTAAAAATTCATGAGCCGACTCTACTTCCGGACTTTTGTGTCTAATACTGATACAGCTACTTTTAATCTTGCCCGATGTCTTTCAAAATCACTTTCTCATTTAACTAGTACTAACATTTGTACAGTTAAAAATACTCATGACTTTGTGGACAAAGTTAAATGCATCTCTCGCTCTAACTATATTATGATTTCTTTCGATGTTAAATCTCTTTTTACTAATATTTATGTTCAAGGAGCTCTAGATTGTTTAGAGAGAAGATTACGCGGATTCCATTAATCTGCTATTGAAATTGAGGAGCTTGTGAATTTAGTTCATTTATGTATCAGGCAAACTGCCCTCATTTTTGATGGTACTTATTAATCCCAAAATGAGGCTTGGGAATAGGCAATCCTCTCTCTCCTTTTTTTGTGTTATTTATACACATTATTAAAAAAAAAAAAACTCCGGTTTATATATAAAAAATTTCTCACTGGTTTAGGTATGTTGATGATATTTTACTCTTGCTCCGTTGGAGGTCGATTTTTTCACTTTACATTCTTTCGTCAGTTTGACTGTACCTTGCATTCAATTCACTTATGAGACTGAACAGGATTGCTTCTGGCCTTTCCTTGATTTTTTGTGTTTAAAGATGAGGATCGGTTCCTAACTACAGTCTCTAGAAAACCCTCCTTCGTCTCTCTTTCGCCGCATCCTAACTCTAACCACGCCCCTCAACGAAAATGTCTATTTTCTATACTTATGTTTTTTTTGCTTTACACATTTGTTCTGATCTTTGTAGTTTTTCGAAAGAAGTTAATTATTTAAAATCTCTTGTTCTTTCTTGAGACTGTAATCCCTCTATTATCGATAAAGCTCTATATAAATTCAAATATTCTAAACCGTCTTTTTCCTAACGATCACGATCTTATCCCAGTAGCTTAATTGCCCACATTTTGATTCCGGAGCATTTTTAGCTACGCCTCTAATTTTTACGAATTTATTTTTATAGTATTTTTCTCCAATATATAACTAAAAAATAAGTGGTACGGAATAGTGGCGGGGCTAAAAATGCAGCGGAAGAAATCAAAATGTTGGCAACGCAGCGAGTAGTTTTACCTTTCTGGTCATCACTTTCTTTTAAAATTCTAAAATTCTTTCACCGTTTGGTTTTAATGTTATTTACAAACCCGCCAACAAAATTAAATTATATTCTCTTAAAGATCCCATTCCTACTGAAAACCGCCCAGTCATTTATTCAATAGTTTGTTCCTCGTGTAATTTAGGTTATATTGGTCAAACTAGGAGACGTCTGAATTATAGAATACATGAGCACCTTCGGAATGTTTGTAATAAAAAGATTTCCGAAACTTTTATTGCTTCCCACAGCTAGGCTCATGGTCATTGTTTTGATTTTTCTAAAAGTAACATAATTTCCTCTCCTATCTTCTCTTCTCATTTGAATATCCATGATAGTACGTTGGGTACACGACAAAAAAAGCCAAAAAGCTGCACTTTTTGATTGGAATATGCCACCTTCTGTGGTCAAAGTTTATGCCAAAATATAAATTTCCAGATAGGGAGCCACTTGAAAATTCCTGCCGAACACCCCGATGGCGGCCATTAAAGATGGCCGCCGTCAGCTGCCATATAGGAGCGCTAATTGTTTTGTATCTGAACTCCTAATGATCCAATTTCAAATTTCTTTCTTTTAATACTTTGTGAATAAGATACCTTTTAATTTCTATACATTTATCTATGTATATTATATGGCGTGACACTCGCACTACATATCAAAGCTTCTTTTCAGTCGCCATCATCCGCCGTGTAGTAGCACTGATATATATATATATATATATATATATATATATATCTGTATTTTAACTTTTAAAGGCCGGATTTCGATTTTTTTTTTTTCCGTATAAAAGACAATTTTTGTCTTATTACGTTTATCTTTACACGTTTAAAATTCCGCGCAACTTTAAAAAAAAAAAAATCAATTCTATAGGAGGCATTTTTGTAATTTGTTGGTTTTTGACGTAATCTTCCTTTTTTTTTTTTTTTTTTTTTTTTTTTCCCATTATAATGTTATTCTCATTTTAAATACTGAACATTATTTGTTTCAGATTGAACTGTTTTGAATTTTTTTTTTTTTTTTTTTTTTTTGAAAATGGTTTTAATGCGTTTGCGGCTGGTAGATATTTATATTAACCATATGAAGGCCTTTGAAAAGAGCAAAATTGTAATGTTGTTTCCACTGCATAGTTTTTTCAATGCACTAAATTAATATGTATTTCAACTTGAGATAGAAAATATGACTGTGTAAGAAAAGGATTATAATCATTTTAAATATTATTTACGACCTTCAAACTTGAAAAACAAGCTAAAATTCCATAAGTATACAATTTTGAATTATAAGTTTTATTGTAGAAAAAAGAACAGTTCAGTGACCGGGTATATCCGTCAGCGGCGGTCAGAGGTTAAATCCAAATTTCCTCACAATAGCATAGATTCGACCATATGTTGCTTATGTCAAAAGCATAGCCATGAAGAATTGATTTGTCTTACCATACCTCGTTGGAGTGGGAACAGGAAGTTTTACAGAAAGTTTTCAGAAAATTTAATGTAATTTCAGACCATCGGTACAGTTCCCCTATTGGTTTAGGTTTCAAAAATTTAAATGAATATTAAGAAATAAGAGGAATATTTAGAAAAAATAAGGCACGAAAGTGCATAAAATGTATGCCATTAACTTAAAAAAAAAAAAAAAAAAAAAAAAAGCATAACATGGCAAAGAAACTCAAACATTGGTCATCTTTACAATTTTTTTTTTTTTTTTTTTTAAATTAAAATCACCAATCAACTGATTGGAAGAAAACCATATTTATTCAAATTTCATTTTTCCGACTGAATGAAAATGCCTGGACCGGGAGTCGAACCCCGGATCTTTGACATACAAGTTCAAGGCTCTACCAATTGAGGTATTCAGGCCGACAACCGGTCAGCATTACTCACTCAGACAAACATTTTGGCAGAAATCTGGTTTATCATATAGATAGCTCAACAGAAATAAGCCGCAGGAAATGGAAAACACCATTAAACAATGGGAAAGAAATACATTTTTTTTTAATTAAAATCCCCAATCAACTGATTGGAAGAAAATCATATTTATTCAAATTTTATTTTTCCGACTGAGTGAAAATAATGCCTGGGCCGGGAGTCGAACCCCGGATATTTGACTTACAAGGTCAAGGCTCTACCAATTGAGGTATCCAGGCCAACAACCGGTCAGCATTACTCACTCAGACAACCATTTTGGCAGAAATATCTGGTCTATCATATAGATAGCTCAACAGAAATAAGCCGCAGGAAATGGAAAACACCATTAAACAATGGGAAAGAAATACAATTTTTTTTTTTTTATTTATTAAAATCCACAATCAACTGATTGGAAGAAAACCATATTTATTCAAATTTTATTTTTCCGACTCAGACAACCATTTTGGCAGAAATATCTGGTCTATCATATAGTCTGAGTGAGTAATGCTGACCGGTTGTCAGCCTGGATAGATCATTTGGTAGAGCCTTGACCTTGTAAGTCAAAGATCCGGGGTTCGACTCCCGGTCCAGGCATTATTTTCACTCAGCCGGAAAAATAAAATTTGAATAAATATGATTTTCTTCCAATCAGTTGATTGGGGATTGTAAAAAAAAAAAAAAAAAAATGTATTTCTTTCCCATTGTTTAATGGTGTTTTCCATTTCCTGCGGCTTATTTCTGTTGAGCTATCTATATGATAGACCAGATATTTCTGCCAAAATGGTTGTCTGAGTGAGTAATGCTGACCGGTTGTCGGCCTGGATACCTCAATTGGTAGAGATTTGACCTTGTAAGTCAAAGATCCGGGGTTCGACTCCCGGTCCAGGCATTATTTTCACTCAGTCGGAAAAATAAAATTTGAATAAATATGATTTTCTTCCAATCAGTTCATTGGGGATTTTAATAATAATAATAAAAAAAAATTGTATTTATTTCCCATTGTTTAATGGTGTTTTCCATTTCCTGCGGCTTATTTCTGTTGAGCTATCTATATAATAAACCAGATATTTCTGCCAAAATGGTTGTCTGAGTGAGTAATGCTGACCGGTTGTCGGCCTGGATAGTTCAATTGGTAGAGCCTTGACCTTGTAAATCAAATATCCGGGGTTGGACTCCCGATCCAGGCATTATTTTCACTCAGTCGGAAAAATAAAATTTGAATAGATATTGGTCATCTTTGCCCAGTACGTCCCCCTCATCTCAGTACAGTCCACAATCTGTATTAGAACCCAATGAAAAAAAGCAGTATTTGTTATCCGTACAACATTATCTATTAAAATGAAAAATGAAATATGTTTTATATGTAAAGGGAAGGACACTACTCGGTAGTTTTTGTATAAAGTTGCTTCTTTATAAGACGATAAACTTATGAAATGCGCCAAAATTACAAATGATGTTGAACATAAAGCATTCCTCAAGTGTAGAGCTTTAGTTTTTAAAGAAGCAAAGTATCATTCAAAGTGCTATATATATTTAACAAATTGCCTACGACCATCAAGTGAAAAAAAAAAAAAAAAAAAAAGAGGTCAGGTCCATCTGTGAAAGTATATGGCTTTTTGTTCTGTTGCAGGATTCGTAAGAGAAAAAATCCAGGCCTTTGAATGTGGAAACACTGATTTTTTTTCAAAATGACTCATCATAAAACTCAATATACAAATAGTTTAGCAAACCTTCTGGGCATGGAAAGTAAAGACCTTCCAAATACACTTACTACTCGTTTATATGAGAGAATTCTCGATCGCTTCTTACAACTCAAAGCTCAACTTTCAATCAGAGATTAATTTTTGTATCGAGATGGTTCTAATATTTCAAAATGTTCAGTCTGAAAATCTTGATGATAGTGCTATTGCATGAGGAAGATTCATCAAACAAATTAGAAAAGAAAAAAATTACTTTTGATAGTCACCTCTACGATGATCAACAAACTGCAAGCGTACCTCCAGAACTTCTGGCTCTAGTGTGTTATCTACTTCATGGTTACACTTTAGTACCGAATGCAACTAGAACAACTTGCTTACTTGATAATGCAATATTACCAAACAGAATTCGGGAGATAAAAGCAAGTTTTGCTTACTTAGAGGTTCTCAGAACTCAAGAACAAGTTTGTCGTATGCCCCTCAAACTTGCTTCACGGTCTTTTTGTCATTGGTGCATACGACATCATTGATTTTAATTGCTGTAGTACAACTTCAGAATCATCATTCCATGGAACAGCGGTTTCTATATTTTAAGTCCCTAAGAAAGGAGAAGTTGGTGAGCCTCGTGAAATTGTTAAAAGTGATCTCTTGTATTGATAAAACCAATTGTTCTAAAAGCAAACCAGACACTTCTTTCGAAATGCCAATTTCAGAATTTGGATCTGAGTGGAAAATGGCACAGGATTAGTTAGATCATATTATCACTGATAGAAAAGATGGAAATTTAGATATTTCATGGGCAGCTTTTCATGCGTCAAGGAAAAACTTTTCATCGATTGAATTAACTCGTTGTTCTCTTTTATTCCTTTCAATATATATATATATATATATATATTTGGCAATGCTGAAGCATGCAATGGAACAAATAAAAAAGTTACTACTTTTTAAAATCCAGGGTAAACCCCTGTCATATGTGCAAATCAGCCTCTATTAGCTTTGACAAAATCTGTCCAGTTGAACTGGCCTGATTTTTACGTTGATTTCAAGTTTGTAGCCATACTGGAGCTTTTTTGAAGTACAGGTGTTTTTTTAAAGTGCTTGGCCAGATTCTGGAAGATAGTGGTTGGACTACTTCGTTTCAAATTCTGGAATCAAGACAGAAAAGAGCAAAAGCATCTCTTTTAGTTAAACATGTCACAAAAGTAAGAACCATTTATCAGAAGACTGCTGTGGTTTTAAACATGCTACTTAAAGAAGTGTTTATGCAACAAAATCCAAAGATTTCGTTTGAAAAATGGATTTATAAAAAACGTTCAAACTGTCCAACTTTTCGATTCCAGCTTCTAGTGTTAAACCTAAAGATACTTCTGCCTTTATTCAGTCAGGGATGGTAACTACGAATTGTATAAACAAACGCCAAAAAAAAAAAAAAAAAAAAAAAAAAGGCGCTTTTTTTTTTTTTTTTATGGACCATGCCAACTATGTTCGCTGGTTGCCTGTCAAAATAAAAGACTTAGTAGAACGTAAAGACACAGCACCCAGTGTTGTATATGATTACTTTTACAGATGTCAGTTTGTTATCCACAAAACAAACAATCATTTTTCTGTGCTCTCTGTAGATCAAGCTCATGAGCAAGATCATTCCCTTATAAAAGGAAATAGTGCTGCTGTTGGTCTTTTGCAAGATACAGCCATATTGAGAAGATGGATGCTCTTTGGGCCCCAGTTATTTAATATCATTTATGAGTATTAGTCTACAAGCATAATTAACAATACTGACAGGTCTGATCACCATGAACAGCATGCTGCTTATCAGAGAAAATTTCAGGACGAAATAGGTGATTTCAAAAGAAGCTTTCAGAAGTAGTGTGAATGTCCCACCATAGAATATACATAGGTAAATGTATTGGAATTAAAAAGTCTCTTATTCACAAGATATTAAAAAAAAAAAAGAGAAATCGTAATCGGACCATTAGGAGTTCAGATACAAAAACAATGGTGCCTCTATATAGCAGTTGACAGCGGCCATCTTTGATGGCTGCTATCGGGATGTTCTGCACATATTTTCAAGTGGCTCCCTCTCTGAAAATTCATATATTGGCATGAACTTTGACCACAGAAGGTGGCATATTCCAATCAAAAAGTGCAGCATTTTGGCTTTTTTTGTCGTTGTACCCAACGTACTATAAGTAGTGTGAGTGTCACACCATATAATATACACAGAATTTAAAAAGTATTTTATTCACAAGGTATTAAAAAAAAAAGAAAATTGAAATCGGATCATTAGGAGTTCAGATACAAAACAATTAGCGCCCCTATATGGCAGCTGAAATGGCCGCCATCGGGGTGTTCTGCACGGATTTTCAAGTGGCTCCCTATCCAGAAAGTTATCTTTTGGCATCTGCTATGGCCGCAGAAAGTGGCATATTCCAATCAAAAAGTGCAGGTTTTTTTGGGTACCCAACGTACTATGAGGCTTTTTACATATTTAAAAATTCAAAAAACCTTCTTAGTGATATTTCTTCCGCTCCATTCTTGTCTGATGCTTGAAAATTACTCAGGTAACGTAGTTTTTCGTTTGGATTGGAATTTTATAAGATTTCTTTAAATTTTTAGATCTTACTTATTTGTTAAGTGCTTCGAATTCACTGACGTAACTTAGTTTTTCGTTTGGTTTGACCATTTTAGATTTATTTATTTATTTATTTATTTACATTATTATTTCTTTTTTTCATTTACTTTTATATTTCAGGTCACACCAGTATTTATACTTACATTCGACAAAATTTACTTTTGCTTTACTCTCGAATCGGTTTTGTGTGTTGCCGTTTTGTTTTCAGCATTCGTGCCTATTTTGTTCACGTGAGGAAGGGTCGTGTCTTCTTTCGATACGAGACAGTTGTTGTAAGTACTTTCATTTTATGGTGCTTATTCAATGTTTTATACTTATTACTTTTAAAGGCCAGTTCTGTGGTGCGTTCCTATAATTTACTCGCCTTTCAGTTCGATACATTTACCTTATACTAATTCGTTAGGTTATTTTATTGGAGTCAATTTCGTAGTTTAGTTTTTATGCAATTCCCTACTATTTCAAATGCAAAAATTCTCTTAAAGGAAATTTATATCAAATATTGTTTTATTTTGCTATGTTAAGAAAATCTTAAATTTCGAATAGTTTGCGAAATTTTAAATAAGAATAAATAAATTTTCTAAAGTAGTTTTTTCTTCACAATAGTTTTAGGCATTATATTGTTAATAAATCACATCAAAACATTTACATGGTAATGTTTATAACATAAATATGTATTTAAAAGAAGAAGAGCTGTTCAGAAATGTAGCTTTACCATTAAAAAAAAAAAAAAAAAAAGATCGTGTCCAATGTCATCTATTATTTTACAGTGTGCGTAAAGCATAAATAAAGCGAAAAGCCATTTCTTAAAAATTCCTTATATAATACCAAGATATAATTCCGGCGTGGTGGAACAGTCGATAGGGAGCTGTACGCTAGAGCCCTGGGTCCCAGGATCGAATCCCGGTTCTGGCATGGATGTTCGTGGTGTTTTTTGTATGTGAAATATGTTAGAAATTACGTCATTCTGAAATTATGTAATATGCATCATTCGAGACGAAAGTCTTTGTAATTATAGGTCTGAAAAATGTTAAAGTGGAAAAAAAAAAAAAAAAAAAAAAAAAAAAAAAAGTCAATTAATATAAATGGAAGTAGATTAGGTGTTAGAAAAATTAATAAAGGTACATAAAGTTATTAAAAGTCAAGTTATTTCATAAACAAAAAGGTAAAATTGAAACCTGAAACAATAAATAAATGCGATTTCTGCGTACGGGAAGTATATATATATATATATATATATGTATATGAACTGCTAAAATTTTCTTCATGAACAAATACTACTACTACTACTAATAAAAATAATAATAAAATTGAAAACTTAAAGCATTTGTCTGTGGAAGAGCAAAAAAACAGACATAAAAACAATTGAATTCCTACAATTTAAAGTCTTTGTCTAATCAGGGTTGCTACTCAAATCAGGAGAAAAAATTCCTCGAGTTTTCCCTGTCTCTTTTAGAAGTAAAATAGATAGCACGCAATCATGCAGCATTAAAATCTAACACGTTTACATGTCAATTGGACATAACTAGGGTTTATTAATTTTATTAACTAACTATAGTTGAAGAAAAAAACCGCAATTGATTCATTATAAAGCACTAAAATTTTAAAAAATATTTCATTATGAAAAAATTTCAAAATTCCCTGAAATTTCCCTGTTTTAGCAATAAATTTTGCAATTCCTAGAGTTTTCCCTTATTTCAGGTACCGGAGCAATCCTGCTAATATTTCTAATAGGCAAGGTTTTTTTTTTTTTTTTTTTTTTTTTTTTTTATAATTTAATCTTACATTTTCATTTTTTTTTTTTTTTTTTTTTGACAAATGACACACAGGCAACATCCTAATTATTATTCCGTAGTATTAATAGCCCCACCCTTTTATTCACACCAGTATTTTTTTTAAAGTAACTTTCTTCTTATTTAATCATAATTTCGAGAATATTTCTCTACAAATATCATATTTGCAAACATCCTAATTACGCATCAGAAGATTTTGAATACACGCCCCTTTTTCCACACCACTTTATTTTAGAATAATTACCGGCAGATATAGTTACGATTAAAAAAGTATAAAATTACTTGAAAAAAAAAAAAAAAAAAAAAAAAAACTGATGCGGGAAAAAAAGCGGTTATTAAGAATCTTCCTTTTGTTAATAAGGTGATTGACAGGTAAGAAAATTACTGGTATGAAAAAAAGTGCGGGATTAACAATAGTAGGTAATATTAATTAGGTTGTTGGCAAGTATGAAATAATTTAAGCATATCTCCTATTTTCGTTATTTTACAAAAGACATACCTGAATCATTCGTGAAGTTGGAGAGCTCTGTTCTAAACTGTATGGTCAGGATATCAGCAGGAAGCAGTAAAGGGAATGTACTTAAAAAATAAGACACGCTCATTTTTAAGGAAGGCAGGTTGTGAAGATTCAACATAGAAGGCTCAAAGATGTCTGAATGTCTTTGCCTCCATTTTTCTCCCCCTTCGGGTTTTTTGAGGATGAATAAATATGTCAGACTTTTGGGAGGACCAAATGACTCTAGAACGAGGGCAATTTTCATGCCGACATCATCTGAATTTAACAAAGGTCCAGTAGATAGATACAGATGCCAAGACATATCGTCGAATGTAAACGAAGGACTACAAAGAGGTGCATCTCCGTTCAAAAGTGATGGAAAGTTATGTATTTTCCAATCAAGGATAAATTCGTTTACTTCTTGCAGCTCTCCAGTGGTTTTCTTGCTAGAGTAGCTCATATTATAACTTTTTTATTCCAACGTGAAATTCCAATTACCTTTATTTACTTTCTAGTAGTTCACCTGAAACGGAAAGATATTTGTAGATTTATATATATGTGTGTGTGTATATATATATATATATATATATATATATAGATAGATAGATAGATAGATAGATAAATAGATAGATTGATAGATATACAGCAGACGTTTCGGGCTAAACTTTTTTGTTAATAATTGCTGTGTGAATAAAAAAATTGTAGTATTATCATGTAAAGGAAATCAGTTATACTGTCGAACTAATCAGCTTTCAAAATTTTTTAACAAAACAATATTAAATTTATAACGAAACACATAAAATTTATGCGATCAAAAGTTTCGGGCCAAACAAACTTATGAAAAAGAAAATATCATAATAGCAAAAAATATTACTTCTAACACATCAGAAGGTCAAATATTATTATTAATATCTTGTTGACATGCCCTTTGAAGCTATAACAGCCGTGCAACGATGAGGCATTGATTCTATTAAAACCTTAATCCTTCAATGGACATTTTTTATCCTTTCTCCTGAATTTATTCCAATAAATGTTTTTATTTGAAGAATTAATAGCTCCTACTTTTACTTTTAGCTCTTCCCATAAATGTTCAATGGGATTTAAGTCAGGAGATTGACTTCGCTATTCATGAATACGAAATTTTAACGTAAAAATATCTTGAACTAGTCTAGAACAAAGTATGCGGTCATTATCATGTTGCAGAATCCACCCTTCATGGCACATTTCAGAGCACACGGTGAAGTATGTTTTTATACATAACTTTATCCATAGTGCCTTTTATTGTCATTAAATGATAAACGCCTTAAAATTAAAAAGTCCCTCACACCATGATGTTTCCTCCTCCATGTTTTACAGTCAACATTTGATGTCTAGAATCATACCTGGCATTGTCTGGTTGTCGAACATATCCCTTTTCGTCATTAAAAAAAAAAAAAAGATTAATCTTTCTTTCGTCTGAAAATAGCGCATTTTTCCAGACTTTGACTGTCTCATATAGGGCCGGTTGGTTTCAGGGGGGGGGACACAGGGGACAACTGCCCAGGGGCCCGTCAGCAAAGGGGGCCGCAGATAAAATAGCTGAATTTTTTTTAATCTTAAAATACTTACATTAATTTCTCATTATAAATTTGACATTCTTTTTATCATTATAAACGTGTGTATATTTTGCACTAGAGATCTGCACGGGCCTAGGTTTGAAGTTCGAGAACAGACCAGTTATCCAGCCGGCATTTTGTCATTAAACTCGAGCCAGGTCGAACTCAGGCTTCATTAATTTTCTGTGTATTTAAGACTGGCTGACTGATCGAGCCTAGATTATATTTTATCCGGGCTTGAACTTTACTTTTTCATTCTCTACATCGTCATCCAAAACTGAAAAAGTTTTCACAATTTTTTTCTTTGCAGCACAATATCTTTTTGCATGCATTTTCAATTTTTTTGGATGAAATGACACAAAGTAAACATTTCCATATATTTTACTTTTAGTTTTGGATGGCGTGACGCAAAAGATAGAATAATTAGTTGAAATAAATATATTTGAGTACATAATATAAGCTTAATGAACGTGATATATTTTACAGCGTATTTGAAAATTAAAAGCAATATTTCAATGTGCACATATACTTTAATATGCAAAACAAAATAATTGCAGTGAAATTTAAAAACAAATCATTTAATGTAACACCACTGCGTTACTGGAATTTCATATAATTTCTTTTAAAACACATGCTTTCATAGTATAAGAGATGTGAATGGAAAGGTATCAATGAGTAAATGCTATATATTATTTTATGTTGAAAATAACGTTTACACTGTAAATATAAATAAAAGGAAAAAGCAAATTCAAATAAGAAAATCTATGTATAATTTAATTAATATAAAAGCGTCTCTGAAAATTTGATATCATTATTTTTAAGACCCGTATTTCTAATTCTTATAGACATAAAGTACAGTGCTGCGTCACAAACTTTTAATCCGTTAAGGGTTTTTTGTATTGATATCATTACTTTTTAGGGAGTTAATGATCAAAACGTAAAATTAAAGGAGCATGGTAATGAGTTATAACACTGTATAATAAGTGTTGTTTTATAGGTCACACTGTAACAAAATAACAAACTAAATGAAATTTTAAAATTTTATAGAAAGTGATTAAAAAAAAAAAAAAAACTTTAAGAAAGAATATTTTTTGAGGGATGGAAACATGCAACATTACAAAGGCATAATATAGTACATTTTAAAAATGACAAAAATTTCTACAAATAAAAAAATAAATAAAAAAGATTTTTTATTTTATTCAATATTCAATTTCTTATATAGCTCATTGGTTCAACTATTTCTTAGATAGTCCAACAGAAAATTCAAAATAAATGTTTAAAAAAATAATTTGTGTACGAAAGTTTTTGTAAAAAAGTGTTACGAATAAGTTTCTAAAGAGTTTTCATCACATCGATTTTAGTTAGATAAAAGTTTAACAAAAATTTTTAAATGGTCAATCGACTGAACAAAAGATAAATATTTTGTTATTTTTAAATTGTGGATGCATAAAGTAAAACTGTTTATGAATATGACAGTAATTTTCCAAAATACCTAGCACCATTGGGGTGAGGTTCAGATCCCCCCTTGGAAACTCTGATAATTCTAAAAATCTGGTGTGAAACAACCACACGACTTCCATTACCCGCTATTACATGTATTATATGCATTTTTTGAGAGAGAATGTGATCAGAAAACATAAAAGTGACCAAAAAAGAAAATCGTTAGAGCCGTTTTTGAGATACCAACTTTCACAAAAAATCAATTATTGAGCGGAAAACAATAATTACATACAAAAGCATATTTAAAAGTGAGTTAAAATGGCGAGTTTGAAAAAAATCCGTACAACCGTTTTTAAAGGAACGCCTTTGCGATGCCTGAAATTGAGCTATTTATACAGGACGCCTATCAATTTTCATGAACTAACCAACTATATCATTCGAAAGGATATCTGATAGAGTGTTTATATAGCAAGTTTGAAGAAAATCGTTAGAGCCGTTTTTGAGATACGGACTTACGGTCCCACTTCCGGTTTCCGATGTCCCATTTCCGGTTAAACTCCATTATTGACAGGAAAACAATAATTACATACAAAAGCATATTTAAAATTGAGTTAAAATGGCGAGTTTGAAAAAAATCCGTACAACCGTTTTTAAAGGAACGCCCTTGGGAGGCCTGAAATTGAGCTATTTATACAGGACGCCTATCAATTTTCTTGAACTAACCAACTATATCATTCGAAAGGACATCTAATAGAGTGTTTATATAGCAAGTTTGAAGAAAATCGTTAGAGCCGTTTTTGAGATACGGACTTACGGTCCCACTTCCGGTTTCCGATGTCCCATTTCCGGTTAAACTCAATTATTCACAGGAAAACAATAATTACATACAAAAGCATATTTAAAATTGAGTTAAAATGGCGAGTTTGAAAAAAATCCGTACAACCGTTTTTAAAGGAACGCCCTTGGGAGGCCTGAAATTGAGCTATTTATACAGGACGCCTATCAATTTTCTTGAACTAACCAACTATACCATTCGAAAGGACATCTAATAGAGTGTTTATATTGCAAGTTTGAAGAAAATCGTTAGAGCCGTTTTTGAGATACGGACTTACGGTCCAACTTCCGGTTTCCGATGTCCCACTTCCGGTTTTTCAATTTTCACGAAAATTTGGAAATTTCATCTGTAGGCCAGACGTATTTCAATTCTAAAGTTTCGTAGCTCTATCTTTATTAGTTTATGAGCTATAATAGCCAGAAGATTCTCCACATACATACACACACACACACACACACACACATACATACACACTGACCAATTGCCAAAAAACACTTTTTTGGACTCAGGGGACCTTAAAACGTGTAAATCAGGTGAAATCTCGATATCGAATTTTTGGACCGAATACAATACTTCCATTACCTACGGTAGTAGGGTAATGGAAGTAAAAAAGATGCTTAACCCCTTCCACTCCAGGGACGTACGTGCGTACGTCCTAGTGTTAATGGCCATTAATACTATGGACGTACGTGCGTACGTCCAAAGAAAGTATACGATGTATTTCAAAATTATAGTCTGGTATTTCAGACATTTACACTACAGCTAGCCTGGAGCGGAAGGGGTTAATCAATTTGAGAGAGATTTTGTTTGGTTTAAAATTAATTCAGCTGAGGAAAATAGGAGGGGGGTTACCAGTTAGATCACTTAGAAATTTTAATAGGGAAATCGCTTTTTAGAAAAAAAATTCAAAAAAACATGCATTAAAATGTTATGCATCTAGTTTTATTCTATCTGATTAAACATACTGTACATAGTCCCCACATTCTTCCTAGTACTTCGGAATCACTTTAGAATTTCTAAAAATTTTCTAAAACGTAGTGTAGGTATTTTGGACTTTGCCTCATTTTTGAAAATTGGGTTATGGGGTATAAAGTGTATATGAGAGATCAACTTTAAAAATTTAAATGATAAGGATTTTTTAGCACTTTGAGAAATCTTCTAAATATAATCACTTAAAATGTTTCCAGCGATACTTTTTTAAGGTTGTTTGTTTGTAGGTTTTAAGGCCAATTGACTGCGCTAGGGTCCTAGGCCTATAAGTACATTGCCCCCCGTGAGGTCTTTCTAAGAGGTCGTAGCCCATATTTATGCAAGTTTCGGAGAAAAACACTGAAGGAACGGCTAGGTCGAAGAGTGCGGGATGGGATCGAATCCGGCACTTCCCATCCACCAGCTTTTCAGCTAAGAACCGCTCGTGGGGCATTTTTTAAAGAAGCTTATATATATATATATATATATATTCTAAAAGTCCCATTTTTCTTCCCAAATCTGTAGGAAACGCCTTGAAAGTTTTGAAAACGTAAAAAGCGTGCATATTAAATATGAGTCTAAGTAGAACTTTAAATAAGCTCCTAATCCCCCTCCTATTCGAAATTTTAGTGTTTGACTCCTAAGGTTTCTTCTATCTCAATTCAGCTTCAATTTCTTTTTTTCTTTTCCTTTCTTTTCTTTTCCTTTTTCTTTTTTTAAATAAACCAAACGAGATCAAACGACGTGATCCTGAAATAGGAACATAATGGAGACTATTTTCAGTATATTTAATAATAATAAAAAAAAAAAAAAAAAAAAAAAAAAAAAGAGGCAAACAAAATATATTTAAAAAATTTTTGTTTGTAGAAGACATTTCCGACAAACTACAAAAAGAACTTCATTTGTTTAAAATTTCAAAGATGTGCCTTTCGCCTTCCTGTTTTTACAGGTCGAATTTCCAAACAAAACAAGGATCCTTCAAACTGATTAAGCTCCCCCCCCCCCCCGCCTTCTTTTTTTTTTCAGTTTTTAAATTTTCCAAGGTGTTTTCCAGACACGGGGGACGACTTTAAAAGAAAAATTTTCTTTCTTATTTTCCTAACAAATAGTTATAGAGAAAAACATTTTGTGTTAAAATGTTGTTTTGAAAAGGTCTTTCCATCAAACTAACAGAGATTCCCCCTCCCTCCACCCAAATTTCACATTTATAAAATTAAAATTCGTCCATCACTGAGTCATTATGCCCCCCTCCCTTCCCCTACTATATACATTTGTTTTATTCTTAACTAAACAAAATTCCGTAAAAATTCTCGTAGACGAGTTTTACAGTTTTTAGAAATTCAGAAAATTACTAGATAAAAACAAATTGAATAATTTGTATTCGACAGTGTTTGGCGAGATTTTGTATGAACTTTGGAAACACACTTTTCTAAAATCGATGAAATTAAATTCATATACAAATTCTACAGAACAACTTGATTAGTTTTTTATATAATACAAAATGAGTTTAAATCAGTTTAATTTAAAGTTGTTTTCGTAAAGAATTTGCCTTTACGATTTTTATAATATAATGCAAACTCAAGTTACTGTAACAATGTTTGTGTTAACAGTAATTATTAAGTTACGGAAAAATCATTTAATTTAGTATAAGCATTAATCGTTATTATTGTTGGTTTGACCACGACTTTTAAGTTTTTAAACTGATAAATAGATTAGTTTTACAAAGTGAAAACAGTTACATATTATAATTTTACTTAATTTTTTTGCGTTTAATTAAAAGCTTAAAATTACCTCAGTTTACCTCTTAACACTTTTAAGATTTTATGGATATTGTATAGGAAAGCTATATTAAAAAATAAACAAATACTTACACAAATTTCAGAGCAATATGTTGTACTAAATAATGAATAACAGAGGTTTTTAAAAAATATGTGAGAGAAAAAAAAAAAAAAAAAAAAAAAAAAAAAAGAGAGAAATCCTTTGTAATGGAAATAAACATCCTTGAATCCTATTTGAACCTCTATGTCATTTAATCATTTGAATGATATCATTCACAAAAAAAAAAAAAAAAAAAAAAAAAAAAATTCCTCAAAATTTTATGTCATATTTTTTAGAATAGTGTGTACAATATTTACAATGTTATTATTAATTTCTAATTTAAAAGTTGCAGATGCATGGTAATTTCAATTTTATTTTATATCACTATTATATCTAAAAAATAAGTATATACGAGTTAAGGAGGATATTATTATTATTATTATTATTATTATTATTATTATTATGGAGTAGTTTTTATTGTTATATTCATGCCACCTCCCTACTGTTAAATTTAAGAAAGAAAGAAAGGAACGCGAATAATTTTTCAGGTATAGATTTGATTTAAAAGAGAAAAATAAATAATAATAGAAAAATCTTTAAAAAGTGAAATTTTTATAGTGGTAAATATTTAAGTAGTATAGTTTGTTATGAATTTAATTAAAAAAAAAAAAAAAATCTTAATCTATTCAAAATTTTATTATAGCTTAACATTTTGTAATTTATATATATATATATATATATATATATATACTAGAAACTTAATGAGCAAATTAATTTTTCAAATTCTGTTTTAAGAATTTTTTCAATCCGTAGTTTAAGTTATTTATCACCTAATTTGAAAAAATTACAAATATTTGCATATGATTATCATATTATTTGTCATTTTTATGAAAATAAAGAAAAAATTTTTTTGTTGTTGCAATCATTTTTTAAAATAAAACCAATTTTGAAAGTTAACAACGTATCAGCATGAAAACAATGTAAATACAATGAATATTTTTGATAAACAAATGTCATATAAAATACAAGTACCTAAATAAATAACGCATTTAATATATATATTAAAGAAAGAATAAATATTTTTTATTTTTGTGTTTATTTTTGACGCCAATTCCCGATAGAGGGAGCCAAAACGATTATTTGATATTGAGTATTTCATATGGAAGAGAAGACTGTATTCGTCCGCGAAATTGCCGCCTTACGGTATTTTCGGAGTAAAAAATTGTTCGATTTTTAAACTGAGTTATAAAAAAAAACAAGAGTTTTCCTATTGAAAAGGGAGATGTCAGGCACATCAGATAAAAGCGATTAATATCAAATATCAATTAAACGACATTCGACAGAGCCATATTCGAGAAAAATTTGTTCTACACATATGCCGCCCATTTACAACTTAAATGAGCCAATTCATACCTCAAAATATATTGCACGCAGAAATGTAGCGATTTCAGGGTAGGATCAGACAGAAGGTAAAAGACTATTTTGAAAATATCAGAAAAAAACATCCCATATTTCCTGAGATATTAAGTGTCGGCTTTCAGCGGTTTCTATGATCTCAAATTAACTGTATATATGAGTGTCGCAGTTTTCGTTCGTATTTTCCGCTAAGTGTCGCCGCCGCGTTCGCTTGTTTTTTCGCTTGCGTCACTAGAAAAACTGCCGTTTTTCATGATATATTAACTTTAAGTTTTATACATCCTTTTTGTCCATGTCAGAAATTTATTTTCCTTCAAATGTAGTACAAATGTACAAATATATATATATCTTTTTCTTATTTTCTACCTTTGAATGAATATGATAATATGTATGACACCTAATAAATAAATTAATTAATTAATAAACAAACAAATAAAAAAGAAATAAAATAAAGTAATAAGCACTTATAATTTTACAACATAAAATTCTAACAATTTAGATACTAGTTATTTTTAATGTAAATTTACAAATTTTTCAAAAGACTAAAAAGAAATTGGAACCCGTTAGGCTCGTGTTGCAAACGAGCATTTTATTATCGTACCATCAGTCAATGCTTTGCTAAGCAATTAACTGATTAGTAAAAATCGTATGACATTTAATATTTTTTAAAACTTGCATATTAAAAGGAATTTACTTGTATTAATAGGTGTCGATTCCTTTAGAAAATAAGTAAATAAATAAATTTTGTTTAGCATTTTAATATTTTAAACCTTATGCGAGTTCCTTTTTTTTTTTTTTTTCCCCGTGTTTTGTATCTCTGAATGAACATGAAAAAAAATCTGATGTGGGCACCACATGACTTCCTTATACACCTTTAGAAATATATACATAATGTTAAAAAGCATTGTCATTAGTCACAAGGCAGATGGCTAAAAGTATTTAAAATATGGATTATCACCGTGTTCTGTGCTTTTCTGAAAGTTTCAATGTCTAGCTAGTCGGAAAGTTAGTTAAAAATCGATTGCAAGATTTGTACAGGTAACGATGTTGAAGGCAGCAGGGATCCAAAGCAGTTGGCTAAAAGTATTTAAAAAATGCATTTTCACCGTGCTCTGAACTATTCTGAAAGTTTCAAATGTCTAGCTAGTCTGGAAGTTAGTTAAATAAATTTTCTGTTTAAGCATATAAACGCTGCCGAAGGAAGCAGTGACCCGACACAATTTGTTAAAAATATTTCAAAATTGCATTGTCATCATGTTTTGAGCTTTTCTGAAAATTTTAAAGGTCTAGCTAGTCGAGAAGTTAGTTAAAAATCGATTGCAATATTTGTCCAGGTAACGCTGCCGAAGGCAGCAGGGATCCGAAACAGTTCGCTAAAAGTATTTAAAAAATGCCTTTTCACCGTGTTTTGAACTATTCTGAAAGTTTTAAATGTCTAGCTAGTCGTTAAGTTAACTAAATATTTTTTCTGTTGAATCATATAAACGCTGCTGAAGGCAGCAGGTATCCGAAACAGTTGGCTAAAACTATTTAAAAAATGCATTGTCAACGTTTTCTGAGCTTTTCTGAAAGTTTCAAATGTCTAGCTAGTCGGGAAGTCAGTTAAAAATCGATTGCAAGATTTGTCCAAACCGTTTTGGAGTTATTGCCGTTTTTGATACATTATGACCAAAACCTTTGTATTTTTTGTCATGAGGAACCTAATTTTCCTAAATATTTCAAAAACGGAAAATCATACAAAGTCCAAAAAGGGAGGTGCACAACTAGATGTTATAACAAACCTATGTACCAATTCCCAACTTTCTACGTCCAACCGTTTTTGAGTTATGCGGCAAAAACACACACAGACAGACACACATACATACAGACGTCACGAAAAATCGTGTAAAATTGATTATATCTCTACAACGAGAGCTCGTGTTAAGACGATACTTGCAGGTGTACAACTAGACATCATGAAAGTCACACGTATAAATTGGGAACATTCAGTGATCATTCGTTTTCGAGCAATGTGAAATACAAAATCCATTTCGCAAATCGGGATTACTATACTTCCTTATACTTTGTATAAGGAAGAAAAAAAAATGACTCCTAATGAATAAATTAATTAATTAATAAACAAATAAAGAAAAACGAATAAAATAAAGAAATAAGCAATTATAATTTTACAACATAAAATTCTAACAATTTAGACACTAGTGATTTTTAATATAAATTTACAAAGTTTTTGAAAATAACTAAACGAGAATCGAACCAGTATCGTCCGTGTTGCAAACAAGTGTTCTATCATCGCATCATTCATCAGTGAATACTAAGCAAATTACTGATTAGTACAATTATGTAACAAATAAAATATATATTAAATATATATTAAACTTGCGTATATTAATCTCTCATAAAGAATGGTTGATTGGTTGTATGGCTTAAGACTGATTGACTACGCTAGGGTCCTAGGTTATAGGAGAAATGCCCTGCATGGGTTGTTTTTCTAAGTGGATCTAGCCCGTATTTACGCGAGTTTTGGAGAAAACCACCGAAAACTCCAAACGGCTAGATCGATGAGCACGTTCTTTGATCGAACCCGGCACTTCCCATTTACCAACTTTGATCGCAGAACCGCTTGGCCACCATAGAGGAATTTACTTTTATTAATGTTTTGATTTATTCAGAAAAAAATATATAAAATAGATAAACAATTTTTTCTTTAATTAATAGATAAAAGAAAATTAAGCATTTTAATATTTTTAACCTTATTCTTTATTCTCCCCGTATTTCGCATTTTTGAATGAATATAAGAAAAATACAAGGCAACCATTGAGTTTAAGCTTTATTCATTAAATAAATGTATTAGCCGTTATTTATATATTCCTGAAAAAAAAAAAAAAAAAAAAAATAATAATAATAATAATAATCAAAATAAAAACTAAATAATCAAAAGGCTTTTTATTTATTAGTTATGTATTTTTAACATTAAAATTTATAAAAATATGCTTTACTCTATCAATTGCATTTATATCTAAATGCTTGTTATATTAATTAAAATAATTCTTAATAAGATAAGGTAAAACAGAAATAAATAAAATAATAAGTTTATATTAGTTAATAATGTTATCTTACATAATTTATTTTCAAAATTGTTCTAAAAGGAAGGGGGAAAAAATGAACGCCGCACGTTAAAAGTGCGATTTTTTCCGAAAGAGGCTGGCATTGTAATTATTGAAGTTATCGCCAAATCTAACATTGGAAAAAAATTAAAAAAATTAAAATAAAAAATATTACGATACTTTTTAGTCAAATGATGGAAGATAAATATAGATACAACTCATAGAAATAAAAATTGTTCAGTTTTTTCTTATATATATTAAAAAATAATGAGATAAAATAATAATATTACTTCTGATGATTGATCGAAAACGAAACTGTTTTTAGAAAAGCACTTATTTAGAAAAGAATTGATGAAATTCAATGAAAATTGTTATTTATATTAATGGAACAAACATTTAAGAACATGAAAATTTGCTTCAAAAATCTTAAATTACATTTGATTAATATGAATTATATATGCATTTTTGAAAGTAACAAGTTCTATGGTAGCGGTGCGCGAAATCGCCTCAAGCGGTCAAACGGAGCTTTCCACCAATGAAAAAGTATGGACACCTTGTCGCATCTCTCAGTCAAGGGTCGCTAGTAGTAAGTAGCGTACGGAGTAGCTGCCGTAAATAAAAATCGCACAACAGTTCATATTATTTGCAGTTCAATAAAATTTTAATGACTTAGGTGAACTGTTCATACACATCAGTTATGAATTGAATGTGCCTCACATTTTTCATGTTAAATCTTACAAATATTTTATAACTATTGAATTTCACTATAAAATTTTTTCAAGATAATTTGTATGAGGCTAGGGCATTATGTTTAAATCCTTTTAGCATATTTTTAAAATGTCCTATATTATTATTTTTTTTAATTAAACATTTAATTTACGAATAATCTTTTCTACATAATTGACGGCAAAACCATCGTAAGTTCATAAATTGCTCAAAAATGAAGATTTTCATAAGTAGAAATAACTCAATATATTCTTAAACTTCGATTGGGGGGACTACAGCTTTGGAAATAGCACAAAATTAGAGGAAAATCTCAATACGAAACCGACACCAACAGAATAAAGTAGAAAACTAGAGTAACATAAAAGTATCAAATAGAGATAAAGGGCAGCTATGATGTAAATATTCGAGTATTATAAAATTTGTTTTCTCTCAATAAGACAAACAAGTATTTTAAATTAATATATGTATAGATAAATCAAATTATTTAATATTAAAAATCTTTTTTAATATAATGATATGACTATTTTAACCTATGGGTAATAACTTAAATTCATATACAAAACAAACAATATATTTTTTCTAATTTTTATATCTGCTCTTTTCCTTTCACAATGGTTTTTTTTTTTTTTAGTGGCAACATAAGCGAATTTTTTGTTTCTATAACTTAATGTAAATTATTTCGTAGGGGTCTCATAAAATACCTATGCCAAATATAGTATAACTCAAGAGGTAGCACTACAACAAAAAGTTTTCCTAAATTGCACCATTTCTTGATTGAAAAGTGAGACAGGGTGGGGGCCCGCTATTTTCATTTGCCCAGGGGCCCGTAATTTCTGTCACCGGCCCTGATATATATATATATATATATATATATATATATATATTATATGTATTAACCAATGGATTATACATTAACTAAACAGTAACAATTCACATTTGAGTCATAACACTGTACAGTATAAATAATTAAATATAATAAATGATTACAACGCATAAATAATAAAGAAAATTAAGGTATAATTTGTTATTGTGCTTTTTAATGTTGCTTACTAAAGATTAATCTAAAGTCAAATTATGAAAAATATTAGCACATTTAATGAAATATTTTGTTATATTTTACAAATTGCATTTTTATATTCACATAAAAAATATTTTTAATTTTTTTTTTTTTTTTTTTTTTTTTTTTTAAGCTAGAAAAACATTTTCATTCCATTAAAGCCAATATCTTTGATATTTAAAAGGGATTTAAATCAATCGATTTAAATCACTACAACCCTTTTAAGAACTACGATTTTAAAGGTGACTGTATCTCAGCATCTATTAAATAATTTAATTTTTAAAGTATGTTTTTTGTAGCCCTCGCTCTTTACACTATATTACCATATGATTTCGACCAATATACGGTAATATATAAAAGAAAAAGTAGGTTTTCCTTTAAAAGGAATTAAATAAATAAAAAAACAAATAAATTTTAATTAAAGTTAATTTCTTATAAGTTTAATCCTTTGTACTATATACTGTAATTTTTTTCCTATAAGTTTTATAAATTGAAAAAAATAATCATTTTAAAGGACTTAATTAAAAAAATTGAAAAATATAAAGTTGTTGTAAATTTTTTCATGCGTTTATGTACATACTAATAATATTTTTGTACGAAGACCTTTTTTATTTTTATTTTTTATTATTTTTTATTTTATTTATTTATTTATTTATTTTTTTTTAGAATGATTAGCACATATAATTTTCCTTAAATACTTTTCAATTCCTCAAATTGCATTACTATAATGTTTTTACTTATTCACAATCTTCATATTTTTTTAAATAGAAATACTGTTAAGTTATAGTTTTGTAATGCATTAAAAACTATTTAGCATAGGTGGACTCTGCTCAGTTCCCCATCATATTTATGTTCTCAGAAATTTCTAGTGCGAGACATATTATAATCATATTAAAAGAAATGAATTTGACCAAAGCTTGATACAGTGACAGAATGAAATCCCCGCCTAATAGGCTATCCACTGTTCACTTCGATATATTTATCTTATTCTAATCTATTAATTTATTTTATCGGGGTCAATTCCGTTGTTTAGTTTTCATGCTACTATTTCCAATGCAATAATCCTCAAAATTCATATTTATATGAAAAATTTACAATTTCGCTATGTTGATAAAATCGTAAATTACGAATAATTTACGAAATTTTCCTATTAGAATATTTGTATTCAATCATGTTCAAACAAATATCATAAACGTAATTTTGAAGTTGTCTAATGTATTTAGGATCCTCAAAATGGAAGTTTATGCTCAATTTTGCCTTATTCTGCCATTTTAAGTAAATCGTAAATTCCAAATAACTTACGAATTTTTTTAATTGGAAAATCATAGTCTATGATATTCATGCCAGTATCCAAAATAATATTTAAAAAGTGGTTTGACATCTTTACGATGAAAATATCCCGCAAGATTGACGTTTATGTGAAATTTTGCTCTTTTCTCCCATGTTAAGAAATTCGTAATTTTCCAATAACTTACGAAATTTTTATATTGGAAAATTCATAGTCATTAATATTCATTCCAGTGTCCTAAATAATATTTCAAAAGTAGTCTGACATCTTTACGATGAAAATATCTCTAAAAATTAACGTTTATGTGAAAATTTGCCCTATGCTTCCATGTTAAGAAATTCGTAAATTTCCAATAACTTGCGAAATTTTCAAAGTAGCATATTTATAGTTACTGATGTTCATTACGGCATCAAAACTGATATGTTAAAACTGGTCCGACATTTTTACAGTAAAAGGTTTGCATTTAATGCACGTTTATGTGAAATTTTGTCCAATTCTCCCATGTTAAGAAAATCGTAAATTTCTCATAACTTACGAAGTTTTTTAATTCGAATGTTGCAAATGAATAGGGTTCTTGCCATTATCGAAAGTAATATTTTAAAACTGATCTGACCTCTCTGCGATCATTTGTTCGTGAGATATCGTGTTTACAGACTAACAAACTAACGGACTAACACACTGACGGACTGACTGACACACTAACGGACTGACACAGTAACAGACAGACACCATACAAATTTTGTGATTTTCGGATTCCTCACACCTGAAAACGTATAAAAAAGTCAAAAAACCGAGGTCGAAATTTTTCACGATTACCTATGTTCCCCATACCTATAGTATGATGGGGAACTAAAAAGTTATTTCTAGCTTAAAATACTATATCTTCGATTGCAGACTTTGACAAGGTTGCCTGCAGTATAAATATTGCAGTATTATTATTGTTTAATGATTTTTTTAATCTCAATGTTGTACACAGTCTAAGAGAAATATATATATATACAGATATACTGGCATCTAATAATTATAAAAGTAATCTAATTTAGATTAGTTTTCAGCATATACTATTCTAGATTATTTAAGCAATAAAAATATACATGTTATTCAGTTAAATATTATTACCCAATCCCAATATTTAATTTCTGTACTCAGCCTAGAATAATAATAATAAATCTGTAAAACATAACAAAATGAAACAAAACAAGCATTTTCGCGTCTTTTAAAGTTAATTTATTAAAGCATCCGGTTTTCAAATATGCAAAAAAATGGTATCAAAATATTTGTATTTTCATGCTCTATCATTTACAAGTCAAAATGCAAAACGTGCAATTTCCCCATTGAAACAATGTATTTGGAGAACTAAAATTTTACTTAGTTTCTAACAAATAAAATACAATGAATATATAATTTAAAATATATATATATATATATATATATATATATATATATATATATCTTAAAAAATATTACTTACAGCTTAACAAATATCATTTAAAATAAGAAAATTTTTCATAAGAAAATTCATATTATCGTTACCATATTTTCACTTTCATTTATTCTTTTATTATTCTTTTTTTTTTTTTTAATATATTTAGTGGGTACAATTTATTAAATAGGCAGTAACAGCAGCATCATATTTTATTTAATGGATTATATAGAGTTAAATTGAAGAGTTTTGATGTTTATAATAAAAGTTCTGTAACTTTCAGAACATTTTAAACACCATACATTATAAAGGACGCCATTATTTTTAAAATATCAAATCAGCAAATGGTATAAACTGGTAGGAGAGCTAAATAAGCAAGGAAATAATGTTCCTTTCTAAATATCAAACCGCAAGGTTGGCAAAAGCCAAATATCTATCTATCTGTTTATCTATCTATCTATCTATATATATATATGTATTAACCAATGGATTATACATTAACTAAATATTAACAATTCACACTTGAGTCATAACACTGTCCAGTATAAATAATTAAATATAATAAATCATTACAATGTATAAATTATAAAGAAAATTAAGGTATAATTTATTTTTGAGCTTTTTAATGTTGCTTACTAAAGATGAATCTAAAGTCAAATTATGAAAAATATTAGCACATTTAATGAAATATTTTGTTATATTTTACAAATTGCATTTTCATATTCACATAAAAAATATTTTTTAAACTCATTTTTTTTTTACTTTTTTTTTTTAAAGCTAGATAAACAATTTCATTTCATTAAAGCCAATATCTTTGATATTTAAAAGGGATTTAAATCAGTGATTTTTTCAAAAAATGAATTCATTTAAATAATATTTGAATCAGTTATTTTAATCAATCGATTTAAATCACTACAACCCTTTTAAGAACTACGATTTTAAAGGTGACTGTATCTCAGCATCTTTTAAATAATTTAAGTTTTAAAGTATGTTTTTTTGTAGACCTCGCTCTTTACACTATATTACCGTATGATTTCGACCAATAGACGGTAAAAGGAAAAGTAGGGTTTATTTTAAAAGGAATTAAATAAATAAAACACAAATAAATTTTAATTAAAGTTAATTTTTTATAAGTTTAATCTTTTGTACTATATATTTTTTTTTCCTATAAGTTTTGCAAATTGAAAAAAAAAAAAAAAAAAAAAAAAAAAAACATTTTAAAGGATTTAAATAAAAAATTGAAAAATAAAAAGTTGTACTATAAAAATTATACATTGTACATAAACATAACTGTTATAAACAACTTTTTGTAATTTAAAATTTAATATACTTAATTTTTTCTACTGCATTATCATTTAATTTTCAATAAGTATAATAAAATTAATAAAAGGGGGGGGGGGGAGAAAATATTTCGCCTTCAAATGAATGATTTAAATAAATAATAATAATCGTGAAAAAAAAAAGTGTAATAGCCGTTGTTAAGATACGCATATGATTGAAATGATATAATAAGTTTTAGAAAATTGAAACAGAGAAACCACTGTTTAAAATTGAATAAATAATAATAATAATAACAATTTAAAAAATTCAAATTCGGAAAAAATCGCGAGGAGGTGCACACCTGCTATGTCCCAACTTCAGCTACCCATCTGCCAAGTTTTGTTGCTCTGTGATTAGTAGTGTGTTCACTAGAACCCGAGCGCTGACAGACACAGATACACACACACACACACACAGATACGTCTGTTTATTTATATAGAATGTCAAAAATTATATCTGTAATAATTCTCAAACAAAACCCTTCGAGATCTAAAAAAAAAAAAAAACGCGATATATATATATATATATAATAATGTAATAATAATGACAAAAGAAATATTCTTGAATTTAAATGATCAAAACAAAACAAAAATAAAGTAAACGCATTTACAATGACATTTATTACAAATGACAAAACATTCATCACATATTTTAAAAATTGACTTCTTGCACTAAACTGAATTATTTTTATATCAGAAATAATATTAAATTATAATAACAGAATTTTGTATAAATTAAATCCCCCTTTATTCTTTATACAAATACATTTTTTTAAATTATATTGTTCATCTCTTTAATTCTCTATAAATATATATATTTTTTTCCTTATTTTTAAAAATGCAAAGCAATAAAATGAATGAAACCACGACATACCAGAAGAGATTGATATCAGACACTGCAGGGAGAATAAAATAGACGACACAACACGCACAAGTTTAGAAACAGAAATGGACGTGGACAACGAACGGAGTCCGAAACTTTTAAACTAGCGTCTCGCCGCAGCGCCGGCTCCCTACGGAAAAGTTGAATAAATTGCCTTGGCAGGTTTGGCATGCTGTATTTGGCGATGCAATTCTGAAGGGGTGAGATGTGTATGGTAGTTCATATTGAACTGAATTATTTTCGGAAGCTGTTTAACAATTATTGATAATGAATAATCTAATTTCTTATTCATCATGTGATCAGATTACTCATATTTCATCTCTTAAAGATTTAACCAGAAATGGACTACGTCACTGGAGCCTAAAGCAGTTGCCCCTTACGGCCCTGCCTTAGTCAGACCCTTTATCAGAATAAGAACATATGATTTAAAATCTTGATTAATGTAATACAACATAAATGTGAAAAAAATTACATATATGTATATTTGTCAGAAATAAAACCAATATCAGATTGTAAAAGTTTTGAAATAATTTATTATAATCTTAATACAATGTTTTTTTTTTTTTTTTTTTCACATTTCTGTTCAGTTTTTTTTTTTTTTTTTTTTTTTTTTTTTTTTAACCTATGTGACTTGTTTGATCCACCTTCTTTTTTTATTTGTGAAACTTTTAATACCTCTACCCCTGATTTTCCTACAATAATGTTTATGGGGGAGGGGGAGGGAATAATAAATAAAATACTACAGTATTTTTTATATCTTTAACTTATCTCAAATAAATTGAAAACTGCTTTTAAATTTAGAATTGACTACATTTATATGTTCTAAATTATATGTATAATAAAGCTACAAAATAAAATCTGCTATATCAAAGTGCATGCCAGAAATAGAAATTTTGTGGTCCAATAATATAAAATGGTAGATAAAGATTAATATATATATATACACACAACAGTGGCGGCTCGTGCACCGAAAATTGGTAAAGAGGCACACTGTATTTTACACTGTATTCATTTATAGAATATAAATTCACATTTAAATAAGTATTTTTAGTTAAGACCATGCTTAGTAAAAATTATGATTAAAAATATTTAAATATTATTTTTGAGCTCTTCACCTATTTTCGGTTCATGAGCCGCCATTGACACACAAGAGAGCACTTTTTATACTTATTTTTACTGCATATATCAATTCTCTTAATGAAAAACAGCGTAAACACTTTGAGTTTACATAAATGCAAATTGTCTAATTATCTATACATTTCTTTTTTATTTAATACTAATTCCTGTGAAGATAAAAAAAAAAAAAAAAAAAAAAAAAAAACAGGTAAATGTGCAGCATGGATGCATCAGCACATTGCAGCAACTTTTCTACGGACTCTTTAAAATTCTGTTTCTGAATGTGGGATTATGCCTGAGTGAGATGTTCTCTGAGCAGTCTTTTTAAGGTGCCCTAGCACATCTAATGCGAGTTTCTGAGAAGACCATGGACAAACCTAGCGCCTACCATCTATCAGCTTGTACGACAGAATCTCTTTGCCAGTGCAGTAAATTTAGAATAAGAAACTTGTTTGAAATACAGATTTCAAATGCTAAAAGGACTTTTTTAAATTGATATTTTAGTAGTATTTTCTTTTCTTTCCATATAAATAAAAATTTAAAAAAGATTTTGGCAACAAATTTTCGTCTGTAGTCAAAGTCTGACTATAGCACGGAAACATGGGGTCCCTGCTCTGAGCACCAAAATAAAGTACTAAACTTCCTTAAAAATACATTCATAAATGTTTGTTGAGACTAATTTAAAAAAAAATAAATAAATAAATAAAATATTTAATAAATTTAAACAAGTTTAAATAGTAATTAAAATTTAAATAAAATAATTTGTGTTTACTATTTAAACATAAAAATAAATATTTTACACGCTTAAAAATTCTATTTTAAGTTTTTTTTTAAGTAAGTAAAATAAAACAAACTGTATAATACATTAAAAAAAAAAAAAAAAAAAAAAAAAAAAAAGGCAATAACTTTAAATCTGTATTGAAGATATTTCAAGGAAAATGCAGTTTCGTTTCTAAGGAATTTTTTTACCCCCCCCCCCTTTTTTTTTAATTATCTATTAATTTTCCTAACCAAAAAAAAAAAAAAAAATTGCTGTTTTTTAATAAAACTTTTTTACCTGGTCTATTTCTTAAATTCTCTATGTAGTGTATTATTTCATAAATTGCAGTTATTTTAATAAAATATGGAACAAATATTTATGGGGGGGGTTGTCATTTGAAACATCTATGCGTTAAAGGAATTTTAAAAAGAAATATATTTAACAAATTTAAACAAGTTGAAATAATAATTAAAATTTAAATGAAATATTTTTTGTTTACTATTTAAACATAAAAATAAATGTTTTGCAGTTTTAAAAATTCTATTATAATTCTTTATTGTAATTTTTTTTTTTTTTTTTTTTTTTTTTTTTTTAAGCTAAGTAAAATAAAATAAACTGTTTAATAGATTAAAAAAAAAAAAAAAAAAAAAAGAAAAAAAAGAAATGCAATAAATTTAAATTTGTATTGAAGATATTTTAAGAAAATGGCAGTTTCGTTTTTAAAGATTTTTTTTTTTTTTTAAATTATCTATTCATTTTCCTAAAAAAAAAAAAAAAAAAAAAAAAGTAATATTTTTAATGAAACATTTTACTTAGTCTATTTTTTAAATTCTCTTTGTAGTCCATTAATTCATAAATTGCAGTTATTGTAATAAAATATGGAGAGAACTATTTAGAGGGGGGGGGGAGGAATCTTTGCATTAAAGGAATTCTAAAAAGAAGTAATTTAAATAACATATTTAATAAGTTTAAATAATAATTAAAATTTAAATAAAATAATTTTCATTTACTATTTAAACATAAATATTTTACAAATTTTAAATTTGTATTGGAATCCAAGTTCTTTTTTTTTTTTTTTTTAAATTAAACTGTATAAGAGATTAAAAAAAAAAAAAAAAAAAAAAAGCAATAAATTTAAATCTTTTTTAAAGTTATTTAAAATAAAATGGCAGTTTCTTTCTTTCATTTTTTTTTTTTTTTTTTTTTTTTTTTTAATTATCTATTAATTTTCCTAAAAATACTGTAAAATAAATAAATAAATAGGGGTGGGGATGTTTTTGTCATTTGAAACATCTTTGTGTTACAGGAATATATATATATTAGGAAAATGTGCCAAAAGGGTGATGTCTCGCCAAAGTCTGTTTAACTTGCAAAAATCCAAGTCTGTACGCATGCTCAGTTAGCATATTTGTAGGGAGCCGGCGCTGCGGCGTGACGCTAGTGGTGGGGTGGGGAGTTAAAGAGGAAGATTGCAGAATAAAATGATTTTTTATGTCACCATTTTACCGATTTTAAGGATATATTCTATAACTATCACTTACTTTTTATGACGATCATAATGAGTGTATTATATACCTGGGGGGGGGGGGCAAGGGGGCGCAGATGGAAGTGAAATATATTATTCTTTAAACTACCCTATAATCGATTAAAACAAAACCTTTGCGTATATACAACGTACAGTTTAAGAAAAATTACAGAGAGTGTTACACATATCTGGACGGTTTACTAAGGGGGAGGATGGGGGGGGGGGCAGAGTGAAGAAAATGGTTGTTTTGATATCACCATGCTACTTATTTGAAACTTTGTACTATCACTTACATTTTATTAAAATTACAGTGAAAGTTACCTATAGTTGATAAGGGGGAGTAGGGGGGGGGGAGATATGAAAATAAAATAATCTTTTTAAACAAAACTTATTATCGATTTTTTTATTCACATTTTGTGTAAATATCACTTATTGTTACTATTAATGAAAAATTACAGCAAGGCTACATATAGTAAATTCAAAAACTGGCGAACAGTTAATAGAAAGAAATTAAAACTTCTTCACACACCATAAATTTTAAATGGGTTGTGCTGATTTAAAATTTATGGTGTGTGAAGAAGTTTTAATTTCTTTCTAAGGTTACATATGTCTGGGGCAGGGGAAGGGGACACAGAAGGAAAGAAAATGGATGTTTGTATCAATGGTGGAAATGGTATCTATATTTTGCATTTTAATAAAACTTATTATAAACATCATTGAATATTTAGAAACATTTACGTTGGTTGTTATATATATCTTGGGGGCAATAGGATAAGGGGCAAAGGAGAAAATTAATTGTATAAATATCACAATATTACCAATTTTAATTAAAATTTCAAAAACTGTCACCTACATTTAATAAAAACTTCCAAAGAGTGTTACATATATCTAGGAGGAGGGGAGGACTGAGGAGAAAAAATATTGTTTTTAAATCACTTTGCTTTACATTTATAGGAAATTTTGCATAAATATATCTTTTTGTTTATCAAAAATTGAAGAGAGGGTTACACTACCTGGTCAGAGCTAGGGGCCCACATGGAAAGAATATATTTTTATACCATCTTATTGCCGCTTTAATGAAACTTTGTAGAAATTTTACTTAACATGTATAAGACATTACAGTGAGGTTTAAATATCAGTTTCATTCTCTTCCTAAGTTTGCACCCAAAAACTCAATGTATGATTTAAATCTGAAAAAAGTTACACAAAAATAAAATTTCTTCTTTTAATCTGTCTTTTTTGTCCCTCCCCCAACGTAGAAAAAAGTCCATCCGGCTTATTCGGAAGGGTAGGTTGATTTCTTTTTTCTTATCAAGTAGTATCATTTTGTTTCAAAATGGCGGCTACAAATTATTAATGGACTTGATAGAAATATTAATGTAGGCTATGCACATATGGAGTTTTAAGCAAATCGGTTCATAAATAACTTTTTATGTGAATATTCGATTTTCAAGTGGCAGGCGCTTGAAAACAAAATGGTGGGTTAAGTTGAGAAATATATCAATGCATTTGGGAGATAAGTCTACTGTACACATATAGTTCGAGTTAATTCAAAATCTCAAAAGTCATCGTGTTGAAAAATTAAGCGGCTGCCACTTGGATCAAAATGGCAGAGAAAGTTGCTCATCTAAAATATCGTTGCAAATTTGAAAAAAAAAATATATATATATATATATTGTTATTGTCTTAGTTCTATTAATAGCTGAATTTTATGATTTAATCTTATTACGATATCTATTATTTATTTTTGCATTTAAATTCCATCTGCTGCTTATGCGCATTTAATTTAAATGTATTTTGTTTAATATAAACAGTTTTTTCATTTATTTAAAATCTTGTTTATGTTTTAATGTATATATTATTATATATATACATATGTTTGCCAATCTGGCTTACCATCAATAATTTAAAAAGTTTACATGCACTTTGATTATAGCTGCAATGGCGCTTTTTCTGAGTTGTATTATTTCAATTGTTAATCATACCTTGATATTGCTGTTTGTGGATCTATGCATTTAATGGCTCTTTTATGTGGAACTGTTTTATTTAAGTTGTATCATTTCAGTTGTTAATCATACCTTGATCTTGCTGTTTGTGGAACTCATTGGTTCTTAATCTACATTGCAACTTTTTGTGTAATTCTTTCCTCTATGTTAAATTCAGTTCTATATTTTAGTGTGCTGTTATTGTCTTAGTTCTATTAATAGCTGAATTTTATGATTTAATCTTATTACGATATCTATTATTTATTTTTGCATTTAAATTCCATCTGCTGCTTATGCGCATTTAATTTAAATGTATTTTGTTTAATATAAACAGTTTTTTCATTTATTTAAAATCTTGTTTATGTTTTAATGTATATATTATTATATATATACATATGTTTGCCAATCTGGCTTACCATCAATAATTTAAAAAGTTTACATGCACTTTGATTATAGCTGCAATGGAGCTTTTTCTGAGTTGTATTATTTCAATTGTTAATCATACCTTGATATTGCTGTTTGTGGATCTATGCATTTAATGGCTCTTTTATGTGGAACTGTTTTATTTAAGTTGTATCATTTCAATTATTAATCATACCTTGATCTTGCTGTTTGTGGAACTCATTGGTTCTTAATCTACATTGCAACTTTTTGTGTAATTCTTTCCTCTATGTTAAATTCAGTTCTATATTTTAGTGTGCTGTTATTGTCTTAGTTCTATTAATAGCTGAATTTTATGATTTAATCTTATTACGATATCTATTATTATATATATATATATATATATATATATATATATATATATATATTTGTAGAAATTCATTCAAGCAGGCTTAGTAAGTTGAGAAAATGTTAGTTTTCTGCATTTCTAGTTTGTTTTAGCATTAAAATAGCATAATTTTTCTTTAAAAAAGCATTAAAAAGATCCAAAAAGGCAGGTAATGGATTTGGCGCCAAATCTGGCGACTTTTCCCCCATGGCGACTTTTGGAGAGAAAATACTTTTTATCCATATACCAAAGATGGACGCAATAACTAGATTGGTTCATCCAACTTTTATTTCAGTCAGTTTAGTGTTTTAAAAATGATGGCATATTTTCACGTGGCAGTGCGATTTCAAGTGGCTACAACTTAGAAACAAAATGTCGGGAGAAGTTGCCCAGTGAACACATTCAAGATAATTATATGATAATATAACTGTCCAGATTTAGTGCGATTTGGAGTAGTATTTCAGAAATTATCGTGATTTTAAATTTTCAAGTGGGAGCCTGATTTCAAATGGCCTGCTTAGTATAAGATATCCGGTACTTTCCAAAAAATGGCTGTTAAAATAAACTTGGTTGAGACCCTTATATGGTCTATGTATACATCAAAATTAAAACAAATTCGGAATACGCTTTTTACAATGTGAATTTGTAATTTTCAAGTGGTCTCCACTTGAAAACAAAATGGCGGAGCAACGTGATTGGCAAACTCATCCGAAATATTTATAAGTACACTGTCCAAATTTGATTCGATTTGGAGTATTATTTCAGAAGTTATTATGATTTTAAAATTTCAAGTGGTAGCCTGATTTCAAGTGGCCCCGCTTAACTTAAGATACCCGCCACTTTATTAAAAATGACGGATAAATTTCATTTAGACACAAATGTAATCTATGTATACATCAAAATTCAAACAAATTCTGAATACGCTTTTTACAATTTGATTTTGAAATTTTCAAGTGGTCTCCACTTGAAATCAAAATGGCAAAGCAACTTGGTTAAAAAAACTCATCTAAGGTAAATTAAGACACTGTTCAAATTTGGTTCATTTGGAGTATTATTTCAGAAGTTATCATGGTTTTAAATTTTCAAGTGGTAGCCTGATTTCAAGTGGTCCCGCTTAACTTAAGATATCCGCCACTTTATTAAAAATGGCGGATAAAGTTCATTAATAAAGTTCTTTGTGACACTTGTATAAACTATGTATACATCAAAATAAAAAAAAATCGAAATACGCATTTTACGATGTGAATTTGAACTTTTCAAGTTGTCTCCACTTGAAAACAAAATGACGGAGCAACTTGCTTAAAAAACTCATGTAAGATATTTATAAAATAAGTTAAGACACTGTCCAAATTTGGTTCGATTTGGAGTATTGTTTCGGAAGTTATAGTGATTTTAAATTTTCAAGTGATAATCTGATTTCAAGTGGTCCCGCTTAACTTAAAATATCTGCCCCTTTATTAAAACTGGCGGATAAACTTCATTAATAAACTTCATTGAGACCTTTATGTGGCCTGTATTTACATCAAAATTCAAGCAAATCTTGCTTTAAATCGGCTTTTCACATTGTGGGTTTGAAATTTTCAAGTGGCTGCCACTTAAAAACAAAAAGTCGGGGCAACTTGGTTAACGAACTCATCCAAGATATTTATAAGATCAGTTCACTGTCCAAATTTGGTTCGATTTGGAGTATTATTTCGGGAGTTATCGTGATGACAAAACTTTCATTATATATATATATATATATATATATATATATATATATATATATAGATAAACGAAGTGATTGCAATAGGTGGATTTCTAAAGAAATCAACCTAATGAAAAAACTTACGCTCTCGTTGATGTTTAGCATGAGTTTTACAAGGAGAAATTAAGAAAAGTGCCCTTTTTTCCGGATCGCGGAAAAAGAGCACTTTTCTTAATTGTAAAATACTTCCAAATACGAACGATAGCAAAAATATTTTATTTCTACGAGGGGAAGGGGGAGAAATGGGACAGATTAAACAAAAAAATTCTGTTTCAGAGTAATCTTTTACCAAAGCTTAATATTAAATTTTAATTAATGTCTTATGCGAACAATGCATTGAATTTTTGCATGCTAACTTAGAAACTGAAAGATTTTGCGATACGTAGCCCTCTCTAAAACTTTTCATAAACAATAAAGGATATTTATACAAAATTTCTTGTAAATATGAAGCAGTGTGATTTAAAAACAATTGTATTTTTTTTCCTCTGCTCCCACCTTGTCCGCCTTGTATAGGTAACGCTGACCGTATAATTCTTCATTAAAAGTAGGTGATAGTTGTTAAAATTTTATTTAAAATTGGTAACATTGTGATATTTATACAATACTTTTTCTCCTCTGGCCCCATAGATCCCCTGAATACATATTTAACAATCCGCGTAAATTTTCCTATAAATTAAGTGATATTTTTAATAAATTTTATCAAAGTGCAAAGCATAATGATACAAAACATCATTTGTATCTTTCTGTTTTCAGCACCCTTCCCCCCAACCCTCGCCCAGACATATGAAACACTCACTGTAATTTTTCGTTAATAGTAAATGATATTCCATTCGCACAAAAAAAAAAAAAAAAAAAAAAAAAAAAGATACTAAGTGTTGTTTAAACATATTTTGTTTTTCATCTGCTGCCCCTACCCACTCACATACTGGCTCCCTATTTTAACTACAGGTAACTTTCATTATAATTTTAATAAAAAGCAAGTTGGGGATAGTCATAAAAAGTTTCATATACAGTCGGCTGCAAAATTATTCGAGCACTAGGCAATATTTCCATTTAAAAAGTACACTTAAGACTGTTTTGCTAAGTAAATCCTTGTCGAATCATGTTCTTAGACTGATTAAGAACATGACTCGACAACGATTTATTTAACAAAGCTGTATTAAGTGTACTTTTTTTTGGCAAGGATTATTGCTAGTGCTCGAATAATTTTGCAGCCGACTGTAACTAGATATAAAAACAACCACTTTTTTTACTCTGCCCCCTCTTAGCAACTCCCCCCCCCCCAGATATGTGTAACACTCACTGTAATTTTTTTTAAACAGTAAGTGTTACATACAGAAAGATTTTTTTAAATCGATGCTAAGGTAGTTAATATTTTTTATTTCCATCTGTAACCCCCTCCCCTCCATCCCTCCAGGTATATAATACACTCATTGTGATTTTCATAAAAAGTAAGTGATAGTTTTAATAACGATAAAATGGTGACATAAAAAAATATTTTATTTTCCTCTGCCCCTCCCCTCTTCAATCACCCCCCCCCCCCCAAATATGTCTGACACTTACTGTAATTTTTTCACAAATTGTAAGTGATTATACAAAGTTTTTTTTTTTTTTTTTTTTTTTTATTAAATCGATAATAGGGTAGTTTAAAAAAGAATGTATTTTATTTCCATCACCCCCCCCCCTTGCCCCTCAGGTATATAATAGGCACATTATGATTTTCATAAAAAGTAAGTATAGTTATACAATATATCAATAAAATCTGTAAAATGGTGATATGAAAAATCATTTTGTTTGACTCTGCCCTCCCCCTCTCTTTAACCCACCCCAAGTATGTCTGAAAATTAGTGCAATTTTTTTCAGAAATTTTACGTGATTATGCATTTTTTTTTTTTTTTAAATCGATAATAGGGTAGTTTAAAAAAGAATAAATTTTATTTCCTTCTACCCCCCCCCCTTCCCTTGCACCTCACATATATAAAACACTCATTGTGGTTTTCATAAAAAGTAAGTGATAGTTATAGAATATATCATTAAAATCGGTAAAATGGTGATATAAAATATCATTTTATTTTCCTCTATCCCCCTCTCTTTAGCCCCCCCCCCTTCCAAGTATGTCAGGCACATACTGTAATTGTTTCACAAATCGTATGCGATTATACAAAGTTTAAATAAAATCGGTAGGAGTGTGATATAAAATCCATTGCTTTGCTTCGATCTGCTCCTACCCCCCCCCCCCCCCTCCCCTTCCTCCAGGTATACACTAATTGAATGTTGTACCGAATCAATTGAAATTTCTAAAAATGTAATCTGAAAATCATTCTTTAATTTATTTATTTCATTTTATTTTGCGATTTGCGAATTGGAAAAGTGCCCTTTTTTCCGGTGCCCTTTTTTTCCGGGATCCCTTACAACATTATTGTGACAGTAATCCCATTCTCAATTTGTACACAACTTGTTTTCATATCTCTAGGTATTCATATAGCTAGAATGGATGAATATATCTATAATCGACTTAAACAAATTTGTGTAATGTCATTATTTCTTATTTCAGCAATAACTAAAAATACATTTTTTTTTTTTTTTTTTTTTTTTTTTAATCAGACTTATAAATGTTAATCATATAAGTGATGTAATGTTTTAAAACACATTAAAAAAAATAATAATAATAATAATATTTCTTATATTATCATTTTATTAAATAAATTAAAAAATACTAATCATCTCAGTCAGTTTTTTAACAGTATATGAAAAAATTATAATTTGTGTTTAAGTGTTTTTGGTTTCTTTTAAGGCAGATTTGTGAAACCTAAAACATTTGGTGGGCCAAAAGAAAATCACGTTTTTTTTTTTTTTTTTTTTTTAAACAAAAACAAACAAGCACCTTGAAAACTGTTAACGAATTGACCGGTTCCAGTGGGTATAATCGGATCCGTATAATCGGGAAGCGGAAAAATGGGTAAGGGAAAAATGGGTAACGGAAAAAATTGTAATGGAAAAATGGGTAAGCGGAAAAAAGGGTAATGGAAAAAAGGGTAAGCGGAAAAATGGGTAATGGAAGAATGGTTAATTTGCGAATTGCTACTTGCGAATCATATACTGAAATTGCCCCAAATTATGCCATAGAGTTAAATTATGTTTTGAAGACATTTCATCTTTGTTACTGAATATTTATTTCATCGTCAGTTAAAAATTTATTCTTTTAAGAGGGCTGAGTATTAAAAAATCTTTCACAGGATCCTTTTCAGTTAAAAAAAAAAAAGCATTTATTTATTACTTTATTCACGTATTTACTATTTATGAGATTTTAATTATTTTTTCAAAGAAATCATAATGTTAAAGAGACAATTTTTATTTTTCGGACAGAGATAAAAAGAAAAGCTTTGTTTGAGTAAAGTGATCGCAGGTGTTTGACAGGAATTCCTTTTCTTAGACATAGTTCGTAATTTTTCAAATGGGGCAATATTACTTCTGTTATTTATGTTTCTTGAGAAATGACAAGTAAATAAACAATCAAATAAATACTATGATTTTATATATTTTATGATTAGTATTTTCTCTCTTTTCTCTCTTTCTTATTACTTTCTTCTATATGTAATATAGAGAAAGTGTTGGATTCGTGAAAATTTTCGACCTCCGTTTTTTGATGGATTTACACGTTTTGGGATGTCCTGAACACGAATTGATAGTTTTTAGAAAATGTCTGTCTGTCTGTGTGTATCACGATTTTTGTGGACACTGTATCTCACGAACCAATGAATGAAATTTAACGAACCAATGAATGAACTTATTATTTAGTTGCACCCTGACATAAACTGGTGCTGATTAGATTTTGGGATCAATCGCTTAACAGGTGGCGCTGTGAGCACATTTTTCTAAATTTATAACATGGCAGTATAGGACAAAATTTCGTATAAATGTACATAATGAGAGTTATTTTTAACTTGTGATTGTAAAATTAATATAAATTATTGATAATAGTAGTAGTTAACAAGGAAAAAAATTCTGTGCATCTGGGAGCATTGCTCCCCCCCTGGGGAGGAAGTACCCCCCCCCCCCCCCCCCCCGAGGGGTAGATTTTCAAGATGGGTATCTTTCGAAAGGTCTCGTCAATACGTCTAAAACGAATGGTTGAACTATAAATCTGTGATAATTTAAAACAAATTTATCGATTTTTTTTTTTTTTTTTTTTTTTTTTTATTGAGTGAATTTGTATACGAAAAATATAGAAGAAAGTCTTGTAATGGCCACAACATACTAGTTTTTTTTTTTTTTTTTAATCAGCAATCACAGGTTGAAAAATATTTTTATACAAAGTTATCTTATTATCCATATTATTATAATATATCGTTCAGTTATACTAAAATGCTGACTAGCTAGTTTCTGGTTAATTCATAAATAGATTGTACCTAAAAGTGTGAAATTTTTTAATTTTATGCTTATTCACAAAAGGAAATTCATTTTTTTTTTTTTTTTTTTTTTCTTTAAATAAATAAACCATAAATGAATGACTAGAATATGGATCTCAGAAAAAAGGGCACTTTTCCAGTTCGCAAATCGCAAAATAATAAATATCAAGTGATGAATTTAAAAAATGACTTTCAAATTACATTCTTTGAAATTTCAATTGATTTGGCACAACATTCATTTACTATATAGTACCTGGGGGAAGAGGGGAGGGGACTAGCAGCAGATTGAAAAAAAAAATATATATATATATAAACTCCTACGATTTTAATGAAACTTTGTATAATCACGTACAATTAGTGAAAAAATTACAGTAAGTATCCGACATACTTGTGGGAGGGGAGGGTTAAATGAAGGGGGGGGGGAGGTAGCGAAAAATAAAAGGATTTTTTATATCACCATTTTACTGACTTTACTGATATATTTTGTAACTATCACTTACTTTTTTTTTATGAAGATGACAGTGAGTGTACTTGGGGGGGAAAGGGGGGGGAGCAGATGGAAATGAAATATATTCTTCTTTAAACTACCCTGTTATTAATTAATTAATTAATTTATTTATTTTTTTTTTTTTTTTTTGTATAATCACGTATAATTTATGAAAAAATTACAAAAGTGTCAGACATACTTTGGAGGGGGTGGAGGCAAAGGATAATAAAATGATTCTTTTTATCACCATTTTATCGATTTTAATGATATGTTCTATAACTACCAATTATTTTTTATGAAGATTACAATGAGTGTATTACATACCTGTGGGGGGCAAGGGGGGGGGCGATGGAAATAAAATATATTGTTCTTTAAACTACCCTATTATCGAATTAAACAAAAACTTTGTATAATAACGAATTATTTCTTAAAAAAATCACAATTAATGTCAGACATAATTGAGTGTGTGTGTGTGTGGGGGGGGGGTTAAAGAGAGAGGGCAGAGAAAAATAAAATAATTCTACAATTATCACTTACCTTTTTATGAATATCACAATGAGTGTTTTTTATATCTGGGGGGGGGGGGACAAGAGGGGCGCAGATACAATTAAAATGTATTACTTTTTAAACTACCGCATTGTCGATTTAAAAAAAACTTTATATATCTACAACTTTCTGCTTATGTAAATTAACAGTGAGTGTGCCCATATCTGGATGATTTGTTAAGGGGGGGGGGGGGGCAGAATGAAGAAAAATTTTGTTTTCTTATCACCATGCTACTTATTTGTATGAAACTTTGTACGACTATCCCCCACTTTCATTTTATTAAAATTATACTGAAAGTTACCTATAATTGATAAGGTGTGTGGGGGGGGAGGGGTTGTGGTAGATGAAAAATAAAATAATTTGTTTAAACAACACTTATTATCGTTTGTTTTATTGTTTTATTTACATTTTGTGTAAATATCAGTTACTATTAATGAAAAATTACAGTGAGATATGCAAAAATCCAATGTTTGATATATACTTTTAATTAATGTCTGATATTAACAATGTATTGAATTTTTGAATTGCGGAAAAAAGGGCATTTTTTCGAAATTTCTTTTCTAAAACTGATGCTAAACATCAACCAGAGTGTAAGTTTTTTATTTCTACATGGAGGGAGGACAAAAGAGACAGATTAAAAGAAGAAAATTCATTTTTGAGTAACTTTTTTACAGATTTAAATCATTCATTGAATTTTTGCATACCCACTGTAATTTTTCCTTAATAGTAATTGATACTTACACAAAATGTAAATAAAACAATAAAACAAACTATAACAAGTGTTGTTTAAAAAGATTATTTTATTTTCCATCTGTCCTTACCCCCCCCCCCCTCCCCTCCCCACTTTATCAACTGTAGGTAACTTTCACTATGATTTTAATAAAATAAAAGTGATAGTTGTACAAAGTTTCATATAAGTAGGTAGCATGTTGATGTAAAAACAAAAATTTTCTTCGCTCTGCCCCCCCCCCCTTAGCAAATCATCCAGATATGTAACATACCAGATCCTCACTGTAACGTTTTCATAAGCAGAAAGTTGCATAGACACAAAGTTTTTTTTTAAATTGACAATGCGGTAGTTTAAAGAATCAATATTTTACTTCTATCTTCGCCCCCCTTGTCCCCCCCCCACCAGATATATAATACACTCATTGTGATCTTCATAAAAAGTAAGTGATAGTTATAGATTATGTCATTAAAATCGGTAAAATGGTGTCATAAAAAATTATTTTATTTTACTCTGTCCCCCCCCCCCTTCTTTAACCACCCCCCTTCAATTATGTCTGACACTTACTGTGACTTTTTTTCACAAATTGTACGTTATTATACAAAGTTTTTGCTTAAATCGATAATAGTGTAGTTTAAAGAAGAATATATTTTATTTCGATCGTCTCCCCTTGCCCCCCCCCAGGTATATAATACACTCATTGTAATCTTCATAAAAATTAAGTGGTGGAAATTGAATATATCATTAAAATCGCTAAAATGGTGATATAAAGAATCACTTTATTTTCCTCTACACTCCCCCCCCCCCCCCCAACTAAGTATGTCTGACACTTACTGTAATTTTTTCATAAATTATACGTGATTTTACAAAAAAAAAAAAAAAAAAAAAAATGGTGTAATTTAAAGAAGAATATACTTCATATCCATCTGCTTCCCCTTGACCTCCCAGGTATATAATACACTCACTGTGATCTTCATAAAAAGTAAGTGATAGTTATAAAACATACCATTAAAGTCGGTGAAATTGTGATATAAAAAAACATTTTATTTTTCTCTGCCACCTCCCCCCCCTTCCTTTAACCCTCCCCTCTCACAAGTATGTCTGATACTTACTGTAATTTTTTCCCAAATTGTACGTGATTATACAAAGTTTCATTAAAATCGGTAAGAGTTGATAAAAAACAATTTTTTTTTCAGTCTGCTGCTAGTCCCCTACTCCCTCTTCCCCCAGGTACTATATACTAAATGAATGTTGTACCAAATCAATTGAAATTTCAAAAAATGTAATTTGAAAGTCATTTTTTAAATTTATTACTTGATATTTATTATTTTGCGGTTTGCGAACTGGAAAAATGCCCTTTTTTCCGGGTGCCCTTTTTTCCGAGATCCATATTCTAGTCATTCATTTTAGGCTTTATTTACTTTAAAAAAATAAAAAAAAGTGAATTTCCTTTTGTGAATAAGTATAAAATTTAAAAATTTCATACTTTATAGGTAAAATCTATTCTTGAATTAACCAGAAACTAGCTAGTCAGCATTTAAATATAACTGAACGATATATTATAATAATATGGATAATAAGATAATTTTGTATAAAATATTTTTCAACTTGTGATTGCTGATTAACAAAAAAAATAAGAAAGGAAGAAAAAAGAGAAAATAATAATAATAATAATCATAAAATATATAAAATCATAGTATTTATTTGCTTGTTTATTTACTTGTCATTTCTTAAGAAACATAAATAACAGAAGTAATATAGCCCCATTTGAAAAATTACCAACCATGTCTAAATTTCAAAATTAAAAAATTACATTCAAGACACTCAGAGCATTTTACAATACAACTACAGGTATTCCTTCCCCTGTCCTTGTCCATTTTCCAAGAAACCTGAAGTGGAATAAATCCCTAGTATTTCAGGTATTTTCACACATGCAGATTGTGCTATAGGGGAGGGTAACACAATGACTTTCCGAAGTCCGAAGCATGATAAAAAGTAGAGAACGCTTCTAAGAAAAGGAATTCCTATCAAACACCTGCCATCGCAAAGCTTTTCTTTTTATCTCAAACAAAGCTTTTCTTTTTATCTCTGCCCGAAAAATAAAAATAGTCTCCATTCTACATTCTCTGTTTCCAACATTGTCTTTCATTTCTTTTCTTCTTCTTCTTTTTTTTTTTTTTTAAACTATTATTATAATTATTATTTTAACATTATGATTTCTTTGAAAAAATAATTAAAATCTCATAAATAGTAAATACGTGAATAAAGTAATAAATAGAACCCTTTTTTTTAACTGAAAAGGATCCCGTGAAAGATTTTTAATATTCAGCCCTCTTAAAGGAATAAATTTTTAACTGACGATGAAATAAATAATCAGTAACAAAGATGAAATATCTTCGAAACATAGTTTAACTCTATGGCATAATTTGGGACAATTTCAGTATATGATTCGCAAGTAGCAATTCGCATATTACCCATTCTTCCGTTACCCATTTTTCCGCTTACCCTTTTTTCCATTACCCTTTTTTCCGTTTACCCATTTTTCCATTACCCTTTTTTCCGTTACCCATCTTTCCGTTACTCATTTTTCTCTTACCCATTTTTCCGGGATCACCAAACTTGTTCTTCCCCCAGGGAGAGAGAGGAGTTAGGCCGAAATAGAATGTTCCGGAATGATTAGCCCTCTTGCTTCAATAATACAAGTTTAAAAATGACCTTGACATTCTAAGTTCAAAAACTTCACTCCTTCCATTGAAAACGAATCAGGAACAGCAATAACTATTCTACTTACAGCCATCCAAAACTCATCTGACCACTTCAGTTTTGAGCCACCCAATAACTGTGTAAAATTGCTTTTATCATGATATGATAATGATATTATTGCAATTTGATTTTACTAATTTCCCTCATTACCATTCTTTCCGTTACCATTTTTTCCGCTTACCATTTTTTCCGTTACCATTTTTACCGGTTACTGTTATCTTCATTTTAACTACAATAAAGTCTTTCAGAGAATTTGAAAAAGGTTAAGCGCACATCAAACTGGTTTAACCGTCTCCACTTGTCTGTGGTGGACTCTGCTCCTTATTCTTCTTCTAGTAATTATTTTGTTTTGTTTTGTTTTTTCTGTTACAGTTTGTTTTTATTTTTACACATAACTCATCAATCAATATAGTTCATACAAATCATTAACTTCTGCCTTGTAAAAGGCTATACTTCTATATGTAACTGTTTATTGATTAACTCAAACTTTCTTTCCTTATGTTTGATCACAGTAATGAAAAATTATATATATACATACATTTATTGAAACTTTTCTTTCACCACTAGTTGGTTATAAATAATTATTTATAGTGATATTTAAAAAAACAAAAAGAAAGAAAGAAACACATTTGAAAGATTTTTTTTTTCTCTTCAACCTCGTTTTTAAATTTTTATTGCAAATTATTACAAACAAAAATTTTATTATAAAACTTAAAAATAAGAAAATCACATGAAATCTTTACAAAATATCTTATTAATATTGTTAATATAAAAATAATAAATTTATATTTTAATATCATGATTTTATAAATCAATACTTGAATTTTTGGTAAAATAAAAGTACAGCACCTACACTACCCGACAAAAAAAAAAAAAAAAAAAAAAAAAGACTTTTACATTTTTTATTTGTAATAACTTTAAAATTAATGTTTGAAACAAATAAAACTGTCTTGTTTGCATAAATTTTTATTGCAAATTATTACAAACAAAAATTTTATTATAAAACTTAAAAATAAGAAAATCACATGAAATCTTTACAAAATATCTTATTAATATTGTTAATATAAAAATAATAAATTTATATTTTAATATCATGATTTTATAAATCAATACTTGAATTTTTGGTAAAATAAAAGTACAGCACCTACACTAACCGACAAAAAAAAAAAAAAAAAAAAAAAAAAAAAAGACTTTTACCTTTTTTATTTGTAATAACTTTAAAATTAATGTTTGAAACAAATAAAATTGTCTTGTTTGCATAATACCAAAGGGGTGAAATGATGCCTATGTACATTTTCGATTTAATAATTCGCTTTATTGCACTCTACGAAGTACTTTTTAACAATCTGCATAAAAGTTTCTTTTTGAACATAGTGCAATAACCATAGACTTGGTATTCTATTACGATTTATTATAGGAAATAAACAAGTTTTATTTTAATGTATGAAATAAAACTATTTATTTGTTAGATAAAAGCAATTTTTAACATGCTTTTATTAGCTTCACCTGTATGTATGTGTGTAACCGCTCTGGGAGCAAACAAAAAATCTATATTGTAAAAAAAGACTCTCCCTACGTGAACGCTGTGGCTGTGAGGTAAAGCTCCGCGCTATGAACATAAAGGTCTAGCTTTCGAGTCCAGTCAGGGGAGATTTTCTAAAAATGGTTTTCGTTTAATTCTAAATTATTTTAATTAAAGATTTAAATGTATGTAAATATTATGGTGTATTACTCACACGATTTTCTCTTACCCTGCATTTTAATACTAAGATAGATATTTTGTGCTTTTTAGTTCACATTTCTACAAAAGCGTGTTCTTTAATTTTTTAAAACTATAGAATTATTTATAAAAAATATGTATTCTGCATTGGGGTAATTCCACCTTTATATGGAATTACTGCTTTAATGCGCAATGGCATAGTTTTATACAGTGTTTTAATATAAATCTCAGAAATTTCAATGTGCCAAATATTACGAATATTTTTTTCGAGTTCTGGCAGAGTTATAGGTTGCAAATTTCGAATCATCTCCTCTCTCCCCCGCCTTTTTACAGATGAAACATTTTCGAGCGGATCGCGATTAGGACTGTTTCCATGTCTGGTAAAGAAGAAATTTTACTATATCCTTTGTGGGATTTAACTTAAAGTGAAAAAAGATATGATTACTTACAGAATTATAGGTTCTCATGGGAATTGATAGTAAATTTTGACAACTTGAAGTGAATAAATTTACCACAGACGCCGTGTAGTAAATGCACATTTTCATCTTGAAATGCTGTTTGCGAAAATGTCCGAGATACCTCCAAAATAGTCGGTCAGATACCTTTTTTATGAAGATTGCGTTTTAATTCGAGTTAATTGATCCCTTGAACATAAAAATTTGCCTGACTGTTTGAAAAGTTATGCACCTCCGTACCATAATGTACAGAGAATGTGTCACTGTTTTAAAAGTGCGATTTTCATTAAGTCGGTGATATTTTCGTTGTCAGATCTGCTTATTTTCTTTAGCTCGAAATAAGTTGAACTTGACTCATCAGAGAGAACCAGTTCAGCCCAATAATTAACTAATCATTTTTTAATTTTTTTAGCCATCTGAGGTCTTGCTTTCTTAATTCTCTTCACTAAGAATGAAATTTTTTCAAACTTTCTGTCATTTAAATCTGCTTTGTTTAATAGTTGCTGCACTGTAGTTAAAGAAATTATGCTGCTAAGCACTTTTTCTGAATCTCTTTTATGTTCTAAATGTAATACAAACCGATTTTATAAGCAATGGTTTTTTGACTTACGGTCATCTCGCTTGGATGAACAACATGGCCGCCTAAAGAAAAATTTCCTGCCGGCCAGAAAAATTTATATCTTGCTAAAAACCATTTTACCAATATTTCGTTCACATTTAGTTATTTTGCCATCTCATGTATTAAAATATTTTTTGATTTTCATTTAAAAAAAAATAATACTTTTGGTGGCATCGTTAACTGCCTTATTCTTAACATTTTTGAAATAAATTCTAAAATTACAATTTTCCTGACAATTGCATTTTGTTTTTAACACTGGACTCAAAGCTAAAATGTATGTGGGGGACAACATAATAAAATCTGTTCGAAAATTTGCTTTTTAAACGATAAAATTTGCGGTTGTAGAAGGCGAAAAGGAAAATATCCAAGTGCGGCTTTTTTCTTTTTGTCGCTTATTGTGCATATGTAAATAATTACACTATACATGAGGAACAGTTATGCAATATACATATGCAAATAAAACTGTTTTCTTCCAACAGATTATTTATAAATGCCATAAATGTGTCACAGATTTTTTTTTCCCTTGTGTGTGCGTGTACTATTGTAGTCACCTGTAAGGGAATTAAGGACACACACCCTTATTCATCAGTAAATGTCAATCATAAACATGGACACAGAAAGGTTGGGGGGGAGGGTCAGGGCAAACGACCTGTGACTTCCAAGAAAGGTTGAGGGGAAATGACCCATTCTTTCTGTTAAGATATCATACATCAAGGGAATCGACCTCCATCCAAACAAAGAAGTCTACCAGGGAATCCTAGTGCGCATTAGGGAGGCTGTGCGCAGAAAGAGGCCTGAATTGTGTGAAAGCCAGTGTTGAATGTTGCATCATGACAATGCGCCGGATTCCCTTTGTGCCCCATCCACCGTATTCTTCGGACCTAGACCCAGCAGAATTTCTCCTGTTTCCCAAACTGAAACACGCTTTAGAAGGACGTCGTTTCCAAATCATAGAGGAGATACAGGACAATGCGACGAGAAACCTGAGCGCCGTCCCACAAAATATGTTCCAGGAGGCATTGCAAAAATGGAAGAAGAGATGGCAACGGTGTATTCCCCTAGAGTGGCTATTTTGTAGGGGACAGCGCTTAAAATGTTGTACAATAAGCAATAAAGCTGATACAGCAAAAGTTCGGTTTCTTTTTTAACACACTTCGTAAAAATGAAAATAAGAAAAGAAAAGGCGTATTAATTTCAGAAATTATGTTTAAACTTGATTAAAAATAAAATGAAAGTTTTGATAAAGATTTTAATACCGAAAATTAAAAGCAATTCCATTTGGATGCTTTCTTTAAATATTGAATAACACCATTTCATTATGAATGTAGGAAAAAATGGCACCGTTAAAAATGGCACCGCTAATAATGGCACCCGGTAAAAATGGCACCGGTAATAATGGCAGAGGTAAAAATGGCACCTGCGATTTGCGAAGCATATACTTTAATGAAAAATGATCGCATTATTGAAAAAAATTAGGAGATAGAGTTTTGTTTGGTCGATATGATATATGTAATCTTCAGAAACATTTATCTAGGTAATGAAATGCTAAGTTAGCACAATATTCGAGCTAACTACCAGCTAAAAAAAAAAATCTTAAGAAAAGAAAAATTAATTTATAAAATAAGAAAATTTCTTTTAAAAAGTGCATTACGGAAAAACTCAATTTTAATTCATTGAATTATATTTTTCCAATATTTATATAAAAATAAATAATAATAATAATAATAATTACAATAATAATACTGTACAATCGAAAGAAAAAAAAGGCATTGCGATTGCATAATGAATATTAGTGTTTGGTAGGACAAAGAAACATTTTGTCATGACATTGAGGTATTTTCAATTGGGACATTGTCATACTTTAAATAAAGTAAAAGATAGATTTACATGGTTAACTATAAAAGAGAGAAAAGGCGGGCATATACGAAATGAAGTATCCTGTCAGGTATCGTAATACAGCTTTTCCTAAGTTTAAAATATCATTTAAGTACACGAGCACACATCAATTGTCTTTACGTTAATCCCCCATTGTTAAAAATACATCAATTGCGCTCGCAAAAAAAATTACTGAGAACGTTCATTGTCATCCCCCCCCCCTCTTGTATACCGAAAGGTAACGAATGATAATTTCTAGGAAGGAAAAATTTTTTTACTTATTCTCATGTTATCTCCTGGGTAAAGATAATAGGCTCCAATAAATTCAAACAAGAGCAATTAAAAAAATGTTTATATTATATTATTTATTTAAAGAAATATTTATATTACACAAATAAAAGCAAGTCTTGCTTTTGCCTCCAAGGCAGTAGCACATGTTTTTTGCACCTGATGAAGAAATGCCAAATCCTTTCGAAAACGGTTGCGCTGGATTGAATTTTATGGTCTGTGAAGACGTTTTAAGTTTAAATATTGAATATACACCATATTTTTATTTAGTTTTGTCTTACCTGTAAAGTTTTCAAAATATTTTCCCATTTAAATGAAACGTAAGTACCTCAAAAAGAAATCCAAAAATCTCATACCATCAATAACTTATGACAGAATAAGCTGAACAGTTTGTTCTGGATCTGGTATGCAAAATGTGTTTTGAAAAACAAATTTATTCCTGAAAAGCTTTCAAAAAATTAAAACAAACAAATATTAATGATTATCAGAAAGCTTTATCGACAAATTATGCAAATTTCAATAGTCAAAATCATTTAGAATTTTTTTTCTGATTTTTTCAAAAGCCTACGAGCGCAATTGATGCGTTTATGCTTTTTTTTTTTTTTTTTTTTTTGGAGGGGGTTGGGGGAGGGTATGATCTCGGCACAACTGATGGAGAATGAAGGTCCTAAGCGCAATTGAGTAGTACCTCCTATTCTTAAGCGCAACTCAATAACGCCCAAGTAGGGCTGATAGCCTGCAAAGTGGGAGGGGGGGGGAGGAGGGTAGAGAAACATTCAGAAGCAAGCATTCGGGACTGGGTGAATGAATTGGTAAGTATAAAAATGGACAGGATTTCTTTGAGAGAAAGAAAACTGATAACTTGTAAAAAAAAAAAAAAAAAAAAAAAAAAGTCTCACAACTTCATAGGCATTTTGTAAACTTAAAGGTTTATTACTCACTTCCTTTGGGTAAATTTGAATAGGATACCAGAAGATTTTCTTATTTCTTATCATGCTTATTCTTATTTGACATCTTGCTGTTGGAGAGACAAAGCAGTTTTTTTTTTCTTTAACCGTTTGCAAAAACATCATCTTTATTTAGAAAACGAAAGACTGTCTTTAAAGGTTAAAATCAAAATTTTTAGGAAATTTCCTGAATTTCTACATTTTTAATTATTTTAAAAATTTATCCTACTTTTTAAAATTATTTTAAATTTCATTAAAAATTATCTTAGTCGAACAAATGTAAAGGAAAACATGAAAATTAATTTGATTTTTAATAATAATATAATCCTTTATTATGTATTAATGTGTTAAAACAAAATTTCAGTAGTACGATTTTTTCATTTGTACGGTTTTCTGGAATGGTCCCTTAAAAAACGTATAAACGGTGTCACCTGAGAAAGAAGTCACGAAAAAAAGTCACCGGAAGAAAATTCACCGGAAAGAAAGTTATGCGGGAAAAAGGTCACTATAAAAAAGTAATAAAAGAACATACATAAGTAAAAATGCGTTTTAAAAGTTTGTAAGAATGTTTTAGAATGAGTATGTGATGAGTACACAACACATGTTTAGTATAAAAACTAAAAACTATGTGAAATAAAGGCAGTATTTCAAACAAATGAAACTCAAACAAAACTAAGAAGGAGCAGAGGCCACCACGGCTTAAAACTGGTGGAGCAGGATAAACAAGTATTTTTATTATTAGGTTAAAAAAACAATAATAATTACTGATAATTAAATACCAAATATATATGAACTAAATCAATCATATATATTATGAATTAAAGAATTAAATAATGACTTATGATTACATATGTGTGTGTATATAATATATGTGTGTATGTATGTATGTGTTAATAGATGCTTTTGTAAGATATATATATATATATACTAGCAGGCTTTGCCCGCTTCGCTGGTCACTATATTTAAAGGAAACTCTTTTCTATATAGTTTTATGAAAAAAAGAGAAAATAATAATACTGAAATCGCTCAAAAGTTCGCTTTGGGTTCCCGCTACCTTCGGCAGCGCCTTGTTCGTCCTCGCATTCTGCGATACCTGTCCCTATTGCCTTCGACAATGACTTACCCGTGGGCTTCCATTTAGGTGCTTATCATATATGACAATTTCGATACGGACAGTATCGAAAATTTTGAAGTAGCCCTTTATATTTGAATCCTAGTTATATATGAGCAACATTATACGTGATGTACATAATATTTGCTTTCAAGTTATTTATTTGATTTAATCGATCAACCATAGAATGACAGCAATTTCAAGCCAAATATAATATTACAATATGCTATGATCGGCTACTTCTATCGCATGAGACAATTATTATTATTTTGTGGTTATATATACTTCATGCTTAGTTAATAGTAGTTGGTATATAGAAAAATAAATTAATTAATATGTAAACTTGATCATGGTACAGCCTTAATGCCCTTGGCGACTTTTAAATTTTTGTTGCCGTTTTAGACCAAAATATAATTTATGCGATTATTGTTCCTATACGCAAGCGAAGTGTGACGTCACTGACCGTCCGTGGATGCAAGAAAATGATTTCCTATGTTAATCGCCCATTGGATTTTTTGTAAAAAATGATTAAAAATCGAAGAAAATTATTTCCCAGTTTTAATCCCCATATTTGGATACATATATGTATTATTTATCATGTGCATGTGTTAGATTGAGTTATTTTGCTGTCAAATTGACAAAATTTTAATTTTAAATTTCAAAACTCTGTCGTTCTTGGCGCTTATTGTATTTAGTGATCAAAAACGTAATACGAAAATATACATGCCAGATGTATATTTTCGTAGTATGCATTGTACGAAATATTGTTTCATATTATTCATTACTGTCTTAAAATAAGTTGTTAAAATAACCATGATTTTTGAAAGGAATTAAATTATGTTCGCCAAATAATTTGGCGATATTTTATTTTTCTACCGAGGATGACCGATATCAAATCTATTCCGCTACAACATATTAGTATCTTATATTAGATACTTTATTTAGACATTTGAAAACAAATTTGACTTCACATTATGATAGAATATTTATCATGGAACAACTATAGTATTTCCCCTCAGCTAGATTTGGCGATTTTTCGTTGGCGATTATGGCTAAATCATAAATCTAAAAATCATAAATCATACAGCATAAATGATAAAATCGTAAGCTAAACTATAAATCATAAATCCAAAATAAATAGCATGTAGGCTGCCATATTATATCGCAAACAATCCAGAACGACATCGTTATCGGTCAAATCGGCGCCAAAGAAAAAACGCCAAATTCAGCTGAGGGGAAATACTATAGTTGTACCTTTATCATTTCCCTTTTAATCATTATATTAGTTGGATATTGTGTAAATATCATCCTTTGAAATGAAATGTTTGTGTTTTCAATCGAATATGGAAGTTTGGCTTTTTTTCTAGAGTTTTGAAATTAAAAATTCAAATTTTGTCAATTTTACAACAAAAATAACTTAATCTAATGCATGGACATGATAACTAATACATATCTATACCTAAATACGGGGATTAAAATCGGGAAATATTTTTCCTCGATTTTTTATAATTTAAAAAAAAAAAATCCAATGGGCGTTTAACATAAGAAATATTTTTCTTGCATCCACGAACGGCCAGTGATGTCATCACTTCGCATACGTATTTCTTTCTATCTTTTCCTTTGCGAAAAATGTCCGATCTACTTCAGCATCAAAATTATAAAAAATTGTCAAGAATTATCAATAAGAAAATACCTTTACCATAATGCTGAATTAACTTTTATGCCAAATCGGGGTGAGGGAAAGCCTTCCTCGGGGGTTGGTGAGCGGAGCGAGCAGGGGGCAGAGCCCCCTAGTATTTTAAAATTATAAAGTGTCATTTTCTCATCGACCAATTTAACATTTAGTAATTTCTTATTTTTCGCGTGAAAGCATATTTCATTTTATGCTGAAAACAATAAATAAATACATCTCGTAAACTTTTTTTGGCAACAATTAAAAATTTAAATGGCTTATATTAAGTCAATAAGTTTATTATTTTCATATTTTAATTAATTTTAAAGATTTTTTTAATTTTTTTTTTTCCTAAACCATCCCTGACCTATAAGGAAAAAAACAAAAAAAGAATGATCGAAATCGGTCAAGCCGTTTACGATTTTATAAATAACATACAGACAAACATTCATTTTTATATATATAGATATATTATATATTCAAATATGAAAAATTTAACTTTTTGAAAATTTTATTTAAAATTAAAATTTATTTTTAAAACTAATAATAAAAATTTATTAATTTTTAATTTCTTAATGTATAAGAAGTTTTTAATAAAAAAAATTCTTATTATGTCGAGTACATATATTAATTAACTAACACACAAACGGATAAATCATATCAGTTTTGTGATTTTTAGATTTCTCACACCTCAAAACTTGTAGAAAAGTTAAAAAAAAAAAAAAAAAAAAGGATGAAATTTTTTATGATTGCCTAAGATCCCCATACCTATAGCATGATGGGGGAAAAATATACACAGATTGATATATATATATATATATATATATATATCAGTGGCGTATTCTCTGGGTATGCTAAGCATGCGCCGCATACCCACTAAAAACTATCTAAAGTTTAAACAGAATTTATTTAAAAATAAATTATTTGAACTAATTTTGTTAAACACTCGCTTCCATTTATACAGTATCCATCATTCAGTTTTGAAAAATTATAATGAAAGGAAATTTCTTTTGTTACATTATTCCAGGGTAAATCCGAGCGTTTTTATTTTTTTCCCCTTACTATTGTCGTTACTTCCCTCCCGCTTTGTTTATGAGACACCTGCTGACCAGTATCGTCCCGGAGATCCCTCTCTTCTCCTGCTGACCGGTTATCGCTCAAGTCATGCTGCCTTTGTAAAGCATGCCTTGATATAGGGATTTTTTGCTATTTAAGGGAATATTCAATGTCCCTCTAATTTTCACTCGTATAAACTACAAGGGGAGTTCCGCTGTATTAACGACCCAAGGCATGCTACCCTAGGAGAGCATATTCTGAAATTAGGGGGTATTTTTTAAAGCGTAGGGATTTTGTTACCTTCGGTAGAGATGTTCGCATAGAGAGCTGGCTTTTCCGACTGATTGATAAATTAAAACTTATACTTTATTTTACACAATAAAAAAAAAAAAAGAAAAAAGAATTGATTTGAAAATGATGATTAAATTGCAAAATAAAATTTGGATAAATTTCCAAAAGTTGTTTTATGTGCCAGAAAAGTTGCATTTTTATTTATTTATTTATTATTATTATTTTAAATCTAAATAACTTATTCTAAGCGAAAACTTCCGCCAGAAATAAACGTATGTACAAATTTTGTTTATTTAATAATATTAATAAAGCAAAATGTCTTCTTCATGTGTGCCTGTATGCGCTATGAAGGTCAGGCCACTGATCGCAGATTTACAAAAAATTGGCAGATGCGTAGCTTTGATCGTGCAGGGGTGCATAGAATTTTTTTTCTCATTATTTTGACTTTATTTTTCTTTCCTTATTTTCAAATCTGAATTTCTTAAATTAATTATTTTATTTATTTATTTTGAATGTTCCGTTAATTTTTCTGCTTTATTTTCTTAAATTTTATTTAAATTGCGTGTCTTTTTCATCCATCTGCATTTATTAGAAAAGATCGCTATTCCATTTATTTTTCCTTCTTTCGCATTAAGTCATGCGATCAAATAGTTTTTATATGATAAAATTTTAATACTGTTTCTTTTTCTTTCTTTTTTTTTTTTTAATACACATAATAGTTGCGTTTTCAAAAATTGTTTATGTAAAGGCGTAATACCCCCTTTTGAAGAAGAATGTTTATTATTTTTAATTTATTGTTTCTATCGAAATCAAATGGTAATGTGATAGAGAGAATTAAACTTATTAAATTTTTAACTTTATTAAAAATTGTAACAATTAACTTCTTGTGTAAGAACTACCAGAGGTCAGATAAGCACCTACATTGAAACGCTCGCTTAAGGCGCTGTCACTAGCAGTGGGGTCCTCAATCTGACATAGTGCGGTCGTGGAAGACACAGCAGAAAACAGCGAACACCTGAAGCCATGTTTTCAGCGATTTCAGTGGATTTTTCCTTGCCGGTTCTCACTATTTTTTCTTTCTTTTTTCTCTTTTTTGTTTCTAAAGTGATATAAAAAATTGTGATTAAATTTCTTTGAAAATTCATTTAAATACTGCGATCAATGAAGCGACCAAATCGGCATTCAATAAGTTAATATAAGAGTCCTTTAGATATATGCTTTAAAGTTAAAGCGACAAAATTTGCATATAAAATTTTATATACGATTCCAAGAAATTGGAGGCCCACCAGCGGCCGAACGGTTCTGCTCTCAAAGTTGGTAGATGGGAAGTGTCGGGTTCCATGGTTTTCTCCGAAAGACGCGTAAATAAGGCTAGGACTCCTTAGAAAGACCCACAACGGACGGCATTCCACCCATAGGCCTTGGACCCAAGTGTAGTCAATCGGACTTGAATTCTACCAACCAACCAACCATGAAACTGGAAAAAAGCAAGCTTAAATTTGATGAAATGATATCGTCTTGATCAGTAGTGTTCTTTCCATAGTTCACTTCAGAGCATGCCCAGATTCAAATGTCACGCTACGCCACTGATATATATATACAGTCGGCTGCAAAATTATTCGAGCACTAGCCAATAATTCCTATATTTAAAAGTTACACATACGACTGTTTTGCTAAGTAAATCCTTGTCGAATCATGTTCTTAGACTGATTAAGAACATGACTCGACAAGGATTTATTTAACAATGCTGTATTAAGGTTGCTGTGTAGTGACAAAAAAAAGTCCTTCTTAATCATCACTTCACTTAAAAAAAGGAGAAACGAATATACACTGACATTCTGACAGCTTCCCGATCCCCCCTCTCTTATTACTAATTGAAACTAGAGCCCTCGGTGTGAATCGGGGGCTTGAAACCTGAAAGAACTACTTGTAAGTTCCCCGAGGCATTTTCAAAAGTTCCTTATCGTACTGTTGGTTACATTTTGAAGATTTGGAGTATTTCACAAACATGTGAAATGCTAACCACAGAGGAAGGAATACGATAAGAAAATTTACATTTTGGACTTTTAATAAACAAAGAAATGAAATTGGTAATATAAATACAAACCATAAATTTTATTATCAAATACAGGGACAACTTCACATAACTAACAGGGAATATTGTGTCTTTATAATGTGGACAAAAAGAGGTTATAAAATTGAAAAAAATGAAAAAAATGACGAATTTTGGAAAAATAAAATGGAATCAAAATTAAAAAATTTCTATTTGGACTGTCTTCTCCCTGAACTAATAGATCCTCGTCATCCACGATCAATGTCAATCAGAAATCCGAAATATATTATTGAGGCCCAAATTAGGAAAATGAACACTAAAAAAAAACTAGTATGTTGTGGCCACCACAAGACTTTCTTCTATATTTTCCTATACATATTCAATCAGTAACAATATTAAAAAAAAAAAAAAAAAAAAAAAAAACGATTTTTTTTTCTAAGTTTTTTTTTTTTTGTTAAAAGTAAAAAAAATCAATAACTTTGTTTTAAATTATCACAGATTTATGGTTCAACCATTCGTTTTAAAGGTATTGACGAGATCTTTCGAATGATACCCATCTTCAAAATTTAACCCTCCCGGGGGGGTACTTCCCCCCCAGGGGGGGAACCGATGCCCCCCCATGCACAATTTTTTTTTCCTAGTTAACTACTACTATTATCAATAATTCATATTAATTTTACAATCACAAGTTTAAAATAACTCTCATTATGCCCATTTATACGGAATTTTGTCCTATAAAATGCGATCACAGCGCCACCTGTTGAGCTATTGATCCCCACATCTAATGGGCACCAGTTCATGTCAGAGTGCAACTAAATACCAAGTTTGGTTAAATTTCATTCATTGGTTCGTGAGATACAGCGTCCACAAAAAAATGATACAGACAGACAGACACACAGACAGACAGACAGACAGACAGACACACAGACAGACATTTTTTAAAAACTATCAATTCGTGTTCAGGACATCCCAAAACGTGTAGATCCGTCAAAAAACGGAGGTCGAAAATTTTCGCGAATCCAATACTTTCTCTATATTACATATAGAAGAAAGTAAAAAAAGGAAAAACCTTCAAAAATGTTCTATATATAGTCATAAATTATAACCATTTGTAAAATATAAGTAATTTTTTTTTTTTTAAATATAGTAACATGTATAATTAGTGCTGATAGCCGCCTAAGTATGTGGTTAGTATATGCTTGGTTTTTCGAATTTAGACGTTTTTGTTAAATATCTAAAAAAATGCTTTAGGAATTCTCTTGAAACTTTAGAAGTATAAAGAACCTGTAAAACCTCATATATTTCAGCAAATGTTTTTTTAGATCACCCTGTAAAAGTAAGGCTTGAAATGCATTTTCACTGTAGTATGTGATTATGCGGATGCTTTTAATTACCAGTATAACTTTTTATGAGTCTGCCATTTATATTCATAGAAGTATAACAGTTTCTTTGAAAAATTGGGGGGGAGGGGGGGGCACATTTTTAATTGTAACACGTAGGGTATTAGACCCAACGCAAAGCCATTTTTAGGAAACTTTATTTACTACATTAGACACAGCATGCAGCAAATAGAATGCAAAAATGCTAAATATCTTACGACACATGAGCATTTTTACTGAATTATTTGTAACTACGCATGCGGAAGTTTTTGAAAAATTTTATCGGTGTTATTTAATAGCCAAAACTATTGAAGTACTTATATGAAAGAACAATCGGGTTGTGAGCGACAGAATAAACAGAATTTTAGTTCCTCTCAAAATAAAAGCTATATATTATGAGGGGGATTTTATTCAAATTTTTATTTTTGTTTAGTCAGGGTCCAATGACAATACAGTATTTGCTGAGTATAAATAAATATTGATTAAACCCTTTATCACCTTTCTTTCTTCTCTTTTTTTTTTTTATTATTTATTTGGGGGGGGGGGACTGAAATTCTATCTCTCATATATATATATATATATATATATATATATATTTTTTTTTTTTTTTTTTTTTTTTTTTTTTTCTTTTTTCACGATATTTCTTTGGAGTTTTCATGTAAGTAGCTCACTGTTTTTGGCTGCTAAATTATGCAAATGAAATTTTTTTTAAAGCTTGCGCATACGAAGTTAAAATTATTTAGTAAAAATGCTCATATTTTGTAAAATATCTAACATTTTTACATTCTGGTTGCAATACACTAGGTCTAATATGGTATGCCAAGTTTCCTAAAAATTGCTTTGCGCTGGGTCTAACACCCTACGTGTTATGATAGAAAGTTTTTTTTTTTTTTTTTTTTTTTTTTAAATATTTATTTAAAGAAACTCTTATCGCCATGAAAATATATGGCAGCCTCATAAAATTGTATACAGATAATTAGAAGGATCCTATACTGTAGCTAAAACGCATTTGAAACATTACTTTTTAGAGGGTGACACAAAACATTTTGATTTTTGTTTAATTTTTACTAGTCCTCTTTTCCTCTTCAGGGCAAAACTTTTGCTAAAATGTATGAGGTATAACATATATGGTAGGCATTAGTTTATATATAAGGAATAACTGAACTGAATAATAACTGTAATATATAAGGCGTTATTTTAGAACATTAGAATATTTTGTATATATTCTTTATACTCTTAAAGTTTCCAGATAATTCCTAAAGAATTTTTCCAGATATTTGACAAAACGTCTAAATTTGAAAGTATCCAAATACTGTAAGGTAGACAGTGTATTTCTCATTATATATATATATATAATTCTTTTCCATTTTTTTTTTCTTTTTTTCTTATAATTTAAATTTTATTTACAACATTATTCATTGTCATTTCTTCCTACAAATTTATTTTTCTACTTTTAATAATGTTCTATGTCCAATTATAAATTTGAATCACTTGTAAAATGTAAATAGTTTTACTGAATTTAGTAATAAGTATAATTAGCGTTGTCGTCGCATATTATGTGGTTAGTTTATATACCTCATAAAATAAATCTTTACTTTTCAGTTATTGTATAAATTTCTTTCTTTCTTTCTTTTTTTTTTTTTTTTTTTTTTTTTTTTTTTTTTTTTAATATAACAATATTTTTTGCAATTTCTTACTCCAAATTAAGTTTTGCACATGTTCTATCAGCATATATACTTACGCTCATCACTTACTGACCGACTCTGTCAAGGCTAAGAGATTTCCTTGGACACTATCTGTGTTTGAACCGCCACCTAATTTTCATACTTTATGTAATTTTAAAAAATCTAAATCGATAAGCTGTTTAATCCGACGGATTCAGAAAAATCGCCCCTTTCATTTGGTACCTTATTTGTAACAAATTTTTGATTAGATATTTTAAAATTAACAAAAATATAAATATAGAAATAGCTTTAAAATAGGCATTTAAATTTTTAATTGTTGCCTTTTTTTTTCAGCATAAAATGAAATATGCTTTCACGTGAAAAAAATAAAAAATAAATAAATAAATAAATAAGTAATAATCATAATACATAAATAAATAAATAAAATATTAAATTTGCTCATGTTATGAAAAAATGACGTCTATAAAAATAATAATAATAATAATTTTAAATTTTAAAAGTAACGAAGAGATAAATAAAGTGCAAAAATTTGGCACGGGCTTGCTAGCAAACGAATTATTTGAAGTGAGAAATAAATAAAATGAAGTGATCATTTTTCAACGGGCGCCTTAGTCGCTCTATAACTAACTAGTATTATATAAATAAAGAGAAGTGTGTGTGTCTCCCTCCCTGTCTGCGCTCTGGAGCTCAGACTACTAATCTCAGAGCTACACAACTTAGCAGAGTGGTTGTTGGGGCATTGCAGGTGTGTACTTCATCACTTTTTTTTTTTTTTTTAATTATTATTAGTTTTTTTTTTCGATTTTATCCATTGGCTTTTCTGATTCATTTTCTAAAATTTATTCTTTCACTTTAGTCGTCTGCGTATAATACAACGCATTTTAGATTGTTTATTTATTTATTTATTTAATTCCTTCACGTAAATGCGAAATTTTTTTTTTCTTGCATTGCAATCGTATGTGTATCACAGCAACGTATTTTACAATATTTATTTAATTCATTTAATTGAAAGCGAAATGTTTTTTATTTACTTATTTACTAGCAGGTTTTGGTAGATTTGCTATTCACTGTATTTAAATGAATTCTCAAAATTGAACACTGTTTTTTTTTTTAAACACTTTATATACATAAAAATATACAATAAATCCCATTGAAATGAATCCCTTTGAGAATTAGTTCGCGTACCCGCTGCGTTTGGCAGCATCTTTCTCTCTCGTGTTATGTCGGCTCAAGTCTATACAATCAGGTCTCACTGCCTAACGGAGCGACATTTCCCGAAATTTTAGTTTAGTTATTTATTGGACGACAGATGGAGCTGCTATTGTTCAAGAACTACGATTTTTCAGATGGCTATATCCCAGCCTTTTCATTTTTGTACCATGTATTAGCAAGACCCAATCACTCAGTTTTTTTGCCCTCACTGTAGAATTATAAAAATTCAAATAGAATAAATTTATAATTTTACTACAATTAATTATATTAGAAAAATTATACATAAACATAACTGTTATAAATATATGTATATATATCTTATTTAAAATTTAATATGTTTAGTTTTTTCTACTGTATTGCCATTTGATTTCAGTAAATATAATGTATAAATAATAATAATATTAATAATAAATCGCTTTCACATGTATGAATGAATTAAATAAATAAAAAATAAAGAGTTTATAGCCTTAAAATAAAATTAAAAGGAAAATTAATAAATTAAAAAAAATAAAAATAAAAAAAAAAATAAACACTTAAAAGTCGTTAAGATACACAGACGATTGAAATGTAAGAGTAAATTTTAGGAAATGAAACCGAAATATGAATACATAAGATCGGTAGAAAAAAAAAATTCAAAATTCAACTTCAAAATTCGAAAAAAATCTCGATGAGGTGTACACTTGCAGAATCCCGGCTATCCATTTGCCGAGTTTTGTAACTCTGCGATCAGTTGAGCAAGCACCACAACGCGTGCACACACACATGCTCACAGATATACACACACGTACACCTCTCTTCATTCAAGTAGATTATATTTATTAAAATCAAATGACAGTACATTAGAAATCAGAATACCATTCTAATATATTATTTATAATTGTACTGTTATTTATCCTTTTTAATGTAATTGGAACTACGCATACTTTAGAAAAAATATTTTTTCTTCTTTACTCATTGTGAAGCAGACTTCATCTAAAAATTTTATTTTTAGCAGAAATACTAAACAAAAATTTGTAATACTATTGGTATGAGTAGTGTAAAAAGGGTGATTCTGCGCCACGGTGGTGGCGCGGTGGCGCGCTGTGGCGCGCGCGCCACCACCCTGTTGGAGCGCGCCTCCGCGCCTCCACCGTGTCGCAGAATACACCCTTTTTACACTACTTAGTCATCATCTTGGACGAGGGGGTGTTGCCACCCGAAGAATAGAAACTGTGTGTTGCCACCGGAAGAATAGAAACTTTGACTATCATCTTGGATGAGGTTTGGTGCTGCCATCTATTGGGGAGAAGGGGGAATTTTGAGGAGTTAGATTTATTTTCCTAAATTTCGGGACTTAGTATTTTTTTTCACAATTTTGGGTGAAGAGTTGTCATTCGGGCATTATAAATTGATTACAGAATTAAATAGAAATTTTCCTATGTATTTCAGTGAATTTGACAAAATAAAACAAAGGGTTGGTGAGTAACTATATAATTAAAAACAGGGTATAGACATTAAAATTTAGATGTTGCCATTGGAAGAGTATAAATAATTTCCGGTGGGACTTAACATTTTCGACTGAATGAAACAATGAATGACTGAAGTTAATTAACATCAGTAACAATTTATGAGTATTTTAGAAACTTAGCATTTTTAGAGATTAAAAATATATTGTGTTAAGATAATAAATAAGGAATTTAAATAGGAGTTCATACTTTTAGTGACATCATTACAAATTTATATTACGAAATTTTTACAGAATTAAATAGAAATTTTCGTATTTTGAGGATAAGTGTCATCAGTGGATTAACACACAGATTTAAAAACAAAACAATAATAAATAATTTAAAACACATATTTTTCAATAATGAATGTCATACAATTATATGTATAATTAATTATTTTAAAACAAAAACGATACGCATAAATTTAAAAACAATAATAAATAATTTAAAACACATATTTTTTAATAATGAATATCATGTAATTGAATGGCGGAAAAAAAGTCCCCGGAAAAAAAGTCACGGAAAAAAAGTCCCCGGAAAAAAAGTCCCCAGGAAAGAAAGTCCCCGGAAAAAAAGTCCCCAGGAAAAAAAGTCCCCGGAAAAAAAGTCCCCAGGAAAAAAAGTCCCCGGAAAAAAAGTCCCCAGGAAAAAAAGTCCCCAGAAAAAATCCATTAAAATAAATAAATAAAAATGCGTTTTAAAGCTTCTAAGAATATCTAATAATGAGTTGGCTTCGTTTTGTCTTTCTGTTTGTCTGTTAATCTCTGTAATCAAGATTTTTTTTCCCGATAATATTTATTGAAAGGCTTGGAGCTGGAGATACCTTATTCAAGTTTTCTATGGCATATCGATATTCTCTGTTGAAAATTGTATAATTTTCGCAACTAATGTGTTATAGAGGGACTTGCAAAAAAAAAATTCTAATGCATTAAAGTTCATGATCGGTATTATGAAAAGAATTTTATTTTATACTGAACATAACATAGGAAGCGCCTTTGCGTTTTCTGCAGGTGGTAGAAAAGAGAGTGTGTTTTTTTATTCTATGAAAACTCGGCACAAAGATGTTTAAATGCATATAAAAAGGTAATATTTAAAAGATTAAGACAAATAAAAATAAAATAAAATATTTTTTACTGATATAGGATATACCTCTTTTATTGGACTGATTTAATTTTCTCTCACAAAGCTTCTAATTATTTTTTCACAATATATATGAAAGGTTAATTGATGCTTTATTATTATAAATATTTTTTTTTTATATACTGAAAAGAGATTAAATGTTATAGTCATAAAAAATGAAAACTGTACATATTTACCTTCTAAAAAGTTGAAACGCACTGTTGCTTTTAGTTTTTCCGTTTGAAATACGGTATTCCCTAATATTAAAGATAACTTTTTCTCATTATATTTTAATAATTAAAACTTAATGAAAAAGAAATCCGCTCATTGCGATTTTCATGAAAAGTAAGTAATAGTTATATATAATGAAAAATGTTCTAGAAGTGATGGTGATAATTTGTAAAATCAGTTTAAATATTGCTCGGCTGAACAGAACTTCGCATAATAATTTTTTTTTTTTTTTTTTACTTTAATTATCTCTTTTAGATGACGATTTTTTTTTTTTTTTTTCATAGGAATCTTATGATAAAAGATATAAATTATTAGAATAATATAATGACAATAACTTGTGAAATCAGCAGCTTTATTATTATTGATATTATTATTATTATTTATTAACTAACCAAATATTTAGCGTAAAGCATTGTTTTAATTAAACCTTAATGTACAGCATTTTAATAACCTGTACCAGGTTTTTCTCTTTTTATATTCAGTACCTGATTGACTGTTTACTTAGTTCCGTTGTAAAAATTATTCGTAGCGTAATATAGGGATTCGTTTTCGAAAATGTGATAATAAAGGCCATGTGATTTTTTTTTTTTTTTTTTTGTCTCGGATGGAGTGCGGGCTACCAGTGAAATCTAATTTTCCTGGAGATAAAACAAATTCAAAACGAATTATCATCTCAAATCCCTAAATCTAGCAATTTCCTAGAGAACAGGGTTTCTGCTAGGTTTTGTTCCAGGAAAAGCACGGGACACCAGCGACTGCTAATATTTAAATCTATTATCTAATAATCAGATTTTTTTTTTTCATCTAAGAAAAAAAAAAAAAAAACTCTAACACTATATTTATACATGTATATAAATCATTACAGCGATTTTAAAGAAAACCAAATTTCAGCCGTAATCTTACCAGATTTATTGCGAATTACTAGTGAACGATAATTTTTCCTGAAGATCATTCCCCTAACATTTACAATAATAATAATAATAATAACATATATATATATATATATATATGCTTGCTTTAGGACAAGAGAAGGTGCCAAGTGCGAATCCAGATCACCTTCGTTTTCAGACATGACCTGGCTTAGTATGAGAAGAGTTCAATCCATTTATTGCGTGGGTTCGATCCTAGTCGCGCTCGTTGTCCTAGCCGTTCGGAGTTTTCCGTAATTTTCTCCGAAACTTGCGTGAATATGAGCTAGGACCCCTTAGAAAAAAGCCCACAGAGAGAAGTCCTCCTTAGGCCTAGAAACCTAGTGCAGTCAATCGGCCTTATTCGGTACAACAACAACAACAATCCATATATTTACTTGTTTGCAAAGTATACCATGCCGCGATTAACAAAAAATAAAAATAGAAGAAGCTACATTTATCTAAATGCTATCCCACAATTAAAATTCCTCTTAGAAATATTGCATCCATTTCTTTGAAGGATTTTTGAGAATGAGGCCGATTAACTGCTGTAGGCCCTAGACCTGAGGAGTAGTGCCCTCCGTGGGTGTCTTTCTAAGGGATTCTAGCCCGTATTTCGCAAGTTTCGGAGAAAACCACGGAGAATTCCAAACGACTAGGCCGACGAGCACAACCTGGGATAGAACCCGGCGCCTCACGTCTACCAGCTTTGAGCGCAGAACCGCTCAGCCACTGGTGGACCCATTTCTTTGAAGTATTTCTGCTTATGGTACTTTACAAATCTCTATAGTTTTAGAAGTCGCATATGGAATTAAAAATTTTACTCATCACTTAGACATGCAAATGGAAATTCATTAAGGATTGATACGGTTTAAAATAATAATAATAATAATAAATAATGTATGGCTTAGTGTTACAAATATCTTAAAACGAAAAAAAAAAAAAAAGAGAGAGGGGGGTGGGTGTATTCTTAAAAAAATAATAGTAAGTATAAATTTATCTGAATATCATTATTATTATTATTATTTTAATTTATGGTTAATCACGCACATTATCTTTTTTTCACTAACATATTTTCAATAAAAAATATGTAAATATACATATATATTATTCTACATGTTTTAGGAGAGGCAGAAGCTGCTAAATGAAAATCCAGGTCGTCCTCGTCGGCTTAGCCGTTCGGGGTTTATCGCTTGAATACTAGGACATTTTAGAAAGACCTCCCCAGGTTTATCATGTAGACAGTCGGCTTTAATTCGTACATCGCACATACATTTTTAATAAAGTGCTGGTGCTTGAATTAAAGCCAAATAGCTACACTTGGGACATCTTGAGGGTTTTTCGAAGGGTTTCCTAGCCCATATTTACGGAATTTTCGGAGAAAAAACACAAAAAATACGAATGACTTCGACAGGCGTAACCTGGATTCAAACCTGGCACTTCTCGTCTACCAGATTTGAGTGCAGAACCGCTCGGCCACTGTTAATAAAGTGGAGGTTGGTAATGCTGGTGTGAAGATTTAGGTTGATTAACTATACGAGGGTCCTAGGTCTGGGTGGTGTGCCCTCTGCAGGGTCTTTCTGAGGGGTCCTAGCCCGTGTTTATGCGAGTTTCAGCGAAAACACGGAAAAATTCTAGCAATTAAATCGACGAGTGCGACCTGATATCTAGTCCAACACTTCCCGTCTACCAGTTTTGCATGCAAAACCTTTCGGCCACTGTTTAATAAGATGGTGGTCCTGCTGGGGTGAAGATTAAGGCCGATTGACTGCACGAGGTGATGTGCCCTTCATGTTGGTCTTTATTACGGTCATAGCTGGTATTTACGCGAGTTTTGGAGAATATCGCCGAGACCTTCGAGCAGCTAAGTCATCGAGCGAACCCGGCACTTTCCGTCTATCACATTTTAATCGCAGAATCACTTGGCCGCTGGTGGGGTGTTCAATAAGGAGATATATGTAAATTAAAATACTTTTTTAAATTTTTAACATTAAGAAACTGTTGATAACTCAGTCCGATATTTACATACAAACACACATTCGTTAAAAATGGATGTGTTTTAAAGTTTTTTTTTTTTTTTTTTTTTTTTTTTTTTTTTTTCTTAGGGGGGGGGGGGGTTGTAATAATAATCTTCTTTCCTGATCTCCAGCTACTTCTAAATAAAATTTGACCACTCTGTGCTGTATCTAATTTTCAAACTCTACGTTCTACTCTACTGTAGAAATAATTGTAGGTAGTTCGTTAAAACCATCATGCAGTTAAATCTTTAACAATAAAAAAGACATTAGAAAGGATATAAATATCTTACTTTTTTTATTTGGTCACAAAAGATTAAAAAAAAAAAAAAGAAGAAGAAGAAAACTTTCTGACTAAAATAAAAAATAATTAAAGTTTTATCATATTGCATAGCGAATACCCCTCTGACAGCCCCCTCTTTCACACACACACTTCTTATAAAAAAAAAAAAAAAAATTATCACATTTGACAGATGAGTGAAAGGAAACTGAAAGCTTGGCTTCTGCCAGTAATATAATGTTTTTGTCTTTTTATGCATGTTTCGTAATTCGTAAGTGCCCCCTCATTTTTTTCGATATGTATATATCACTTTGATTAAAAAAGAATTTCGGACGTCCAGTTATTACATAAATAAATAGAAAAATAATTAATTAAAAGGAAAAAAAAAACGGTTTTAAAAATAAAAGAAACATAATGACACTAAAAGTTATTAAAAAGTTGTATTTCACTTATGAAGACGACCGAAATTAATTTCGGGGACTTTTTTTCCGGGGACTTTTTTTCCTGGGGACTTTTTTTCCTGGTGACTTTTTTTCCGGGGACTTTTTTTCCGGGGGACTTTTTTTCCGGGGACTTTTTTTCCGTGACTTTTTTTCCGGGGATTTTTTTTCCGGGGACTTTTTTTCCGATTACCCATGTAATTATACGTATAATTAGTTATTTTAAAACAAAAACGACATTATAAGCAATAAAGTTGTTTAAACTAAACTTTATACACATCATGACTTTATGTTAACACTAAATAAGTTTCACTTTTAAAATTTCTTTAAACTCTAACTTATAAATACTATTAATACAATCGTTAAAATTGAACGCTGAAACAAAGGTAGATGAATTTAACGAATGGTATAGACTTTGATCTTAATATCTGCGCATTACCGTTCGGAGATTATAAATTTATTACAGAATAAATAGAAATTTGCCTATGTATTTCATGGAAGTTGACAAAATTAAACAAAGGGTTCGTGAGTATTATATAATTAAAAACATTGAATGTGAATGGTATAGACTTTAATATTAAAATTTGGGTGTTACCATTGGAAGAGTATAAATAATTTATATGTTATAAATTAAACTGAATACAATAAAAATTATTTAAATTAAACTAAATATAATAAAAATTATATAAATTAAACTTTATATTCTCACTAAATAAGTTTCACACTTATTTAAACTCTAACTTACATTCGTTAAAAATTGAACACATGCACTTTAAAAAATGACTATCATATAAATTTAAAAAAAATTACTATCATATAATAATATTAATTAAAAAAATGCATACAAAGATATATAGTAAAGTTATAAATTTAAAAAAAAATACTGTCACATGATAATATTAATTAATAAAAAAAAAAAAAAAAAAATTACTATTATATAATAATATAAATTAAAAAAATTACTTTCATATAATAATATAAATTAAAAAAATTACTTTCATATAATAATATTAATTAAAAAAATGCATACAAAGATATACAGTAAAGTTATAAAATAAATAAATAAATAAAAAATAAAATAAATAAAAATAAAAATAAAATAAAAATGACTATCCTATAATAATATTAATTTAAAAATACATACAATGTTTAAAATCAACAATTAAATTTTATATACATTATAATTAACTAAACTTTATGCTGTTACTATTAAATAAATTTATCCTAACACGAAAACTTTACATAAATTTTATAAGCAAAAAAGCTATAAGTACATGAATATGTTATTTAAATTAAACATTATATTGATACTACACAAATATTATTTAACATTTATTCGAGTTTAACGCTGTAATATAATTTAAACTATCTTAGTTGATTTAAATGAAACAGGTAAATTTTATAAAATAATTGATATAAACTATAATAATAAAAAAGATTAGTTATATTTAAAAACTACCAGTTACTAAAAGTTATTTTATATTAAACATTTCGAAATAAATTGCATAAAAATTCAATGCATCATTTTAAATGAAAATAAACAGTTTCCTTAAAAAACAGATAATACGGAATATTCTATGAGTCAGTTATCACCTGCAACGGAAAACCCCTACAGCTGATGAATCATATGTTATATACGCTGGCGAGCCATGCCTATTAGTAATCCACACTATCTCATATAAAGATTAAGTTAAAATCATTAAAACAATACAGCGAATAATTTGGAAAATGCAATAATTTTTTCACAAAGCATATCATACAATGAGTTTAAACGATTATCACCTATCTATCACTTAAACGGTATTGAAATAAATAAATACATATAAAAGTAAGTTATAGTTAAAAAATAAAAATTTCGTTTGTGAAAGGAGTTTTATATATTGCAAAAATTAGTTTTACTCAAATAATTTCTAAACATACACAAGTTAAATGGAAACTTTTCTAGGTTTCATTTAAGCAATAATTTTCCATGTGTGAAAGTAGTTTTATTTATGCAAAATTTAGTTTTATATAAACAAAAAAATTTATAGTGTAACAATAAAAATAGTTTATAGTATAACAATAAAAAATTCCTTATAAGTAAATACCAATAAAAAATATTTTTAAAATTAATTTCTCTCTCTTCAATAAAACAATAAAAATTTCTTATATAACTTTCGTAAAGTTTTAATAAAATTTCTATTATAAACAAATTTTTTACGATATAAACAAATAATTTTATTAGAATATACATATTAAGTTTATTAAATTATCAAATAGTAATAATAAATTATGAAACTTACTTAAAATTGATGAAATTTCCCTTAGCGAAATGCAACCTTCATTCACACACAAATGCGAGAAACTGTTTATCGCCACACGTTGACTCATACAGATAAGAATGTTGATTCATGCTTATCTTAGTAGAATGTTGTTAGAGTTCTGTGTTTTCAGAGTAATATAAAATAGTTTATAGAGATCATTTATTTAATATCAGTTGTAAACTACATTTAAATAATGCAATAAGAGTTGAACTCTGCAATTAACCTATTAAAATATTGAAATTTTTTTAATTTTTTTATTTAATTTTACTTTTTTTAATTATGCTAAGAAAATAATGAGATCAAAACAGAATTATTTTACGATAAGTCGCGCTTTTTATATTTAATAAACAAAGATTCAATAAAATGTAACTATAATTTTTAATGAAAGGTTTTAAAATCACTTAATAGGATAAAATTAAAAACAGAAATCTTATTATTTTTTCTAGTTATAAAACTAAGTAATAAACTATCTATAAATAATCATATAGCAAGCGAGATTTTTGTATAATAACTATATATTATATTAATATATACATTACATCGCAGGGTAAAATTTTCAACTTATTTATACGGATTGAAGTAATAAAACTTAATCATTTGCATAACCGCTAAATTTTATAAGTTGGATATATGATTTAAAATACTAAACAATAATCCTTGTGAGAGAATTGGGATAACTCTTTCACAGAAAGAAATTGTCCTTTACAATAAGATTTGCTTAGAATGTCTAAGTGAAAATAACTTACCGTGAGGTCAGTGAGTCATGCAGTTGTATTCGAATTTATTGTTTTTAGTTAATGAAACTTCTAATGAAACAATTATTTTTTACTAGCATATAAATGTACATTTTTATATTATTCCTGTATATATAAAATTTTAAATAATTTATTAAGTGTTAAACTTTGCATTTAATCGATTAAATAAAGTTTTAGTAAAATATAAGAGTAATTTTTTAATGAATGGTTTTGAAATCACTTTAACTTTATAAGAAAAAAATAAAAAGAGGTTTTAAAATTACTTAATAGGATAAAATTAAAAATCTTATTGTTTTTAGCAATTATTTTATCTAGTTATAAACTATATATTATTTTAATATACGCCTTATACTTAAGTCAGATTTAGAGAAAAACCAAGAAAAAAATCCCAAAGGGTAGGCTGGTGAGTTGGATTATTCTATATACTTAAAGAATCCAGGGGTGCTACAACGAAACTACCGAGACTGTCTCACTCCCGGCAATTTTTGGCTGTGACGTCGTGTTCCGAGAGTGTCAAAAAATGTGCTACAACGAAGCTCACGGAAGCTCTCTCTTGGTTTTCGGTCTCGGAAACTCCTGCCGAGATTTATCGAAAAAATATCACCAAGCGCAGAGCTTGTGGGAACGAGTTTTCGGCACCGAAATATATGTAATGTGTCCGCCATTTTAAAAAAATAAAAAATGATGAATTAAAAAGTAAAAAACGTGTACATATGTTATATTTTTTAGAAAGAACTTTAAAAATTATTAATTTTTTGTGTGAACACTATATTCGTATAATTATTACTTTTAAAGATATTCGATTAAAAAGTTCACGAGTGACAAGAGATGTATCCCTTTTGTCAAGTACACTATTAACAGAAACAATCGAATATTGAAGACTAAAGAATAACTTCCTAAATTTAATTAGTTTTTAAGTCCTCAGAGCTATGAAATGGAAGCTAAATTATGTAAATTCATCATTCATAATGAAATACGATGCTAATTTAATGACAGTATATTATAATACATTAGTTACAGTGTATTATGTCGTTAGTAGCTCGATCGTAGCGTATTTGATTGCAGACCCAAAGTGCTCGGGTTCGATTCGCGGACGGTTAATTTTATTTTTTATTTTTTTATTTATTATATATAATAATAATAAAAAAAGGGAGGGGGGAGATTTATTTTAAATATTTTTTTCTTTTATTTCTCTTTTTTTTTTTTTTTTTTATAAGAAGAATACTTTAAATATTAGGATTTTCCTAATATATGTATATTACTAACAAGGAAAGTATGAATACTTAATTTATTAATTATAAAATAAATAAATATGTATGTATATAATTCAATTCCAAAAAAATAATTTAAAAATAAACTGCTTGATCGTTTTATTTTACTGCTGATTGTTATCATTACTAATCAGAAATAAATAAATTATTAAAATACATACACACACACATATGTATTTCGAGTTGATGCTAAATTATTTTCTGGTAAATTATTAATTAAATTTAACCACCCTCCCCTAGCAAAAATAAAAATAAAAAATTCCAGCCTAAATAAATTATTTTATAAATGCTTGATTATTCTTCTGTTTTAAAATAAAAAATCATTATTAATCAATGATTAAACTTTTAACAACCTTAAAAATTTTTCTTCTATATAAATAATTTATTATTTAATAATTTATTTTTTATTCCTTGCTGAATATTTGTGTAATTCCTGATTTAATTTAGTAATTATTTTCTATTTCATAATTAAATAAATTTAACTTTTTTCTTTCTCTTTTCTGTTCTTTTCTTTTCTTTTTCTTTCTTTTTTTTTTTTTTTAAGTTAAATAAAAAGTATTTACAAAATAAATTAAATGTTTTAAAAGTAAACATTTAAATTTTGATGACAAATTATTTATTTTAAGCAAATATTCTACGTTTTTTATGACTTTTTATTTATTTATTTATTTATTTTTATTTATTATTATTATTTTTTTTTTTTTAAGGCAAACAAATATTTAAAATAATTTTTTCTTTTCTTTCTTTCTTTTTTAAGAAGAGTACTGCAAATATGCAAATATTAAAATTTTCCTAATATATATATATATATATATATATATATATATATATATTACTAACAAGGGAAGTATGAATATTTAAGTTATTAATTATAAAATAAATAAATATTTATATAAATATAGATTTTAATTGCAAAACAACAATTTAAAAAATAAAGTGCTTGATAATTTTATTTTACTTCTCATCGTAATGAGAAATAAATAAATTACTTTAATTAAACAAATTATTTTCCATTTTTATTCTTTGTTGACGAGTGCATAGATCTTAATTTGTTTTAATAATTAATTTCTCGTAAATGATTAATTAAATTCAACACAAACACAAAAAGAAAAAAAGTTTCTTTTCAGGTGAAATAAAATAGTCAATATTTTTATTTTATTTTTCTTAATATATATTTTTTTAAACATAGTATGCCATAAAAATATATCCTTTGAATATATATGCAACACTTCCTGATTTTCTTTCTTTCTTTCTATTTTATTTTATTTTTTTTATTTAAGTATCACTAACAAGGAGAATATGAATAATTAATTTAATAATTAGAAAAAATAACTATTTTTTTATATATATTTTTTTTTTATAATAAAATATTTTAAAAATGAAATGCTTTCACTTCAATAATATTTCTACTTCTATAGTCATTATTAATCAAAAAGTAAATTGCAATTTTTAACTTCAAAAATACAATATCTTAAATTTCTTTATAATATTTTGCTAAATTATTATAAAAAAAAAATATTATAAACACACACACATATATATATTTCGAGTTGATGCTAAATTATTTTATGGTAAATTATGCATTAAATTTAACCACCCACCCCTACAAAAAATAAAAAATAAAAATTCCAGTCGAAATAAATTATTTTACAAATGCTTGATCATTCTTTTGCTTTTAAATAAAAAATCATTATTAATCAAAGATTAAATTCTTAACCTTAAAGATTTATCTTCTATGTAAATAAATTTATTACTAACTTACATTTTATTCCTTGGCACTGAATATCTGTGTAATCCCTGATTTAATTTAGTAATTATTTTCTATTTCATAATTAATTAAATTTAACTCAACTTCTTTTATTTTTTATTTATTTATTTTTTCAGTTAAATAAAAAATAATTATTATTTGGATTTTGATGACAAATTATTTATTTTAAGCAAATATTCTAAAAGGAAAAAAAAAAAAAAAAAAAAGATTAAACGAGGATCGAACCGGGGAACTTCCGGATAGCAGAAAGTTACTCTGCCACAGCGCTACTGGCTACCTGCAGAGTAATTCCCTCAGTCTTAAATTATATTTTACAGCTCTTAAATAGAATCTTCACAATTCTTTCATTATAAACTATGAATTTTACATGGTTTAGCTTAGAATTTATAGCTCTAAATACTCCAAAATTGATTATTTTTCAAAAAATTATTCTTTAGTCTTTAATTTTAGACTGTTTCTTTCGCTTAAAAATGCAGTTGACAAAGCGATGTTCCTCTTGTCACTCGTGAACTTTCTAATCGAATATCTTTAAAAGTAATGATTATACGAATATAGTGTTCACACAAAAAATTAATAGTTTTGAAAGTTCTTTTCAAAAAGTATAACTTTGGTGCATATTTTTTGCTTTTTTGTTTCATCAGTTCTTATTTAAAAATGGCTGACAACGTTGGATATATTCGCTTTTGACCACCTACTCGCTGTGATTGGTCAAAAGTATCCGGTACCGATAAAGTTTTATATCTCCGCACTGGGCTTCCGTTACCGGCTTCCAATACGTTCGTTGTAGGGCAAAGTATGAGTCTCGAAAACGTGAGTGCCGGGATCTTGGAAATTCCGTACCGGGAAGTTTCCGCCACGGAAACTTCTCGGCATGTTCGTTGTAGGGGTCCAGGTACGGAAAAACCGAAATACATTATGCGGAAAAACATGCGAGATTTTCGGCTAAAACTCCAAAGCAGTGGACGGTAAACATAACACACCTTAAAACAACCTACTCACACGACGGCCAAACTAAGAATGAAGGGAAACGTTGAGTTGTAACACCTTATCTACTACAGATAAGGGGGAATTCCCGAAAAGATGACTCACCCCTCGTTCGTTCATGTACAACATCTTCCGTGTTAGTTCGTGAAGGATCGGTGACGAGTTTGAATAATTTGCGTAACCGCTAATTTGTATAAGTGTGAATCTTTTAATGTGAGTATTATAGTAATGATAAATTTATTTCATAATCGATAACTCATTTATACATAATCAGGTTCACACCTTATATAAAACAATACTATATTTAAAAGTTTTACTATACAATAGACATTCCCATATGGATATTGATAAGGCTTAAGACCAATTAATAAAACGAGGGTCCTATAAGCGAAATGCATGAGAGTCTTTCTAAGGAATCCTAATCTGTATTGAAGTCAGTTTTAGTGAAAACCAAGAAAAACTACAAACGGGTAGATTGATGAAATGGATTCAAACCCAACACTTCCCCTTTTACTATAGAATCGTTAACAAATAGTAAGATTGATGACTCATACTAGAGTCATACAGCTGTATTGAAACTTACTGTTTTCAGTTAATGAAACTTCGAATGAGACAATTATTTTTACCACCACGTAAATGAAAATTTTTATATTATTCCTATATGGATAAAACTTTAAATAATTCATTACAAGTGTAAACTCATACCATTAAATATTTAACTGTTGGCCGTATAAGTGGATTGGTCTGTGTGGGAGTCATTCTATATTTAAGTGAGTTTTGAAGACATCCTCGGAAAACTCCAAACAGATAGGTTGATAAGCTGGAATCGAACCTGGTATTAAACACAGAATCGTTTGATCTTCCAAAATCCTTGTAACAACATGTTTATGAACTTTATAAGAAAATGCTTAATACGGTTTGAGCTTAGTAGATTTTGCATGCGTTAACTATGTAACAGCGAATTAAACATCTATAGTTGTAATTTTTTTCACTATATATTATTTAACTATATTTATACACCATGCATTGTATAATATTTCCCAGGGAAAAAGTTTAAACTGAGTAATTATTCATCAACATAAGTGTTAAATTGAATACAAAAGACAGTATATGAATAAACGGTTAGTAATGTGAAAATGCTGATTTGTAAAACATTTTGAAAGAAGTAACTCATAAATTTATTTCATATCTTTATACTTATGCATACACACGCTTAAGAGACTTATATAAAACAACACTATGATTAAAAGTTTTACTAATTTTTCAGCATACAATAAAAAATAGTAATCAATATTCATTTACAATAAATAATTTAACGTTATTAAACCAAAAAATAATTTATTTTTTGATTCGATTTAAATAATTAATATTTATATAGGGTTGTTGGTTGATGAATGTCATTCAATGAACACTTAAACAAAGGGTTTGCGGATTATAATTGAATTGTAAACGAAATGTCGTTACACGTTTTGAATGACTATCCTCCTTCATCAGGATTTAAAGGGTAGTTTTGAAAGACTATCCTGTCTTATTTATAAATTGTCAGATAAAAGAACAACACTCATGCTGCATTCTGATGGGTTGAATCGGGTCACATGATAAAATACAGCATTCATATAACTTTTTAGAATTATGCAGAACCTTTTAATAAAAAAATTTTGTATGCATTTTAGGGACTTAGCATTTTTGGAGATATTTCGGAGACATAAGTTTTGATGGAATTAAAAATTAAAGGGATTACATAGGATGGAAAACAATACCATACCGGTAGTTAACAGTTAATTTTTTTACATACATTAAGGTTAGTGGATGAATGTCAGGTAATTCATTTAAAACAAAAATATAATAAGGGTTGATTGAAACAAAGGGTTTGTAGGTTATAGGATAAAACGTTATGTGTTTCGAAAACCCTTCATCAAGATTGGAACAACCGTTTCGAATGATACTCTCCCTTCATCAGATAGACTTAAACTTTTATTTTATCAGAATGAAAGAAAACGATAGACGATTTACACTTATTGAAAACCCAACTTATAAATAATTCGACTTGCATTAAAAATGCAACTCGCATATACACTTTGAATCAATCAATAAATTTTATATTATCACTATGCATTAAATAAGTTTCCCATTTAACATTCAAGATGAATTTATTTTTACATTAATTAAAAATTGAACACGTATTAATTTTTAAAATGACTATTTTTTAAAAAGTTTTAAAACAGCTAATAAATTTTATAAGCTTTTACAATTAAATAAATTTAGCATATTATGAAAGTTTTACATCACTCGATAAAATTTTTTATATAGGCAATAAAAGTTATACACATTATAAATATAAACTCATAAAATAAATTTCACACTTAACATTTAAACTCTAACCAATCAATCTTAAAGTAATTTTTTATCTTTTGTACATACTCATAAACCTTTTGTTTCTATTGTAAAGTGAAGTATGACTCATGCTTTAATTAAAATCTCTAATCAAAATTATAAGAAAGTAAAGTTTAGGAAATACCTATGTATTATAGGTAAATTAATACAGTATAAATATTCATGTTTTTCAGTTAAGTAAGAAAGTTAGATAATTAATTTTACAGAGTACTTAAATAATGTATAATTAAGTTTCAGAATTATTATTATTATTTTTTTTTTCTTCTATAGTATGTATATATAAATTTTTAAATACAAAGTTTTTATTAAAATACAATAACCAAAGTTTTGTATGATATTAACTTACAATGCACCTAAAACTTTAAATATATAGAAACAATTGTACAGTTGGTTTTGTCTGAAGCATATATATAAATAATAAAATCTTGTTCAGTTTAGTTTTTAAAACACTATAAAGATTTTAGATACACATATTTTTATGTTGTTTAAATAAAATTTTTAAAATGAAACAATATTAATGTTATAAAATAATACACTCAGCATGACTCACCGAGTGTGCTATTCCATCAAATTATTCTGCATACATGTAATAACATGTCTGACTTAACTATATACTGAATTACCATTATTTCAGAAAAAGTTGGGACTTACCTTAAAACACGTCCTACACCCTTGGCAGACTTGAAGAAAATGAATGATATGAGACATTCTTATCAGTGACGCCCGGTCACGAGGTCAGTGACGTCACGAGTGATGTGATTGGCTATGCTCAGTCACATGATCATGACGTCATCCTCTCATCAATGACGTCACCGATTGCTTATCAGCTACCACAACGCGCGGAAATGTCCTTCAGTACGCAGTGAAAAATATTCAAAGTCTACGGGACATTACTCGAAACGATTCCATTGTCTTATACGGTAAATTGAAATATAACACGCGGAAAAAAGATCGACATATACCGGAGAAACTATGCATACTGCCCGATGAAAATAACCCGCACAGCTAAGGAGATGCTACCAGGATGAGAGTCAAAATCCAACTGAATTCAAACAATACGACAAGGTCTATAAATCTCCCGTGTTGATTAGATGGTTTTGATGAATGGGTTTTCCCCCACACCTAAACAGAATGGAGAAGTCATAGGTTTTTATCTCACCTATCACGATCTCTTAATTAAGTTTCTTAATTAAAATTATGCAAATTATATGTAAGTCTTTCAAATATCTCTTAATTATATTTTCTAATTAAAATTATGTATCATATGCTCTCCTGGTTAAAGATTTAATAAACCTAACTTTTATACAACATAAATAAATTTAATAAGTATAATCTGTTCGATGACTCATCAAACGATGACTCATCGTAAACATGTCTAAACATGTCTAAACATGAATCTACTTGAACCTTAACATTTTTTTTGTATAAGATTTCATATTATTGCTTTTTATATTATTCAAACCGAAAGTTATTTTTATTATTATTGTTTACTTAAGAGAAACTTAATTTGCATTCATTATGAATAAAAATTTAATTATTAACTGCAAAATCTCTTTACTTTTAAATTTCATCAACTAGTTTTGTTTATTTAATTTCCAACATCATATACTTTGTGATTTATATAGTAATTATCACTTATTCAGTAAAATATTAAGGTTCAAGTAGATTCATGTTTAGACATGTTTAGACATGTTTACGATGAGTCATCGTTTGATGAGTCATCGAACAGATTATACTTATTAAATTTATTTATGTTGTATAAAAGTTAGGTTTATTAAATCTTTAACCAGGAGAGCATATGATACATAATTTTAATTAGAAAATATAATTAAGAGATATTTGAAAGACTTACATATAATTTGCATAATTTTAATTAAGAAACTTAATTAAGAGATCGTGATAGGTGAGATAAAAACCTATGACTTCTCCATTCTGCTTAGGTGTGGGGGGAAACCCATTCATCAAAACCATCTAATCAACACGGGAGATTTATAGACCTTGTCGTATTGTTTGAATTCAGTTGGATTTTGACTCTCATCCTGGTAGCATCTCCTTAGCTGTGCGGGTTATTTTCATCGGGCAGTATGCATAGTTTCTCCGGTATATGTCGATCTTTTTTCCGCGTGTTATATTTCAATTTACCGTATAAGACAATGAAATCGTTTCGAGTAATGTCCCGTAGACTTTGAATATTTTTCACTGCGTACTGAAGGACATTTCCGCGCGTTGTGGTAGCTGATAAGCAATCGGTGACGTCATTGATGAGAGGATGACGTCATGATCACGTGACTGAGCATAGCCAATCACATCACTCGTGACGTCACTGACCTCGTGACCGGGCGTCACTGATAAGAATGTCTCATATCATTCATTTTCTTCAAGTCTGCCAAGGGTGTAGGACGTGTTTTAAGGTAAGTCCCAACTTTTTCTGAAATAATGGTAATTCAGTATATAGTTAAGTCAGACATGTTATTACATGTATGCAGAATAATTTGATGGAATAGCACACTCGGTGAGTCATGCTGAGTGTATTATTTTATAACATTAATATTGTTTCATTTTAAAAATTTTATTTAAACAACATAAAAGTATGTGTATCTAAAATCTTTATAGTGTTTTAAAAACTAAACTGAACAAGATTTTATTATTTATATATATGCTTCAGACAAAACCAACTGTACAATTGTTTCTATATATTTAAAGTTTTAGGTGCATTGTAAGTTAATATCATACAAAACTTTGGTAATTGTATTTTAATAAAAACTTTGTATTTAAAAATTTATATATACATACTATAGAAGAAAAAAATAATAATAATAATAATTCTGAAACTTAATTATACATTATTTAAGTACTCTGTAAAATTAATTATCTAACTTTTTTACTTAACTGAAAAACATGAATATTTATACTGTATTAATTTACCTATAATACATAGGTATTTCCTAAACTTTACTTTCTTATAATTTTGATTAGAGATTTTAATTAAAGCATGAGTCATACTTCACTTTACAATAGAAACAAAAGGTTTATGAGTATGTACAAAAGATAAAAAATTACTTTAAGATTGATTGGTTAGAGTTTAAATGTTAAGTGTGAAATTTATTTTATGAGTTTATATTTATAATGTGTATAACTTTTATTGCCTATATAAAAAATTTTATCGAGTGATGTAAAACTTTCATAATATGCTAAATTTATTTAATTGTAAAAGCTTATAAAATTTATTAGCTGTTTTAAAACTTTTTAAAAAATAGTCATTTTAAAAATTAATACGTGTTCAATTTTTAATTAATGTAAAAATAAATTCATCTTGAATGTTAAATGGGAAACTTATTTAATGCATAGTGATAATATAAAATTTATTGATTGATTCAAAGTGTATATGCGAGTTGCATTTTTAATGCAAGTCGAATTATTTATAAGTTGGGTTTTCAATAAGTGTAAATCGTCTATCGTTTTCTTTCATTCTGATAAAATAAAAGTTTAAGTCTATCTGATGAAGGGAGAGTATCATTCGAAACGGTTGTTCCAATCTTGATGAAGGGTTTTCGAAACACATAACGTTTTATCCTATAACCTACAAACCCTTTGTTTCAATCAACCCTTATTATATTTTTGTTTTAAATGAATTACCTGACATTCATCCACTAACCTTAATGTATGTAAAAAAATTAACTGTTAACTACCGGTATGGTATTGTTTTCCATCCTATGTAATCCCTTTAATTTTTAATTCCATCAAAACTTATGTCTCCGAAATATCTCCAAAAATGCTAAGTCCCTAAAATGCATACAAAATTTTTTTATTAAAAGGTTCTGCATAATTCTAAAAAGTTATATGAATGCTGTATTTTATCATGTGACCCGATTCAACCCATCAGAATGCAGCATGAGTGTTGTTCTTTTATCTGACAATTTATAAATAAGACAGGATAGTCTTTCAAAACTACCCTTTAAATCCTGATGAAGGAGGATAGTCATTCAAAACGTGTAACGACATTTCGTTTACAATTCAATTATAATCCGCAAACCCTTTGTTTAAGTGTTCATTGAATGACATTCATCAACCAACAACCCTATATAAATATTAATTATTTAAATCGAATCAAAAAATAAATTATTTTTTGGTTTAATAACGTTAAATTATTTATTGTAAATGAATATTGATTACTATTTTTTATTGTATGCTGAAAAATTAGTAAAACTTTTAATCATAGTGTTGTTTTATATAAGTCTCTTAAGCGTGTGTATGCATAAGTATAAAGATATGAAATAAATTTATGAGTTACTTCTTTCAAAATGTTTTACAAATCAGCATTTTCACATTACTAACCGTTTATTCATATACTGTCTTTTGTATTCAATTTAACACTTATGTTGATGAATAATTACTCAGTTTAAACTTTTTCCCTGGGAAATATTATACAATGCATGGTGTATAAATATAGTTAAATAATATATAGTGAAAAAAATTACAACTATAGATGTTTAATTCGCTGTTACATAGTTAACGCATGCAAAATCTACTAAGCTCAAACCGTATTAAGCATTTTCTTATAAAGTTCATAAACATGTTGTTACAAGGATTTTGGAAGATCAAACGATTCTGTGTTTAATACCAGGTTCGATTCCAGCTTATCAACCTATCTGTTTGGAGTTTTCCGAGGATGTCTTCAAAACTCACTTAAATATAGAATGACTCCCACACAGACCAATCCACTTATACGGCCAACAGTTAAATATTTAATGGTATGAGTTTACACTTGTAATGAATTATTTAAAGTTTTATCCATATAGGAATAATATAAAAATTTTCATTTACGTGGTGGTAAAAATAATTGTCTCATTCGAAGTTTCATTAACTGAAAACAGTAAGTTTCAATACAGCTGTATGACTCTAGTATGAGTCATCAATCTTACTATTTGTTAACGATTCTATAGTAAAAGGGGAAGTGTTGGGTTTGAATCCATTTCATCAATCTACCCGTTTGTAGTTTTTCTTGGTTTTCACTAAAACTGACTTCAATACAGATTAGGATTCCTTAGAAAGACTCTCATGCATTTCGCTTATAGGACCCTCGTTTTATTAATTGGTCTTAAGCCTTATCAATATCCATATGGGAATGTCTATTGTATAGTAAAACTTTTAAATATAGTATTGTTTTATATAAGGTGTGAACCTGATTATGTATAAATGAGTTATCGATTATGAAATAAATTTATCATTACTATAATACTCACATTAAAAGATTCACACTTATACAAATTAGCGGTTACGCAAATTATTCAAACTCGTCACCGATCCTTCACGAACTAACACGGAAGATGTTGTACATGAACGAACGAGGGGTGAGTCATCTTTTCGGGAATTCCCCCTTATCTGTAGTAGATAAGGTGTTACAACTCAACGTTTCCCTTCATTCTTAGTTTGGCCGTCGTGTGAGTAGGTTGTTTTAAGGTGTGTTATGTTTACCGTCCACTGCTTTGGAGTTTTAGCCGAAAATCTCGCATGTTTTTCCGCATAATGTATTTCGGTTTTTCCGTACCTGGATTCTTTAAGTATATAGAATAATCCAACTCACCAGCTTACCCTTTGGGATTTTTTTCTTGGTTTTTCTCTAAATCTGACTTAAGTATAAGGCGTATATTAAAATAATATATAGTTTATAACTAGATAAAATAATTGCTAAAAACAATAAGATTTTTAATTTTATCCTATTAAGTAATTTTAAAACCTCTTTTTATTTTTTTCTTATAAAGTTAAAGTGATTTCAAAACCATTCATTAAAAAATTACTCTTATATTTTACTAAAACTTTATTTAATCGATTAAATGCAAAGTTTAACACTTAATAAATTATTTAAAATTTTATATATACAGGAATAATATAAAAATGTACATTTATATGCTAGTAAAAAATAATTGTTTCATTAGAAGTTTCATTAACTAAAAACAATAAATTCGAATACAACTGCATGACTCACTGACCTCACGGTAAGTTATTTTCACTTAGACATTCTAAGCAAATCTTATTGTAAAGGACAATTTCTTTCTGTGAAAGAGTTATCCCAATTCTCTCACAAGGATTATTGTTTAGTATTTTAAATCATATATCCAACTTATAAAATTTAGCGGTTATGCAAATGATTAAGTTTTATTACTTCAATCCGTATAAATAAGTTGAAAATTTTACCCTGCGATGTAATGTATATATTAATATAATATATAGTTATTGTACAAAAATCTCGCTTGCTATATGATTATTTATAGATAGTTTATTACTTAGTTTTATAACTAGAAAAAATAATAAGATTTCTGTTTTTAATTTTATCCTATTAAGTGATTTTAAAACCTTTCATTAAAAATTATAGTTACATTTTATTGAATCTTTGTTTATTAAATATAAAAAGCGCGACTTATCGTAAAATAATTCTGTTTTGATCTCATTATTTTCTTAGCATAATTAAAAAAAGTAAAATTAAATAAAAAAATTAAAAAAATTTCAATATTTTAATAGGTTAATTGCAGAGTTCAACTCTTATTGCATTATTTAAATGTAGTTTACAACTGATATTAAATAAATGATCTCTATAAACTATTTTATATTACTCTGAAAACACAGAACTCTAACAACATTCTACTAAGATAAGCATGAATCAACATTCTTATCTGTATGAGTCAACGTGTGGCGATAAACAGTTTCTCGCATTTGTGTGTGAATGAAGGTTGCATTTCGCTAAGGGAAATTTCATCAATTTTAAGTAAGTTTCATAATTTATTATTACTATTTGATAATTTAATAAACTTAATATGTATATTCTAATAAAATTATTTGTTTATATCATAAAAAATTTGTTTATAATAGAAATTTTATTAAAACTTTACGAAAGTTATATAAGAAATTTTTATTGTTTTATTGAAGAGAGAGAAATTAATTTTAAAAATATTTTTTATTGGTATTTACTTATAAGGAATTTTTTATTGTTATACTATAAACTATTTTTATTGTTACACTATAAATTTTTTTGTTTATATAAAACTAAATTTTGCATAAATAAAACTACTTTCACACATGGAAAATTATTGCTTAAATGAAACCTAGAAAAGTTTCCATTTAACTTGTGTATGTTTAGAAATTATTTGAGTAAAACTAATTTTTGCAATATATAAAACTCCTTTCACAAACGAAATTTTTATTTTTTAACTATAACTTACTTTTATATGTATTTATTTATTTCAATACCGTTTAAGTGATAGATAGGTGATAATCGTTTAAACTCATTGTATGATATGCTTTGTGAAAAAATTATTGCATTTTCCAAATTATTCGCTGTATTGTTTTAATGATTTTAACTTAATCTTTATATGAGATAGTGTGGATTACTAATAGGCATGGCTCGCCAGCGTATATAACATATGATTCATCAGCTGTAGGGGTTTTCCGTTGCAGGTGATAACTGACTCATAGAATATTCCGTATTATCTGTTTTTTAAGGAAACTGTTTATTTTCATTTAAAATGATGCATTGAATTTTTATGCAATTTATTTCGAAATGTTTAATATAAAATAACTTTTAGTAACTGGTAGTTTTTAAATATAACTAATCTTTTTTATTATTATAGTTTATATCAATTATTTTATAAAATTTACCTGTTTCATTTAAATCAACTAAGATAGTTTAAATTATATTACAGCGTTAAACTCGAATAAATGTTAAATAATATTTGTGTAGTATCAATATAATGTTTAATTTAAATAACATATTCATGTACTTATAGCTTTTTTGCTTATAAAATTTATGTAAAGTTTTCGTGTTAGGATAAATTTATTTAATAGTAACAGCATAAAGTTTAGTTAATTATAATGTATATAAAATTTAATTGTTGATTTTAAACATTGTATGTATTTTTAAATTAATATTATTATAGGATAGTCATTTTTATTTTATTTTTATTTTTATTTATTTTATTTTTTATTTATTTATTTATTTTATAACTTTACTGTATATCTTTGTATGCATTTTTTTTAATTAATATTATTATATGAAAGTAATTTTTTTAATTTATATTATTATATGAAAGTAATTTTTTTAATTTATATTATTATATAATAGTAATTTTTTTTTTTTTTTATTAATTAATATTATCATGTGACAGTATTTTTTTAAAATTTATAACTTTACTATATATCTTTGTATGCATTTTTTTAATTAATATTATTATATGATAGTAATTTTTTTTAAATTTATATGATAGTCATTTTTTAAAGTGCATGTGTTCAATTTTTAACGAATGTAAGTTAGAGTTTAAATAAGTGTGAAACTTATTTAGTGAGAATATAAAGTTTAATTTATATAATTTTTTATTATATTTAGTTTAATTTAAATAATTTTTATTGTATTCAGTTTAATTTATAACATATAAATTATTTATACTTTTCCAATGGTAACACCCAAATTTTAATATTAAAGTCTATACCATTCACATTCAATGTTTTTAATTATATAATACTCACGAACCCTTTGTTTTATTTTGTCAACTTCCATGAAATACATAGGCAAATTTCTATTTATTCTGTAATAAATTTATAATCTCCGAACGGTAATGCGCAGATATTAAGATCAAAGTCTATACCATTCGTTAAATTCATCTACCTTTGTTTCAGCGTTCAATTTTAACGATTGTATTAATAGTATTTATAAGTTAGAGTTTAAAGAAATTTTAAAAGTGAAACTTATTTAGTGTTAACATAAAGTCATGATGTGTATAAAGTTTAGTTTAAACAACTTTATTGCTTATAATGTCGTTTTTGTTTTAAAATAACTAATTATACGTATAATTACATGATATTCATTATTAAAAAATATGTGTTTTAAATTATTTATTATTGTTTTTAAATTTATGCGTATCGTTTTTGTTTTAAAATAATTAATTATACATATAATTGTATGACATTCATTATTGAAAAATATGTGTTTTAAATTATTTATTATTGTTTTGTTTTTAAATCTGTGTGTTAATCCACTGATGACACTTATCCTCAAAATACGAAAATTTCTATTTAATTCTGTAAAAATTTCGTAATATAAATTTGTAATGATGTCACTAAAAGTATGAACTCCTATTTAAATTCCTTATTTATTATCTTAACACAATATATTTTTAATCTCTAAAAATGCTAAGTTTCTAAAATACTCATAAATTGTTACTGATGTTAATTAACTTCAGTCATTCATTGTTTCATTCAGTCGAAAATGTTAAGTCCCACCGGAAATTATTTATACTCTTCCAATGGCAACATCTAAATTTTAATGTCTATACCCTGTTTTTAATTATATAGTTACTCACCAACCCTTTGTTTTATTTTGTCAAATTCACTGAAATACATAGGAAAATTTCTATTTAATTCTGTAATCAATTTATAATGCCCGAATGACAACTCTTCACCCAAAATTGTGAAAAAAAATACTAAGTCCCGAAATTTAGGAAAATAAATCTAACTCCTCAAAATTCCCGATAGATGGCAGCACCAAACCTCATCCAAGATGATAGTCAAAGTTTCTATTCTTCCGGTGGCAACACACAGTTTCTATTCTTCCGGTGGCAACACCTCCTCGTCCAAGGTGATTACTAAGTAGTGTAAAAAGGAGACGTTGAGCGACAGGGTGGTGGCGTAGTGGTGTCAGGGTGGAGGCGCGCCTCCACCCTACGCCACAATACGCCACTACGCCACCACTCTGTTGCTGAACTCTCCTTTTTACACTACTGGTATGCTTTATTTAATTTTATTACTTCTATCTAAAAACCGTTTGATTTATCACTCAACAGGAGTTGGAAATTGCTTGCAAATTTTTAAATATCAGTACTAAGTGCCTCGAAAAAGAAAAGAAAAAGAAAAAAAAACACATTTTAATTATATTAAAATATTTGTCGAACAGATTTTCATTGCACATAGCTAAGAAATACACCAGTAACAAGCTTTCTAATAAAAATGTCACACTGAGAGCGGCCTATTCGTTTTGGAGTTAAAATGTCTGACACATCTCCTTTTTGGTTGGAAATTAATAATGGACATGGAGTTAAATAAGACAAAATAAATTTCATTCAAAAGACTGCTTCTCTATTCACAGAAACAGAAGGGAAATTTCCGTCTCTTGTGAGAGCGATTAGTGTAGATTAGGTAGGCACTGGGGAGCTTAGTTTATGAGCACATATGCTAAGAAAACGCAGGTTCGAAACGTGGGATCACTTTTTCTAGCATTGCTGAAATTATTTTGACCTTTATATCATAAAAGTGTGTAATATATATTGTCAAAGTTATCATTTAAAAACTATAATTTGATTTGATTTGATTTGATTTGATTTGATTTGATTTGATTTGATTTATTTATTTATTTATTTTATTTTTTATTTATTTTATTTTTTTCATTTTAATGTGTTTGTAAGAATCTAGCGTTGCAGTGGAAACTTATTCAAAGACAGTTCTGTTACAAAATGATATTTCGGAAATGCTCAATAAATCATATTGCCATTTCATATCCAGTTTCAACAAAATCACTACAGACTTTTGAAAGTGATACTGTAAAACATGTTATGCCCCCCTCTTTCCCTGATAGAGGGGGAAGGGTTTTAATCTTAAATATGATTCTTAGGTATATATAGTTACATATAAAAATCAAAGTTTTATGAGTATATTTCTCCTTTGATTTATGAAAAGACATATTAAATATCTTGTTTTTCTACTCTAGTGATTTTTTATTCATTTATTTATTTATTTATAGGGTGGGGGAGCAATTTAAAGTGTTTGAAATTCGTATTTAATACATTTTAATGAAATGATCCTATGTATATAGTATGTGTTTTATTTCTTTTTTTCTTTTGACATATGATGGATTACATGAAAACAAGTTTTACCCCCCACCTTCCCATTTCTGCCACTACCCGCCTCACCAGTGGCCCAGCAGTTTTGCGCTCAAAACTCTTAAAAGAGAAGTACTGGGTTCGATACCAGGTCAGGCTCTACGATATAGCCGTTCGGAGTTTTCCTTGGTTTTCTCCAAAATTCGCGTAAATACGGGCTGGTACCCCGTACAAACATGGTAGGGTGGTACCAACTACGCCTAGGAACCTAAATTAGCCGTGAAATTTATTGACCTTAATCCTAACACCAAAACATCTCCTTTGGAAAATGAAAAAAAAAAAAAAAAAAAAAAAAGAAAAATATATAAATAAAAATAGGATTTTTATTTTTAAATATTCATGAGTTACTTTTTAAAATAAGAATCATATGAACATTTATATACAACTGTATATGCATATATATATATATATATATATATCTTTTTTCCCTGGAGATGGAAATGAATATATGAAAAAAACGCTTTATTCCTTATCTTCTTTTGAGATTCGGGATGAGGGGAAAGAAGGAATGATTTGTTTAAAACTCTGAAATCGGTAATTTAGATTTGATTTTCATGCCTGTAATATAGATATATATATATATGTATAAACTATATATATTTCTTTCTTTTTCTTTTATTTATTTTTCATGACATCTAAAAGCTTATATGAAAAGTTCTTGCTCCATATCCTATTATTTTAATTTAGAAAATTCTTGAAATTTATAAATTTTAATTCTGTAATAGCATTTGTTTTATTTTAAACGAAGATTATTATGCATATCATTTTTTTTTTTTTTTTTAAATTTCTTAGAGGGAATAGACCTGTTAAAAAATCACGCTTTGCTACACTCCTCCCCTTTAACTTTAGAGGACGAATTACGAAAGATCCTGAAATTGATTTTATAAATTCGCATTTTGCATTTCAAAAATAGAATTTAATGGATGTATATTTTTTATTTTTTTAATATAAAGGATGTGTGAAAAACTATTTTTCTCTGTTTACGCCTTTGAACAAAACACACTATTCTGCTTATAGTACAAATACACACAGAAAAATAAATTGGTCACAGTGACCTGCCAAAATGCTCAGCTGACAATACAGAATTGACTAACCAAAATAACTGACTAGCCAAAAAGTGTACTTGCTGAACTAGTCTCCAAAACTGAAAAGTGTACTTGCTGAACTAGTCACCGAAACTGAAAAGTGTACTTGCTGAACTAGTCTTCAAAACTAAAAAGTGTACTTGCTGAACTAGTCACCAAAACTGAAAAGTGTACTTGCTGAACTAGTCTCCAAAACTTAAAAGTGTACTTGCTAAACTAGTCACCAAAACGCTACTCCAGACTAGGAAGGTTAATATTATTAGACAAAGAAGGCTAGTCGATAATCATAATTATCTAACCAGGAAGGTTAGTCAACAACCGCAGTTGTCAGACAAGTTAGTCAGAATCTGCACTTGATTAAGACGGTTAGTCAGCAGCCAACAGGTATTTTACGAAGCAAACTAGTCAATTTTCAATGAATATCTGAAGAGGCAGGATAGTCAAGACTATATTTACCTGACTAATCTGTCTGGTAATATTTGAAAAGGAAAACTAGTCTCTATTTGACTAAGCTGCCTCATAATATTTGTGGAGGAATTTTAGCCCGAAAAACATATTTGACTAGCCTGTCTCATAATATTTGAGAGAGATTAATCAAAAAAATTTAATAGATTAAAATCCCTCATATTTTATGAGGAAGTGGCCTCATACTTGTTTGCAGGGGCTTTTGAAAAAGCATTGTTGTTAGTCTTAACCTCTTTACTTTTGTAATTGTTTAATCCCCCCTCCCCTTTTAAATGTTCAACCTTGAAAAAATATTTAAAAACTTTTCTGAAAAATATTACTTGTCCATCAACTGGAATAAAATACTCATAGCTGCCAACTTTTTCAATTTATTCCGGAATGTTGTTAACATTCGACCTTTTCTTCATACCATATTCTTAATAGAATAATATTCTTTAGCATGTAATTACAATTAAATAGGAAGATAATTACTCCTCAAAGAATATGGTTTGAAGATAGGGCGATATACTAACAACATTCCGGAATCAATTAAAAAAGTTAGCAGCTATGAATACTGGAAATTTAACAATCTACTACTGAAACAAAGAATTTGCTAATTTAATCATTCTTCCCTACCTTTATTCATCATTAACGCACGCATTTATCCAACACTTTTTTATCAAGGCATTCCAAGAGGATTGTGGCGCCACATGATTTAGTCCACTTTTTTATGCACATCCTCATATATGGATTTAGGAATATATATATATTTTTTTTCTCATCGGTGCTTTCATTTTATACGCTGTGGTTACAAAAATAAATGTAAACTTTTTTTTTTTTTTTTTTTAAATTCCTTTTTTTAATATTTAAGCCACCTGAATATATGTATATATTTTTTTAAATAATGGATTTTTTCCACCTGATTAAAATTACAGATAAGTACGACGATGCAATGTGCTTTAACAATTGATTCAGGCAATATAAACAATATGCACGGTATAGACGATACAATGTACTAACTATAAATAACATCGAACTCAAATTTCAGGTTATTTAAAGTTTTAAAATCATAAATATTAATGATATACTTTTTTTTTTTTCAAGGTGAGGGTGGACATAAAATTTGCATTAAAAACACTTTAACATATATAATAAGAATTTTTATTTCTAATTATCTCTGTAAATTTTATGCCCAGAGAAATTTTAATATATAACAATAATTTATAAGTATTTGATCATCCAAAATAACTCTCACTTACCTGATAACATTACTTTCAACATTCTTTAAATGAAGAATTTAAGTGGCTTATTTAAATAAGATTTCTCCTTCATTAAAACTATGTAATTGAAATAATACATAAAAGACAAAAATCAAGGTAAAAATAATTTTATTGAAAATTATAAATGTTTCATATACATGAAGAAGATTTCTCCATAATTTACATAAAAATTAATCATAATAATAATATAAAAGCACAAATATAATTAGGTAATAAAACGTAATTTGTGTGTGCCTAAAGATGGCAAGCCGCTGAAAATTGTAGGAATAGCACCATCTTTAACAATTGGTTTATTTCTTGGGACTTGATATAACTTTCCTTCTTTTTCATCAAAATAAGTTATTGTTTGTATAATTCCATCAGGTTTAAAATAGAGCTCAAAAACCTTAAAAAAAAAAAGAAAAAAAAAAAAAAAAAAAGACATCAGGACATTACTAAGAAATACGTTAGATGAGGTGTAAATTTCACCTCATTGCATAGGTTGCATTCAATTAAGAAGTTGCATCTATCATAGATGGCTTCATTGGAAATCAAATAAATCAATGAGGAAACGAAATATTCTATCAAAACCTTTCTTAATCTATGCATAAATTATTATATATATATATATATGTGTGTGTGTGTGTGTGTGTGTGTGTGTGTGCGAAAACAGGGCAGTTTGTAATCGCCTAGTAGAGGCCTTCATCCTGCAGTGGGTTGATAGAGGCTGAAATTGGTAATGATGATATATATATATATTGTCATATAACACCATACCTTATAATTCGTATGATTACTTTAGAAAAGCAAGCACGAGATTTTTTTAAAAATCGATCTGGTTTTATTGATTTTTTTTTTATTGAATTATTATTATTTTTAATGAATATATCCCTGTTAGAACACTATTGTTAAGCATATTTGAAAGTTAACAACCAGAAAAATGCTATCGCTACATAGCAGCGCCACCTTTCGAGCGATTGACACCAAAAGTTAATAGGCACTAATTTAGGTCAAGGTGCATCTACATATAAATTTATATGTAATTCTGAACAGTAGTTTCGTAGATACAGTTGCCACAAAATTTTTGTCACACATACATACACATACAGACGGACAGACAAGACATTTTCTAAAAATGGTCAAATCGTGGTCTAACCTCTCAAAACTTGTAAATCCGTCGAAAATTTTTACAAATCCAATACTTTCTTCCATTGAACATACAAGAAAAAAAAAAAAAAAGATGTAATTACTAATTGTATTGCGTTAAAAATCTGAAGAAAGAAAAAAAAAAAAAGACTAATAATAATGATTAAACACTTATGTGAGTTGTGAACTTCAAGATCGCAAAAATGTGCTTCAAGGTCAGTGATAGTAGTTCATTGTTTAATGCTTATAAGATTCTGAAAAAAAAAAAAAAAGTATCTTTATTTATTGCATTTGTTCGACGGGAATGTTTATTTACTATAATAATTTGGGTTGCACGAATATATATGATTCGCAATTAAACATCTGCTTTGCTTTTATTTGTTCTAGAGAAGACGATAAAGAATATTATTATTATCTGCCTTGATAGAATCAGTTTCCTAAATGTGTTTATTGTATATTGTTTTTTACTTTCTTCTGTGTTCAATAGAATAAAGTATTTCAATCGTAAAAATTTTCAACTTCCGGTTGTTAGTGGATTTACACGTTTTGAGGGCTCCAGTACACGATTTGACCATTCTTAGAAAAATATGTGTCTGTGTCTGTGTGTGTGAGAGACAAAAATTTTGTGGCAACGTATCTCAGGAACTACTACAGATAACTGCATATAAATTTATATACAAATGTACCTTGGCCTAAGTTAGTGCCTATCAACTTTTGGTGTTATTTGCTCAACAAGTGGCGCTGCTAGACCTCGATTTTCGCAATTTCTGGAAAGGCTATATCTCAGAAACTACTAAACGAATTTGCATAAATTTATATGCAGATAAACTTTGACGTAAGTTAGTGCCCACCAATATTTTTTGTCAACTTCTCAACAGTTGGTGCAGCTATACATCGACTTTCGCGTTTTCAGGGAAGGCTGTATCTAAGGTTTTGTTGTGTATAATCAAACAAAACTTGACACGTATCAACGTAGCCATTATATGACATTACGCAGATTCAATTTGGATGCATATTAGCCAATAAGTGGCGCTGGTATACTGCAATTTTCTCTGAGAACAGGATAAGGCTATATCTCAACTTCTGTGTCATATAACTGTACAAAACCTGATATATGAGGTAATCATTATGAAGAAGCAATTTTTAAGACTTTATTTATAGAGAATTAAACTGTCTTTCTTTTCTTATTATTAGTGTTAGTTTTTTCTAATATGAAATTATCTGCATTCATTATGGTAGATAATTTTAATAAATAATAGTTTTAAGAAAATGTTTTTACTGGGCGAATGAATTTTCCTATAGGAAAATATAGAAGAGAGTTTTGCGGTGGTCACAACATAATAGCTTTAAATGAAATCACGACAAGTATTTCCTCTATATTTGCTTTAAAAATTTCGTTTACATAAAAGCGAGGATTGAATTTTATTAAAAATAAAGGTATTTAAAACAACAACAAAAAAAAAGTATGTTGTGGCCACCATAAGACTTTCTTTTTATATTTTCTAATACAAATTCGATCAGTACAAATAATTTATTAAAGCTCTTATTTATTTAAATTACCTACCATACTGAATGCAGACGATTTTCATCTTAGAGAAAAATTGCATTGAAAGTACAAAGAAAGACAGCTTTATTCTCTATAAATAATACATTAAAAAATGCGTTTTCATAATGGTTATCTCACTTATCAAATTTTGTACTATACACCATAGAAGTTGAAATATAGCTTTGCCGTTCTCGGGGAAAATTGCAGTACAGCAGCGCCACCTATTGGCCGATATGCATCCAAATTGAATTAGCATAATGTCTGATAATGGTCTTTTCACATATCATTTGTTATTATTATTGTACGCAATAGAACTTGAGATATCTCTTTTCCTTAAATTATGGAAATCGCTATATAGCACCGTCACAATTATTGATACCAAAAGTGGATGGACAATAATTTATCTCGAGGTAGATCCACCTATAAATTTATGTGTAGTAGTTCCTGAGATATAGCCTTCCCTTGAATTGTGAAAATTACTGTATAGCAGCGCCATCTTTTGAGAAATTGACATAAAAAGCTGATAAGGACTAGGTTATGTCAAGGTGCATCTACATATAAATTTATATGCAATTCTCTGCAGTAGTTCATGAGACATAGCATTCCCTTAAATTGTTGAAATCGCTAGAGACCCTGTATAATATAGTTTCTTAATATATATGGTCTCTAGAAATCGCTATATAGCAGTACCATTTCTTGATGGATCGGCACCAAAAGTTGATAGGCACTAATTTATGTCAAGGTGCATTTACATATAAATTTATATGCAATTACGTGCAGTAGTTCCAGAGTTGCAGTCGCCACAAAATTTTTGCCTCTCTCTTACACACAGAGGCATATCTAATATTTTCTAAAAATAGTCAAATCGTGTTCTGGAACTTTCAATACGTGCAAATTCATCGAAAAACGGAAGTAGAAAATTTTTATGAATCTAGTACTTTCTTCTATTGAATATAGAATAAAGTAAAAAAAAAAAAAAAAAAAAAACGTAAATTGCGACATCTTTTCAAGTTCCAGGATGAAAATACGAGGTTATACTGTATTTATTAAATTTATATATTAATAACAGTCAAAAAAGATTTATAATACTTTTCTAATTTTCATACAATTTCTACAAAAGATACATATTAGTTTCGTTGAAAAAAAGAAAACAGATCCATACAAATACGGATCTATTTTTCTGGATACGAATAGGGAGCTCCGATAAATGTCTAGCATGTGTATAATGTTTAAATTAGTTACAGAGTTATAAATATGCCTATAAATTTAGATTTATAATTGTAAAAAATATTTTGAAAGGTGAGCAGTACGATAGCTGTGAATTGCAGTCGTAGATCGAATGTGCGCTATCGAAGATAAACAAACACAGAGAGAAAAAACACAGAGAGAGAGAGAGAGAGAGAGAAAAAAAAAAGGCTGGTCGTCTGTGTTGTTTCAGAAAGAAAATGGAAAAAGGTTTATCAATTATTTGCACCACAGAACTGGCGTTGCAAAATAATCCTTACAAAACTTTGAATAAACACCATAAAATAAAAAAAAATTGCAACAATGGTTTCGGGTCGAAAGAGCACACGATCCTTCGTCAGGCGACCAAAGTAGGCACGAGTACAGCAGTCAAAGCCGTGCATTACCACTTTGACTGCTGCACTCGTGCCTACTTTGGGTGCCTGACGAAGGGTCGTGTGCTCTTTCGACCCGAAACAATTGTTGCGAGATATTTTATTTTTATGGTGTCAATTTAAAGTTTTGTAAGTATTATAATATTCATACCCACTTAAATAAAGTATTTTAAATTACTCGTTGTAAATTATTAAAAAAAGTTTTATTGTTAAATTGGAAATGTTTGCCATTTATACCATTAATGATAAAGTTTATATACCTTTACCGTTTCTTGATACTATATTGGGGGAAAAATGTTACGTATTAAGGAACTATATTTGACAATTTATAAGTAAATCATTCATAATTACCAGTTGCAAATTACTAACATATATTTAACCCACTATATCTAAAATTAGTATATGCTGTAGCCATTACAAAATTTTCTTCTATTATTACTTAATATAATAGCACCATATATCAGTAACAATGCACAAAGTAATTAACACAGCTTCTCACAAATAAAGATTTTACAAACTAATTTAACAAATAGATGCTCAGATACTATAACTATCTGGAAATTTACAAAGAGTAACAGTAGTGCGGCGCTTCATCTGATGTACACCCAAATTGATTCGGCATAGTTTTTAAAAAGCTAGTTTGGCATAATATTTGGATGTATGACATACACCTTACATATCAAATTCGGTGCACATACATATTATAGAAGCTGAGATATGGCTGTCCTATAAATAGAGAAAATTGCACCATGCCAACGTCACCTGTCGGCCGATATGCGTCCAAATTAAATCAGCATAATAGTTCATAATGGCTGTTGCACATATCAAGTTTAGTGCATTTATATATCACAGAAGCTCAGTTACAGCATTTTCTTAAATGTGAAAAATTGCAACATACTGGCATTACCTGATGACCGATATGCACCTAAGTTGAATAAACATAGTCTTTCACAATCGACTATTTGAACATTAAGTTATGTGAAGTTCTACACAATGGAAGCTAAGATATAGTCTTTCCTTAATTGTGGGAAATTGCAGCATAGTAGCGCCACTTCTTAGATGATTACAGGGTTGCCAACTTTTCAAAAACAGTTTGAGGAGTATTCAGAGAAATTTTGAGGAGCATTTTGGCTACTTTGAGGAGCAATTTTAAAAATACATAAAAATAAAATAAAAATAAAAAAATAAAAGAAATAAACTACTCACAAAAATAAATTAACAATAATCATATGAAATTTTGAAATATTTATTGATAATCAAATATATTTAGCAAAACAGTGAAGAGAGATAAGAATGGGAAATGATTAAGTCTGAATATAAGCTTAAAACCCAAAAGTAATTTGTTTTTTGCATCATGGCATATTTTCCATACATAAATAAAGGCAATATATGAAAGTAGATTATTCAGTTACATTAAAAAAAAAGAAAGAAAGAAAGAGAAGCACAAAGGGAAAAAAAAAATTAATTTCCAACAATTTTCATGAATGTCAAAATAATTATAATATCACATAAAAATCTGAAAACGAAATCATATAAATGTGTAAATGATCTCATCTCTAAGTCAACTCCCTCTAATCTGCATAGCTTGGGACCATATGTTTTGTAAACTATTTTGCGGATTATTGGTCATAATTTGTTTACTTATTTTTTCCCCCAGATACAAATGAAGATATAATAATAAATCATTAATGCTTTAAGTGAATGATAAAATAAAAGCATAATTATTTCAAATAAATCTTAAATAAAGCGTTGTCAATCGGCCTTAAAGTTCAATAGCTTTGAATCCATTACTTTTATCGATAAATAATTAAAATAAACAATTTTTTTTTTCTTTCTTTCCCCCTTTCAGCTTGTAGTTTTAATTAAACACACTCTTAGCTAATGTAAACAAATACTTGTTCCTGTTCTGAGTCAGCAATATTTCGATCACTAGAATGTTTTCTTTCTTTCATTCTTTTTTTTTTGTTTTTTGTTTACTGTTATTTATGAGTATTGTAGGATGAAGCGTGTGGTTCTTCAGAAGTTAGTTTTATTTTTTTTATTTTCAAGATACGTTGAAGCGCTTTCATTGATAAAAAATAAAATTCAAAGAATAATGTTTTATGCGGCAACTGTTGGAAATGCAAAATCAAAAGTTGATAAAGATTGAATAACGATTTCTGCCTAGATGTGTGCAAGGAAAAAAAAGATGGCGGGTACACAGCAGGTGGTGTCGCAGTTCCGACCGGGGTTAAAATCTGAGCAGTTCCGACCGTTTTGGTTTGAGGGTAGCAGTTCCGACCGGATGTATCCGAAAGCAGGTGCACCACAGGAGATGTGTTTATGTGTAAAGGGGGAGGGGGGAGGCTTCACTGATTAAATTCGTTAAAAAGAGTTAACAAAACTGAATTTATTTACTAAATAAAAAACCCAAACTCGTACAAAAGTCAATAAATTTAAAAAAAGAGGTTTTTTTTTTTTATGATATACAATTATTGTAATGTAATTCTGGTGCGTAGCTTGAGGTGGGGGGGGGGGGGAAGAGTGCTAGTATGCGCCAGTATTTTAATTCTTTTCCCTACTTTAATAATCTAGTGTGGCACTCACACGGCTTTCTCTTATCTTGTAATTCAATTTTATAAAAACAGACTACAGAACAAGGGATGAGATAACAAGTATTAATTGTATATAAACCTACGTTAAAAAGAATTCAAACCAGGTTAAGAAACAATTTTATTTGACAAATAACTCCTTATAAGTGTGTGTGTGTTGAGGGGGAGGGAGGGGGGGTACCTCCCACTCATAATAGGCGAGACGTATTAATCCTGGACGATAGGTTTAGGATTAATACGTCTAATAGCCCCAGCCCTGCCCACCCGCTCCTCGATGTCTTTTTATAGTCAATTTTGTCCTTTTAATACTTCCGGTGCGAGCTTTTTTTTTTTTTTTTTTTTTTTTTAAACACACTTGACATTGTGAGTTTTTTTGGTTTTCGTTCCATACTATTTCTATGGGATTTTAGCTTTTTTCTCCTCGTTTTCCACTTTCTAAAGTACGGGGGAAGGAGGGATTACTCCCACTTTTAATTGAAAAATCTATTTCTAAATATTTTTAACATAAAAATATTTTTTTATTTGGGAGATTATAGAAATAAAATCTAAAGAATTATGTAATATAAAAATATAATTAAAAATTATTGCATTTATTAAAAATCAAAAGGTTTAATGATAAAATTAATTTGTTTAATAGAACTATTTGAGCTTTTAATTGAAAATATTTCTAAATACTATAAATACTATATAATATTTTTTTTTCATGTAAATAATTAAAGATTAAAATAAATAAATAAAAATAAAAATAAAAAATCTAGAAAATTAATTTAACTAATATATATATATATATATATATAGAGAGAGAGAGAGAGAGAGATAGTTTAGTATTATTGTTTCGGCTTTTAATAGAAAAATCTTTATTAAAATACTTTTAATATTAAAAGATATTTTTTTCTATGAAGGAAAAAAAAATAATAATAGTAATAATAAAAGCTGGTTTAAAAAAATAATTCAATAAAATATTCTAATTAAAAAATAAAAATTTATTTATTAAAAATATAATATTTTATAATTAAATTAGTTCAAATTACTTTATACTATTTTTTGGACTTTTTAAAGGCCTATTTCAGTAGCAGAGCGGTTCTGCTCTTCAAGTTGATAGATTGGTGTTAGTGTTTGAGAATAAGGCCGACTGACTACTCTAGGGTCCTAGGCCTGATAGGGGCTGCCTTCTGTGGAGGTCTTTCTATGGGTTCCTAGCCCGTATTTACGAAAGTTCCTGAGAAAACCACGGAAAATTTCGAACGGCTAAGTCGATGAGCGTGACCTGGGATGGAACCCGGCACCTCACGTCTACCAGCTTTGAGCGCAGAACCGCTCAGCCACTGGTGGGCTCTGATTGGCTTCTTTTGCAGTGTTCGATCCAAGGTCCCACATTTCAACCTAGACATTTGAAATTTTCCATGGTTTTCTCTGAAACTCGCGCATATACAGACCAGGGCTCATTAGAAAGAACTCTCATGAAAGGCATTTCATCCAGTCTTAGGACCTGTATGTCGTCAATAGATTTTAATGCTTTAACCACAACCACCAAAATAATTTTAATTAAAAAACTTTTTTTTTATTAAATGATTTTATATAAAAATTAATAATTAAAAAAGCATTTAATAATACATTCAAATTAAAAATAATTCAACTATTAAAAATGTAAAATTTTAATAATTAAATTAATTGAAATTGCTTAATACATAGCTGCCAAGTTTTTTAATTTATTCCAGAATGTTCCTAGCCCCGTACTTTTTTTTCCCACTGTAATCTTTGTAGAAAAAATTTCTTCGATATATAATTACGATTAAGAAAATCACTCTAAAAATATTACGGTGTGAAAAAGCGGCGGGACTAACAACATTCCGGAATAAATTAAAAAACTTGTCAGCTATGTAATACTATTGTTCGAGCTTTAAAATGAAACATGAAATTCAAAATGCTCTTAAACATAAAAATATTTTTTTCTATAACTGATTACAGAAATAAGGATGTAATTAAAATTCTTTTGTTTAAAAAAAAAAAAAAAAAAACTTTCAAAGAAAGAGTAAATTAATTATCTAAGGACTAAACGAATTAAGAAAAATATAAATTTTAATAATTAAATATGTTGCGATTCCTTAATACAATTGTTTCTGCTTTCATTAGAAAAAAATATTTTAAAACACTTTTACTATTAAAAGATTTTATTTTCTGTGAATAATTATGAAAAAATGCTAGTTAAGGATCTAATTAAAATTATTATATTTAAAACATCTAATATAAGACTAAATTAATTATCTAAAAGCTAAATTAATTATCAAAAATATAAATTTTATTAATTAATTTAGCTGAGATTGCTTAATACAACTGTTTCTGCTTTTAATAGAAAAATTTATTTTAAAACACTTTTAAATTTAAAAGATTTTATTTTCTATGAATAATTATTGAAAAAAAAGAAAGGCTAGTTAAAAAATTATTTAATGAAATATTCAATTAAAAAACTAATTTATTTATTAAAAACGTAATTTTTTATAATTAAGTTAGTTGAAATCGCTGAATACATTTATTTGGACTTTTATAATCAATAAGCCCAGCAGTTCTGCTGTTCACGTTGGTAGACAGGAAGTGTCGGGTTCGATCCCAGATCATGGTTGTCGACCCTCATGTTCTCAGTCGGGGTTAACACCTAAACTACCACCACCAAATTATTTTTAATATAAAAAAGTTTATTTTAATCAGTAATTATAGAAAAAATAATTAATAATATATTATTTTTACAACGCCAGTTTTGTGGTGCTTTTTTATTAAATAATATATTATAATTAAAAACTTATTTAATTATCAAAAATATCTTTTAAATAGTGAATTTAGATCAGAGTACTTAATATTACTGTTTGAGCTTTTAACAGAAAAACAATTTCAAAATACTTTGTAATATAAAAAGATATCTTTTGTCATGATTATAGAACAAAGAATTAATTAAAATTATATTATTTAAATAATATAATAAATTTCAGTGCCTCAAATTTATTTTTAAATTTATTTTCGTATAAAATACACTGACATTTCACATGGAGAAAAGATATTTTACCTACATTCGCAGAAGTTGCGCAGAAGATCAGAATAGCGTTGCTTGTTCATAAACATGCGCCTGCTCTATTCAAAGCTGTTATTAAATTCAAAAGCTTATTCCAAATTATTTAGGTAACTTTCACTCACACCACTCCTTGAAACGTCAATTACCCGACCCGAACCCGACAAGTGAATTTTGAATTAACCCGAAACCCGACAAATAAATTTTATTCGACCCGAAAACCGACCCGAACCCGACAAATAACTTTTATTCGACCCGAAAACTGACCCGAACCCGCCCGAAAGAATTTTCGGCAACCTGCACCCAACCCGAAGCCGATTTCTTTATACCCGCACCCGAACCGAAACCCGATTGGATTGGATTTGGGAATAGGGCCGATTGATTGCTGTAAGTCCTAGGCCTGAGGGGGAGTGCCCTCCGTGGGGTCTTTCTAAGGGGTCCTAGCCTACCAGACGCGCACGCCTACCAGAGGTCGAGCATTTCTGCGCTCAAAGCTGGTAGACGTGAGGTGCCAGGCTCGATCCCAGGTAGCGCTCGTCGGCCTAGCCGTTGTAAGTTTTCTGCGGTTTCCTACGAAACTTGCGTATATACGATCTAAGACCCCTTAGAATGACCCCCATGGAGGGCACTCCCCGTCAGGCCTAGGACCTATAGCAGTCAATCGACCATATTCCCAAAATTCAAATTAAAATTCCATATTTACGCAAGTTTCGGAGAAAACCACGAAAAACTCCGAACGGCTGTGCCGACGAGCGTGACCTGGGATCGAACCTGGTACCTCATGTCTAACAGTTTTGACAGTAGAACCCCTAGGCCGCAACAAAGCCCGAATCTAAATGAAAATTAAGATTTCCTCTAAAAATCATGGGAAATATTTTTAATTTATAAAATAAAGTAAATTTAATTGTCACACTACTGTGTGTATATATGGTAAACCATTTTAAAAAGATTTAAAAGTGTAATTACTAATACTGAGTTATAGCTAAATTAAAAATTTAAAAATCTGGAAAATGGATTAATAAATTTAAAAGTGTAATTAAGATTAACAATTAAGTAATTATTTAAAAGTGCAATTACTAATGCTGAGTTATAACTAAATAAAAAATTAAAAATCTGGAAAATGGATTAATAATATTTTTAACTATTTATGTGTGTTGTGAAGTTCAAGTGTACAAGAATGGATTTCAGACTTAGTGTTTGTAGTTTTACTGTTTAATTCTTATCCCACACATAATAATATCAAAATAATACAACGTTACAGGCGCCAACTAAACGACCACTAAACTCATCATAGTAAATCTACATTCCTATAACTTAAAACATCTGCAAAGGAAACTAGTATGATGTGGCCACCACATGACTTTCTTCTATATAGTTTTACACAAAATTTATCCAATACAAATTATTTATTAAATTATCAAATTATTTTCCATTATAAATGCAGACGATTTTTATCCGCCAGCATTATATCACTAAATGCCGAAAGAAAGTTATTTCTTTTTGCAATTATCAGAAGAAATGCAATTTTTTTTTCTAAGTTTTTTTCGTTAAAAGTAAAAAAAAAAAAAAAAAAAATCGATAACTTTGTTTTAAATTATCACAGATCTATAGTTCAACCATTCGTTTTAAAGGTATTGATGAGACCTTTCGAAAGATACCCAAATTGAAAATTTACTCCCGCGGGGAAGGAAGGGGGGGGGGGGAAGCGATGCTCCCACATTCACAATTTTTTTTCCTAGTTAACTTCTATTCTTATCAATAATTCATATTAATTTTACAGTCACACGTTAAAAATAACTCATTATGTACATTTATACGAAATTTTGTCCTATACTGCCACGTTAAAAATTTTGAGAAAATGGGATCACAGCGTCACTTGTTGAGCGATTGATCCTCAAATCTAATAAGCACCAGTCAGGGTCTGACTAAATATCAATGGCTAAATTTCTTTCATTGGTATTTCATAGGTACTTCTCTTTACTTATTTTTATTTTAATTTATTTATTATTATTATTATTTTATTTATTTATTTATTTTTTTTTTTTTTCTTTTCTTTTTTGAAGATTAATGAAATTTTTCATCAACTCAAATACATGTAATTTTGTAAAAGTTATAATTTTATTAATAAGAATATCTAATAAATAAATCTGAATATGCTCCGGATTCGATGATTTTAATAGTTTATGATAATGATTGCAAAATTGATTGTGCACCATCTTTGTATTTATGTAATTATTAATAGAATTTTGGTTATGTTATTATACTATAACATATTTTAAATAATTTTTGCATAGTAAAATATTTAATCTTTTGGCGAGAAAAATTGAACAACAAATAGATTGTTTTGAAATAATGTTCATTAAATCTAATGTACATTGCTAAGGAAATTAGGGTGATCTTTTGCGGGATATATCCATTGACGCAGCGATTGCCATGCCTTTAATTATAGCGGTCGGAAAAGCTACCTTGCGATGAACAGGTGTGCATAGATTTAAGAATTCGGTCGCAAGTGCTACGATTTAAACCCCGGTCGGATCTGTCCCGGTCGGAACTGCGACGTAACCTACACAGCAACCTTAAGTGTACTTTTTTTGGCAAGGATTATTGCTAGTGCTCGAATAATTTTGCAGCCGACTGTATATATATATATATATATATATATATATATGTTTTTTTTTTTAATGGAGATTGCTTTAAAAATGTCATATGCGAAAGTTAAAAAATGTAATTGATTTATTTATATAATAAAATAATTTATTATTATAAAAACAACTTTTTCTCGCTCTTACCTAATAATAATTTGGAAGTAATAAACCATATAATGTCATTTTAATTTTAATTTAATTTAATTTATTTATTTTTATTTTGATTTATTTAATCCTTTTTTACCCTTAGTTAATTGATACGGTACAAAACAAAATATATTAATTGGTTGAAAAAAAATAATTTATGTATAATGCTTTATATTAAAATTAACTTTTGTAGCTATTACGTATTAAGAAACTTACAGTAATATTTTTTTTGTTTAAATGTAATAAAATAATAATAATAATAAATCCTTTCGTTCAAAGTTCAGAGTAACCAAATAAGCTAAAATTATTATTGTCCTTAGTAGTAGTAGTAAATGTTTTTTCACATTCCCTTATAGAGAGTGGTAAAATAATAGATTTTCAAAATAAGAATAATGCATATAGAATAGAATTGAAAAGAATAGAGAAGGGTATTCTCTAATAAAAGACAACTTTTTATTATTATTATGTATTAAAAAATTTGAAATTAATTAAAAAATGTTTTAATTACTTTAATTAATTAATTAAAAAATAGTAGGAGTATGGCTTGACAACTTTTTCTTCCTGATATGCATTAAAAATTCGAAAATAATAACTCCATTTTTGCTACATCTTTTATTAGATATATATCGAAAACCTTTTCAAACATTCAATTATATGAAACCAAGTATCACATGAAGAACTGTAAAAAATGAATAAATTTGACAAAAAGAAAAAAAATAAACAACTTGATATAGAAACATACAAATTCATTATTTTTTCAAGGGCATTAAATGAATGGTGTATGCGAATTAGGTGATCCTTCTATCATGCTGTTTGCAAAATGCTAAAAATTTACAGCATGCAATGCCCGAATATATATATATATATATATATATGTTATTTCTTATCTTTAAGTTTACATGTATATATAAATATGTCGATATTTGCATATACAATAATTCAATTTATAATTACATATAATATGAATCGTCTTTCTTAACGCACTCTCTATTTATCAATACTTTAAAATGAAAAGCTTAATACTACATAAAAATTACAATGAACTCAATTGGACTAAATTAATAAGTAAGTAAATAAATGAATATAATAAAAAGTAGTTAAAATGGGGGAAAAAATTAAAAAATTAATTCTAACAATTTAATAATAACATGTAATCATAAAAATTAAATTAATTATAACAACTATTACCTACTTTTAATGAAAATTTTCAAAAGTGTTACATATACTCAGGAGAGCGGGGAGGTGGAATACTGAGGGGGGGGGGAGTTCTTTTTAAACCACTTTGCTTTACATTTATAGGAAATTTTGTATAAATATCTCTTATTGTCTCAAATTGCAGAGAGGGTTATATTATCGACTGAGAGGTAGAGGGCACATGGAAAGAATATATTTTTACACCACCCTGTTGTCGATCTAATGAAATTTTACTTATTTATAAAACCTTACAGTGAGGGTTGCGTATCAGTTTCAGTCTCTTCATAAGTTTGTACGCAAAAATTCAATGCATGATTTAAATCTGTAAAATAAATAATAAATAAATAAATAGAAAGATTAAAAAAAAAAAAAATTCATCTTTTAATCTGTCCTTTTTTCCCTCCCCCCCCCCCCGTAGAAATAAAAAATGTACACTCTCATTGATATTTAGCATGTGTTTTACATGTTGAAAATTTCCGCGCTTTTTACAATTGCTGCTTGTAAAATACACGTATGAATGCAAAAAAAAAAAAAAAAAATCTAGAGGTTAACGTGCAGAGAAAATTAAATAATGTTTTTTACATCATACCATCATTTTCTTTTCCTCTCCCTCTTAGAACCCCTTAAATAATTTCTATGACACATATCTTTCACAAGCAGTTATTGTGAAAAGTGCCCTTTTTTCCGCGATCTGGAAAAAAGGGTACTTTTCTTAAGTGTAACTTGCAAAATACTTGCTAAACATGAACGATAGCGAATTTTTTTTGTTTTACGTAGTGGGGGGACGGGGGAGGATGGGACAGATTAAACAAAAAAATTCTGTTTCATAATAATCTTTTTACAATTTTTGTTCTTTTTAACTAATGTCTGATAATAATAATACATTGAATTTTTGCATACTAACTTAGGAACTGAAAGATACTACGATACGCATCCCTTTCAGTAATTTTTCATAAACAATAAGTGATATTTATAAAAAAAATTCTATACATGTGAAGCGGTGTGATTTAAAAATAACATTCTTTCCCTCCCTGTTCCCGTTGCCCCCCCCCCCAAGTATAGGTAACATTCACCATAATTTTTCATTAAAAGTAGGTGATAACTGTAGAAATTTTAGTTAAAATTGGTAGCATTGTGGTATATATGAATCATTTTTTTCTTCTGCTCCCTTCATATCCCAAAAAATATATATAACAGTCAACGTAAATTTTCCTGAAAATTAAAAGATATTTATGATGCATTTTATTAAAATAAAAAGCAATGGGGTATAAAACATTCATTTTCTACCCTTCTGTCTCCAGCCCCACCCCCACTCCCCACCCACCCAGACATGTAATCTTCACTGTAGTTTTTCATTAAAAGTAATTGATAGTTACACAAAATGTCAATAAAAAAATCGATAATAAATATTATTTAAGAATATTATTTTATTTTTCATCTGCCCCACTCACTTGCCCCCCTTTTTTCAACTACATGTATCTTTCATTATAATTTTGATAAAAGAAGTAAGTAATAGTCATACAACATTTCATATAAATAGGTAGCATGGCGATATAAAATCAACTACTTTTCTTATCCCCCCCCCCCCAAGATATCTGTAACACTCACTGCAATTTTTTAACAGTAAGTATATATTCCATGTTTTATTTAAATCGATACTAGGGCAGTTTAAAAAACTTTTTTTTTTTTTTTTTTTTTTTTTTTCATCTGCAAACACTTTTGCCCCCCCCCCCTCCCAGGTATATATAACCATCATTTTGATCTTAATAAAAAAGTAAGTGATAATTATAGAATATATAATTAAAATCAGTTAAATGGTGATACAAGAAAAAAAAATCACGTTGTTTTCCTCTGCCACCCACCTCCAATTATGTCTGGCACTGTAATTTTTTCACAAATTGTACGCGGTTATATAAAGTTTCATTCAAATCGGTAAGAAAGTGGTATAAATACGACCAGTACTACCCCCTCCCCCCCCCCCGTCCCTCAGGTATATACTAAATGAATGTTGTACACAATCAATTGAAATTTCTAGAAATGTTATTTAGAAATCATTCTTCAAATGTATTATTCATATTTATTATTTCGCGATTTGCTTATTACAAAAGTGCCCTTTTATTTGTTATCCGAAAAAAAAAAAAATCAGCCCTGGAAAAATCACCACGGAATAAAGCACCCTTACAAGAACTATACACAAAAGGAGACCAAATATTAATGAAGTAAAAATTCTATTATGGTATTGCGGGTCCAATCAAAAATAAAAATTATGAAATGGAGGTATTTGTAAGTAACTGTTTTGAATCGAAAATTTTTAATGATATGATTGATACTTCATTATTATATCTTTACTAAATAATTTGACATTTTGTTCTGGAAAGAAAATCATTGTTGAAATACTTTACTATGTAATTTACTGTGTATAATACTTTACTTTATTGATAACAGGTCTGTGACGTTCATGCTGAATAAGTGATTTTTTTTTCTTTCTTCGTATACAAATACAATATCATATAATCCCCCTTCACGGTGTACCCACCTGCGAACAACAAATGGATAACTGAAGCTGTCACACATTTCAAAACTGACTAACATGCCAAATCCTCTTTTGAAAAATTATCTTTTACTGCATGACAGTTGCACATTCAGAAGCAAACATCAAAGTGCTATAACCTAGAATTTTTAGAAAAATAATTTTATAAATTTGAAAATAATCTACATTTTACATTTGAACCCATCTTTATATAATTTTTAAAATTAAGTTTTCATTAAATTAATTTAAATACTCTAAGATACTATTGACATAATAATTACTGATAATATATATACTAATATATATATATATATATATAATTATATATATTAATAATATATATATATATATATATATATATACTGTACTGATACTATTGATACTATTATTTGAATAATAATAATAATAGCGATAACTATTAATGGTTATTATCAGCTATACATATATATATATATATATATATCAATTATATAACAACTATCGTTATTGTTAGTTATATAAAAGTATTAATAATTATTAATAAAAATGTTTTTCACCTAATTTGATTGCCAGTGTAACTCTGTTAATTAATGGAGAAATTAGTTTCTTAAATTACTCATTTTCTAATTTTTCTAAATCCGTTTTCACATTTGAAAAATACGTAAACGTTACCGTTTTTATCGTTTTCCAAATATTGAATTTTTAAATTTTTAATATTTCACTTTGAAGCTAAAAAGTGATAAAATTCAACTTATTTAATTTTTGCATATCACACATTTAAAGTAAAATATTAAAACTTTTTAAAAACAAGAAGAGTCATAAATAAATAAATAATAGAATGATTAAAAAGAAAGAAAAAAAGAAAATCTGCGTGCACCACCCTCTTGGTCCCCTCAGCTGTATATAGTGCTCAATGGGATTCATATTTGTATAGCATTGTTTGAAAAAGATTTCAATACATATACCTCTGACCCCGCCCCCCGTATATGGAACACTTTTTCATAAATAGTAAGTGATTATTATACAAAGTTTCATTAAAATCAGTAAGACAGTGATATAAAAACAATTATTTTCTTTCAGTCGTCTCCTAATTCCCCCCCCCCCCAACCAAACTTTCAACAGACATATACTAAGTGAATGTTGTACCAAATTTAAATTTCTAATGTCTAATTTTCCTTCTAAAATTTTCCTTAAAATCAGTACTTTCTATAAAATATATCTATAATATTTCTATAAAAGATAAAAAATTCAATACTTTTTATTCACAATACAGGTATGTGATGGCCAAATATATCACGACAGTCAAACAAAGCTCAAAATACTTCCTAATTTTTAGCAATAATTCGGCTATTCTTCATTGTAGTATATGTTACGCAAATCGCAGGTGCCATTATTACCGGTGCCATTTTTACCAGGTGCCATTTTTACCGGTGCCATTTTCACCGCCTACCTTTCATTATATATATATTTAAATTTATCTGGATATCCATCATCTTAACTATCCGTCTAAGTCGTAATTTCCTTGACGGTAGTTAACGTCATAAAGTTAACATTTAAAATAATAATAATAATAATAATAAATAATGAACTAAAATAAATTACGACGAGAAAAATTAATAAAATCATCGTACTAAACTTAATAATAATAATTATAAAATTATTATTATTATTTTTTTTTTTCTCGTTTTATTTCAATTCTCAGATTCAAAATCAATTCAAACTTTGATCGTTTAGAGGATTTATATAAAACTTTTATGTTGTCAGTATAATTCTTGAAACTCTTTTCTGCCTACGAGTGTTAATTATGTGACAAATTGCAAAATAAGCAAGGCTATAGCCAACGAGAAGTTTTGGAATTCCCCCCTGCCTTTCCGAATTTTTCAAATTTGGAGAATTGTTTTGAGTTATAAATCATTTTTAAAACACTCAATATTACGTAATAAAGCTTGAAACACCCCATCCGAAATGTTTTTTCAAGCTACAGCCTTGAAAATACAGAAGTACACAAATAATTTGTAAACAAAAATTAATGTTTGAGATAAAAAAAAAAAAAAAAAAAAAAAAAAAAAAAAAAAACCATAATAGTTATTATTGTCACTGTTGATAACAGTATGTAGGTCTGTCGGGAAATTTGTGTATAAGAGGGGATTTCTTTTTTCTTATTATTAGATTAAATTAAGGAACTAACATTTTCAATACATTTTTAAAATTGTTTCTTCCTGAAATTTATTATCTACAGCAAATAAAACTTTACCGAAAAATTACATTAATTAAATCATTTTTACAAGTACTGTATATGCTATATGTTTTCCTTATATATTAATTTCAGATAGTTTAATTTTATTTCATTATCAAAATTGAAAAAGATTTCCTTTTTAAATATTGGCATATAAAAACAGAAGCTAAAACTTAATACATAATTTAAGCTCGTTAAAATTAGACTTTCGAAAATGAATTGTTAAAAAATTGCTTTAATAAAAAGTACATATTATTTTCATGTTATTAAATTACATGTTCCTTTCATATCTTTTTTTTAATATACAGTCGAACCTCGTTAACATGAATACTGATAACGTGAATTACTTTTAACATGAGCTGTTTCCAGAATCCCCGTCAAAATGAAGATAGTTTAGTTATATGAAGATTAGTTATTGATAGCATTAACTACTGATAACATGAATGATTTTTTTATACTAGTGTTTCTTTCTCAAATCGGCTCTCGATGAAAGAATGCTATTAGGCCTCCTTGACCTTGGCATGCGTGACGCGTGAGACTAGTCTATTATTTTCAAACGGGGGTGTATGATGGATTGACTTGCATGTCTTCTAGAGCGAGCTCGGAAACTGTGGAATGTGGAAATCCGGTTGATGTATGCGGTAGGCGGTAAAAATGGCACCGGAAAAAATGGCAACGGTAAAAATGGCACCTGGTAAAAATGGCACCGGTAATAATGGCAACGGTAAAAATGGCATCTGCGATTTGCGTAACATATACTACAATGAAAAATAGCCGAATTATTGCTAAAAATTAGGAAGTATTTTGAGCTTTGTTTGACTGTCGTGATATATTTGGCCATCACATACAAATACCTGTATTATGAATAAAAAGTATTGAATTTTTTATCTTTTATAGAAATATTATAGATATATTTTATAGAAAGTACTGATTTTAAGTAAAATTTTAGAAGGAAAATTAGACATTAGAAATTTAAATTAAATTGGTACAACATTCACTTAGTATATGTCTGTTGAAAGTTTGGTTGGTGGGGGGGGGGAGAGTTAGGAGACGACTGAAAGAAAATAATTGTTTTTATATCACTGTCTTACTGATTTTAATGAAACTTTGTATAATAATCACTTACTATTTATGAAAAAGTGTTCCATATACGGGGGGCGGGGTCAGAGGTATATGTATTGAAAACTTTTTCAAACAATGCTATACAAATATGAATCCCATTGAGCATTATATACAGCTGAAGGGGCCAAGAGGGTGGTGCACGCAGATTTTCTTTTTTTTCTTTCTTTTTAATCATTCTATTATTTATTTATTTATGACTCTTCTTGTTTTTAAAAAGTTTTAATATTTCACTTTAAATGTATGATATGCAAAAATTAAATAAGTTGAATTTTATCACTTTTTAGCTTCAAAGTGGAACATTAAAAATTTAAAAATTCAATATTTGGAAAACGATAAAAACGGTAACGTTTACGTATTTTTCAAATGTGAAAACGGATTTAGAAAAATTAGAAAATGAGTAATTTAAGAAACTAATTTCTCCATTAATTAACAGAGTTACACTGGCAATCAAATTAGGTGAAAAACATAGTTATTAATACTTTTATATAACTAACAATAACGATAGTTGTTATATAATTGATACATATATATATATATATATATATATATATATATGTGTGTGTATAGCTGATAATAACCATTAATAGTTATCGCTATTATTATTATTATTCAAATAATAGTATCAATAGTATCAGTACAGTATATATATATATATATATATATATATATATACTATTAATATATATAATTATATATATATATATATATATATATATATATATATATATATATATATTAGTATATATATTATCAGTAATTATTATGTCAATAGTATCTTAGAGTATTTAAATTTATTTAATAAAAACTTAATTTTAAAAATTATATATAAGATGGGTTCAAATGTAAAATATAGATTCTTTACAAATTTATAAAATTATTTTTCTAAAAATTCTAGGTTATAGCACTTTGATGTTTGCTTCTGAATGTGCAACTGTCATGCAGTAAAAGATAATTTTTCAAAAGAGGATTTGGCATGTTAGTCAATTTTGAAATGTGTGACAGCTTCAGTTGTCCATTTGTTGTTCGCAGGTGGGTACACGGTGAAGGGGGATTATATGATATTGTATACGAAGAAAGAAAAAAAAAATCACTTATTCAGCATGAACGTCACAGGCCTGTTATCAGTAAAGTAAAGTATTATATGCAGTAAAGTACATAGTAAAGTATTTCAACAATGATTTTCTTTCCAGAACAAAATGTCAAATTATTTAGTAAAGATATAATAATGAAGTATCAATCATATCATTAAAAATTTTCGATTCAAACAGTTACTTACAAATACCTCCATTTCATAATTTTTATTTTTGATTGACCCGCAATACCATAATAGAGTTTTTACTTCATTAATATTTGGTCTCCTTTTGTGTATAGTTCTTGTAAGGGTGCTTTATTCCGTGGTGATTTTTCCAGGGCTGATTTTTTTTTTTTTTTTTTTTTTTTTTTTTTTCGGATACCAAATAAAAGGCACTTTTGTAATAAGCAAATCGCGAAATAATAAATATGAATAATACATTTGAAGAATGATTTCTAAATAACATTTCTAGAAATTTCAATTGATTGTGAACAACATTCATTTAGTATATACCTGAGGGACGGGGGGGGGGGGTGTAGTACTGGTTGTATTTATACCACATTCTTACCGATTTTAATGAAACTTTATACAATCGCGTACAATTTGTGAAAAAATTACAGTGCCAGACATAATTGGAGGTGGGTGGCAGAGGAAAACAACATGATTTTTTTTTTCTTGTATCACCACTTTACTGATTTTAATTATAGATTCTAAAATTATCACTTACTTTTTTATTAAGATCAAAATGATGGTTATATATACCTGGGAGGGGGGGGGGGCAAAAGTGTTTGTAGATGAAAACAAATTTTTTTTTTTTTTTTTTTTTTTTTTTTTTTTTTTAAGCTGCCCTAGTATCGATTTAAATAAAACATGGAATATCATGAAAAACGGCAGTTTTTCGAGTGACGCAAGCGGAAGGACAAACGGACGGAAAGCTGCGAACTCATATATACGCCTAGTCTGACATCAAAGAGATTTGTAAAAGCCGACACGTAATATCTCAGCAAATAAGCCATATTTTGTTCTGATTTTTTCAAAATAGTCTTTTATCTTCGGTCTTAATCTATCCTGAAAATTTTACATTTCTACATGCAGTATGTTTTGAAATCTGAATCTCAATTTAAAGCGAAAAAGGGAAAATGTGTGGTGTACCCATATAAGGATGTAATAAAAATATCTCTAAAACCGCACGAACGATTTTAATTTAATTAATATATGTTGTTAATGGGATCTTTCTGAATCTAATAACGTTTTTGTTTTTTTCAGGAAAACTCTTGTTTTTTGTAAAAGTTGCTTTAAAAATAGAACTATATTACTCCGCCAAAATGCATGCTTTTATTCGGCAAAAATGTCGTAATTCGGTCCTTACTTTCAAGGCACGTTGGTTGGCTGTCTAATGTGAATGCAGTTGATAAATTTTTGTTATGAAGAAAATATTTTTAATTTTAAAATTTCCCATTTCGTCAAAAACGTATTTAGATAATATTTAAAATAAACGAAGTATTTTTTAATTCTATTTCATCATTATTCATAATAAATTAAAACTTTATTAAAGCCAAAGAGTTTAAAGCACTCAAGCACAGGAATTTATACCATGGTCGATGGTCTGTAGAGCGCATGCTTATATCATCCGGATCGAAAATTTCTGGTTCTCGCTGTAGACGCTAAAGTTGTTTACCAGTTTACACTGTTCCTGTCCTGGCACTGTATTCCTCCGCCGCTGTTGATATTCTGATCGCATAAATGTCAGTATTCTTTTAAAATATGTTTTATTAGATTGTGAAATATATAAAGAGGTAGAATTGTTTGTAAATTGTAGAAAATTTTATAATTTTTCTTTCATTCATATTAGACCACTTTACAAATCAATGCCTCATGTTTACAAGTTACAAGTTGATTTCCTGTATGCGATTCTTATGCGTACCTCAGTGTTTGATTTTTCTTATGCTATATGCATGTACCAATGCATTTTTCTTGATCAACGTTGCGAATTTTTTTCCATGAAAGATTCGTTATAATATTTTCGCTGAAGTTTTTTTTTTTCAATTTGTGTTTAGTAAGATGCTTTAGCAAAAAAGCGAAAACGTGTTATTTCATTTGGGCATTTTGGATAAGTCTTTTAGCATTTCGCGAAAAATGCTACCGTAGCAGAAACACTGTACTGAGGTAGACAAAATTTCCATTTTATAGATACAGTAAAACGTTATTTACATGTCTTTTGCATTTATACACCCTTTTAATGAAGTCCTGATTCATTCCTATTCAATTTAATGAAAAATTCATGTGAATTAAAGTGTTGATGACATTGAATGTGAAGACGTTATTCTATGTTCCTTTAAAGGTGCAATGGACTGCTTTTTTTTTTTTTTTTGTCAAAACACAAGGAAAAAATCATTTACAGAACTTAATTCACAATGAAGTTCTTTGTTCAATAATCTTTCACACATTTTGTCCATTTCCATAAATGATGAAAGTAATGTTCTTTTCCATTTTATTTATTCACTTCACAAAACATATATAACATAACACGGATTCACAATAAAAACATAAATAAACATTTAATTAACGCTATATTTTTAAACGGTCAAGCATGACCGACTCCCTTGAGATCACATTTTTAACTAGTCAGTAATCATACATCGGCGCGTCGAAAAATGACGACTCGTAGCGCCACCTGAGAGGATGCAAAGACAATTCAATTTGCAACATCCTCCCGCCCCGAAAGGTAAGTTAAGTTCAATACAAAATTTGACAAATCAAATACAAATCAAAAAGTACAACCAATAAAAAAATCACAGTACATAATAAAATAAGTTTCACAACCACATAATACTGAAAATAGAAATTATATCAAATACAAGAATCAATGTTACCTGGATACAATTGAAAAAAAATGAAAACAATATTAATATTACCTTACAGGTGAACAGTTGGTTTAATTAAGGTAAGTCCCCTTGGACTTCCAAGTTACAAAGAAGTTGAATGGGTCTCTTTAATATTCCTGTTGAAGTTTTTAAAGTGACAGATCTTATTTTATTGTCACGTCCTACATGTGTCTCGATTACTTTTCCTAACCTCCAAATTTGTCTTGGGGCTTTGTCATCACCTATTAGGACTATATCACCTATATTAAAATTAGAAATTGGATTAACAGGTTTTACAACATTGGCATTTCTCAACTGCAAAATATATTCAAATTTCCATCTGTTCCAGAATTGGTTAAGAAGTCTCTCACGATATATGTATCGTTTAATTAACAATTTTTGAGAGTTAGATTGACTTGCTATCACTAAACGGCCACATTGTGGTGGCAATGCAGTTGATCTTTTTCCTATCAAGAAATGGGCTGGGGTGAGAGGGAATGGCTCCACAGGGTCATTATATACATAAGTTAAAGGTCGAGAGTTAATAATAGATTCAATTTCTGCAAGTATAGTTTGCAGTTCTTCAAATGTAACCAATGCCTTACCAAGAATTTTCCTCAAAATGACCTTTGTCATACGAACCATTCGCTCCCAATAACCCCCCCACCATGAGGCTCTTTCTACTATAAAATTCCATTTGATACCCTTATTACCAAAATAGTTCTGTATTTCAAAGTTCTTAATGTTCGTATAAAGTTTCTTTAGTTCCCTTTCACTACTTTTAAAAGTCAGAGCGTTATCGGAATTCACAACCTTGCACACACCTCTTCTGGAGATGAAACGTCTGAATGCAAGTAGAAAATGTTCAGAACTGAGACTGGAGACTATTTCCAAGTGCACTGCTCGAGTGACTGCACACGTGAATAATGCAATGTAAGATTTGTTATTGTCTCTCGTGAATAAGGGTCCAGCAAAATCGATTCCGACGACTTCAAAAGGTTGAGCTTCACTAGTTCTTGATATGGGTAGCGGAGCTGTTATTTGCTGTCCTTGTTTGGCCTTAAACCTTCTGCATAGAAAACATTTGTTCAAGCAGGATTTCACAGCTTGCCTGCCCTTAATGATCCAGAATCGTTCTCTTAATTGAGTGAGTGTGTCAGATATACCAGAATGACCTAAATTTTCGTGTTCCTTCATGATCAAAAGGTTAGTAAATCGAGACTTGTTCGGCAAAATAATTGGATGCTTAGATTCATCAGAAAAATTAGAACCTTGAATTCTTCCCTTTAATACCATTAGACCTTCTGTTGTCAAAATGGGATTCAAATTATATAATTTAGAATCAGGAGAAACTGAATTTTTTGCCTTTAATGTAGTATGTTCTTTGTTAAATTCACTTTGCTGCAGAAATAGAAGCCAATAATTTTCTGCTGCAGATATTTCATTTACTGTCAGCGCTCCTGAACGTTTTTCAGACCTAGATTTGATATTATTTAGAAATCTAAAAACATAGGCGGTTGTTCTTAAAACTCTATTCAAACTACTGTAATTCTCCAGATTTAATAATGGCATTGGAACTTCTACGTTAACCTGAAGTGTTGTAGTTCCATGTCTTTCTTCAATAACACTGTCCATGTCACAGGAAAATTCCACTAGAGAGTCATACGGTATACTTAATTCTGACAACCAAGCTGGTCCTTGACTCCATACTTTGTCATTCATTAAGGAATTTGCTTTCACACCTCTCGTCAATTTATCCGCCGGGTTGACCTTGCCCTTGCAAAAGTGCCATTTTTCAGGATCAGTTTTTTCCTTGATTTCCATCACTCGGTTTTTCACAAACTGCTTATAATCGTTAGCTGAATTTTTTATCCAATGAAGGCAAATTTGAGAATCAGTCCAATAAAAAATATTTCTGGGGTCAAGCATAGGAAAAACAGATTTGATATATGATCCCAATCTTGCTGAGACTAAAGTGCCAAGTAATTCAAGTCTCGGTAATGTAATCTTCTTCAAAGGGGCTAGTCGAGACTTAGAAATTATAAAACTTGTTTTGCATTCTTCAGAATTCGTAAATCGAAAATAAGCCACTGAACCATAACATTTTGGGCTAGCATCGGAAAATATGTGCACCTCTACTGTGTTCCAGCAAAGTTCGTTAAAGTACAGCCTAGGAATTCCAGTGAACTTAAAATTTTTAGCTTCATTTAGCCATTCTAAAAACAACATTTCAATTTCATGTGGAACAGGTTCATCCCACTGTTTACCATTTTCCCATACTGATTGTAATATAATTTTTATGCGAATCAAAAATGGATTCATGATCCCTAATGGATCAAATAACATTCCGCAAACAGCTAAAATATATCGCTTTGTTATAAATCTGTCCTCCGGTAATTTGTTAAATTGTGAAGTGTCAATCCGTAATACGTCATTCGTATTGTCCGAAATAATCCCTAATATTTTTAGTTCAACATTGGATTCCTCCGGATCTTCTCGACATTCGAAATTGTCTGTCTTCCATAACTGATTAAGCTTAGAAGAATTAGAAATCCAAGCCCTGAGATTTATGCTAGCTTCACCTAAAATATAAATCATTTCTTTAGACAATTGAAAGGCCGTGTTTATATTCTCAGTGCCAGAGATGAGATCATCCACGTAGAGAGATTGTAACATTTCTGTTGCTTCCGGGTAGTCATTCTCAAATTTTTTCAAATGAAGCCTGATTGTTGCCGATAATAGAAAAGGGGAACATTTCACCCCAAAGGGAACTCTGCAGAATTGTAATGTCCTAATTCGTTTAGCAGCATCGGAATGGAGATCGGACCCCTCCCCATCATTCCATAAAAATTTCAAAAAATTCCTATCCTCATCCGCGATTCCTACTTCTAGAAAAGCTCGTTGAATGTCTGCGCAAAACGCTACAGGGTGTAACCTAAACCTCAAAATTATCCTGAGTAAATCTGGATTTAAATTAGGACCGCTCTCTAAACAATCGTTAAGAGATAATTCATCCCTGCCCTTACATGAACCGTCAAAAACTATCCTAACCTTAGAACTTTTCTTTTGTTCGCGTACTACTGCATGATGCGGCATGTAATAGCCTGTACCCGTATTGTCATTTAAATCCGACGCTACTTCCTCTATGATGCCCTCCTTTAAATGTTCCTCAATAATTTCCTTATATTTAAAATATAAGTCCGGATTCCTATCAAAAACAGTGTTCAAATAAGACAAACGTCGTCTTGCTATCCCATAATTACTGTCCAATTCCTTAACATTATTTTTCCACAACAATCGCGTTTCATATCTTTTATTCCTATAAGTAGTGGTTTGCCTAAATAACTCTAAAATTTCATCATCTGATTTAGAATGTTCCTTGTCCGGATTAATTCCAATTGCCTCTAATTCCCATAAATTTTTAACCCTTTGATGGTCCAATTCCTCCTTAACAACATGTAAATGATTAACGCGCACTTTCTGACAATTCTTAAGTGCTTTAGGGTCCCTTTCCTTTCCTTGTATCACAAATCCAAATAAGGTATCCGTTGCCATTAATCGTTTAGAAATTCTCACGTTCCTTTCTCCGAGAATTTCCCCAATGTAATCCGATCCAATAAGTACATGAATTTTACTTAAATTACCCTTATCTGCCAATTCAATGCCCTTTTCTAGTGCGATATTACGCACCCATTGTGAAGGAATTTTAATTTCCCCAAATGTAATTGAATCAACAACCACAGCCCTTAATTTAATTTTCTTATTAGTTTCTCTTACATTATGTAATACTATTTCTACAATATCATAAGTTTTCCTTTCAGTATTCTCATTGCCAAAAGTATAAATTAAAAGGGTTTCCTTCCCGATTGGTTTTAATCCCAATAAATTGCACACTTCGCGCAATACAAATGTCCTAGAACTTCCATTGTCAATAAGACACCTCAATAAATGGCATTTGGCCTGAACATTAAATACACTTGCCGTTACAGTCTGCAACAACACCGAATCATTCGGCGTGTCCTCAAGCTCTTTATTCTTATTACAAACTAAATTTAAAGAACTTTCTGACTGTATTTGTTTTTTATCCTCAACTGAGCGGGATTCATTTCTTTCTGTATTACATATTAATGAGTTATGCCAGGGAGACGCGCAATACTTGCACTTATGATCTTTACGTGAACAAAATTTACTTAAATGGTTTGAAAAACATATAAAACATAATCCCTTGGCCATTAGAGCCTTTTTCTTATCATAAACATTTAAAGAACAATCATGATTCATATGTGCCGAGGAACAAAACAAACAGCCCTGAACTCCTGTATTTTGAGAAAATGAACTCGTATTTCTTTTGTTATTAAATTTAGGCCTATTATTATCATAAGAATACTTATTATGATAACCAGATAAATTTCTTTCCGCCTGAGTCGCTAAAACGGAAACTGATGATTTAGGGTGATGATATTCGCTCCTTTTAGAATTTAAGTAAGGTTTATTGTGGCCTGTCATTTTGTTCCGAAAATTATTTTCATTTGCGCCATTATTTCTAGGATTCGCTAAAATTATCGATGCTTCTCGTATTTCTAGTTCTTTACGTATAAAATCAACTAATTTAGAAATATCAAACAATTCATCTGAATTACGCTGTCTATTATAACTTAAATTTAATTCTTCCGGTAGTTTTTGTAATATTACAGGGCATAACAGATTACTGTAAGTGCCTGTTGCTACATTTAATGATTGTAACGAACGAATTTGTACCTCAATCGCGTCGTACATTCTCCTTAATTCAGTAACATTCGCGCATGATTTTACCGGTTCTATTAATAGTAACTTATGCATGTGGGACGACATAATTACGTCACTCCGTCCAAAACGTTCCCTAAGTAATTGTATTGATGCATCGTAATTCGATTCTGTCAATGAAAACCCAGATACAGCGCTCAAGGCGATGCCTCCTAAGAAAGATTTCAAATAGGTGAATTTTTCAATTTTACTTAAAGAATTATTATTATGTATCGCTACCTCGTAAGAGTTCCAGAAGTCCAACCATGAACTACAGTCACCAAAAAAATGTACAACTTGTAATTTCGGAAGTTTAACTGTACTTCTGGTTTCAGTTCTAACTGTTAGGTTCTCTGAACCAATCCCTGTTTGATCACTTGATCTAGCGATCTGAATAACACCAGGCAACGGCCTGTTATTTAAATTATCCACTAGCCTTTCTAATTTTGTTTTTACATCGATCCCTTTTTCCCTGTATTCCTCACAGCCTGCTACATCTTCAGCTATATCCTTAACTTTAATTTTTGTTTGTATTTCATAATCGATGTTTACGAGTTCTGCTTGTTTGTCCAGGAGCTGAGCCTTTAATCTAAGAAGCTCCTCAATTTTCATTAATTTCGTGTATTCTTCCGTAATTTCGGAGTTCAGGATTGTTTCTATTTTCCCCAAATATTTCGTAAATGAGGTTCTTAAACCTCTTTTTTTTTTCCCTCAATCTTTCTAGATCCATTTTAAACCAAATATCATAACAAGAGAACAAAAATAAAAATTATGAAACCTTCTAATTGCTTAATAATATCCATATATTTATTAAATAAAATTAAACATGTATTATCTATATCACAAAAATGTAAACATCATCTTTAAATATCATTTAAGAACAAAAAATTAAATATCGTTAAAACAGAAGTAAATCAATTTAAAATAGCATTTAATGAAACAAAAACTAAATAAATAATTTTCTATTAAACCAGAAGTAACCTTTTCAATAGCATTGCAAGAAACAAAAAAATAATTAAATAATATTCCATTAAAAAAAAAAAACAATTTCTTTTTCAAAGAAACAAAAAGAAACACCATTTAAACAACATTTTATGAAACGAAAGTAATTTTCAATTATTTAAATGTTGAATGAAACCATTTATGTTCAAAACCAAACTAATTTTTAATTATTCAAATTTTGAAACCATTTATTTCATATATCAGCAAAATTTATAAATTATAAATAATATTAAATATAAACCAAATAATTCGGTGCCCCCACAGACTGCAACCATTTGAGAACAAAAAACTATCGCTTTCGCTTTAAAACGAAACCATAACTTTTAACTTTCTAACCCGAACCAAAATAATGAAATAATAAGGGAAAAAGCCTACCTCCCATATCCGATGCTGCCTTGATGATTCTTTATTATCCAAAAAAATGCATGCCGTCCAGAAAAATGCAAATAATCACGTCCGGGTCACCAGAATGTTCAATAATCTTTCACACATTTTGTCCATTTCCATAAATGATGAAAGTAATGTTCCTTTCCATTTTATTTATTCACTTCACAAAACATATATAACATAACACGGATTCACAATAAAAACATAAATAAACATTTAATTAACGCTATATTTTTAAACGGTCAAGCATGACCGACTCCCTTCAGATCACATTTTTAACTAGTCAGTAATCATACATCGGCGCGTCGAAAAATGACGACTCGTAGCGCCACCTGAGAGGATGCAAAGACAATTCAATTTGCAACATTCTTAATACTACTCACAGACAATCAGGTGATTATGAAAAATTTTATATTTTAATTAAATAACTACTGATGTGGTTATAAATCATACAATATTTATGATTGGAGAAATGCAAAATGTATAATTAATACTCAAAATGTGCTAATATAGTTTTCCAGATATGTAATGCAATGCTCAAAATATAAATATCTTAGTATACTAAAATCGTGGATTAATGATTTATTTATTTTTTTAATTTTAATTATTTTTATATATAAATTTCCTATGCTAGTTATCTTAAAAAAAAAAAAAAAAAAACTCGCTCACAGCAATAATGCAGCAAGTGCTGCAGATTATTGTGGGAAACTTATTATTGAGAGCAGTAAAGTATAATTTTTGAATTACCAGTTTCATTGTTTAATCACAATTGCTTACATTCTGTTATTTTGCTGCTCATCAATAAAATTTGCCCTTTTTTTCATGCTATTCCTGAAATGTTTACTTACGATCGCCATAATACACAATTATTTTGTTTTTGTATCTATAAAGTCTGTGATATTTTGAAAACTACTATTTTGAATTGAGCAATAATTTTACAGCTTGTTAATAAAATATGGAATCATATTGCTGCTTATTGAGGAACTTTATGCTCAACAATACAAATAATTGCTAAAATTAGAGTATTTTATTGCTAATTGATAAAATTCTCTATTTTTTCCCACCAAAGCTATTTCTCGAAATCTGTGATAATTTTGTGGCCTATTATTGAAATGCGGAATCATTTGCTGCTAATTAACAAATTTTATGTTTAATAATACAAATAATTGCCAAAATTCATGATTATTTCTTTCCCTATAAAGAAAATTTTTACTTTTTTCTGTTCTGTTTACCAAAATATGCAATAATTTTGTAATCTGTTATTGAAATGCACAATAGTTTTGCCGCTAACAGTCCGAATGTATGTTTAATAATGCAAAACTGTGGAAATAGACTTATTTTGCTCTAAATCGATAGAACTTTTTTTTTTTATTTAAGGCTATTTGTACCAAAATACGAAATAAACATAAATTTGTTAATTAGTGGCAAAAAAATTTCATTAAATTGAATAGGAATGAATCAGGACTTCATTAAAAGGATGTATAAATGCAAAAAACATGTAAATAATGTTTTACTGTATATATAAAATGGAAATTTTGTCATTACCTCAGTATAGTGTTTCTGCTATGGTAGCATTTTTCGTGAAATGCTAAAAGACTTATCCAAAATGCCCAAATGAAATAACACATTTTCGTTTTTTTGCTAAAGCATCTTACTAAACACAAATTGAAAAAAAAAAACTTCAGCGAAAATATTATAACGAATCTTTCATGGAAAAATAATCGCAACGTTGATCAAGAAAAATGCATTGGTTCATGCATATAGCATAAGAAAAATCAAACACTGAACTACGCATAAGAATCGCATACAGGAAATTAACTTGTAACTTGTAAACATGAGGCATTTGTAAAGTAGTCTAATATGAATGAAAGAAAAATTATAAATCGTAAACCGAAAAGCTTTGAATAGTAATAAACAAATTTCACTTATATTACTTACCTTTTTTTTGTTTTGGTAAGTTATGTTTTTATTTTCAGATATTCAGATACAGTATAAGCTTAATGTAGTTTTACATGCTATAGTCAGGGGTCAATCTAAGATTTCAAACTTAATACCTATTTTTGTGAAAAATCTTAACTATATTTTATTTTTGTGAAAAATTGTAGTGCACTCTTTTTCTTTCTCTCTGTGTGTATGAGGGGGGGGGGGGGGAGTTTGAACAAAGTAGAATAATAAAATTAACTCTCAGCAGCTAGTGTGAGGCTTATAGCAGAACAGGAACCAAAATCCAAAACTTACTTCACTCTGAAGTAAACAGTTCAGTAGAGATAGTGTAAGTAGAAGTTGTTTTTATTTGTGTTAGTATCACTGCAGTATACATGAATTGTACCAGGGAGGATAAACACGTCACCATACAGTTACCAAAATGTTAAACCACCTGATGAATCAGCAAACAGTACACTATGGCCTATGGCCACAATTTCAGAGCGTGTCTGTACCGATACACACAAGGATCGTTTTGTTTACATATGCTGCACTGTTTCTCCCCCATAACAAACGCTTGTGTGTAGATTAAAACCAACATTCTGTATGATTCTTGCTTCGCAAATCGCATCAACAGAAATGCACGAATTACTTTCCTTTGAAAATGTGCTAATTAAAAATGTTAGATTTTGCTGGGAGGACTAAGATTTTTGTGAAAGTACCGATTTTAGCTGTATGATTTTTGTGAAGATACCTTTTTTGCCAGGTCGATTTTTGTGAAGGTACCCATAAACGGTAGTAAACTCGACCTGTATTAATCCCTGATAGTGATAATTATATCTCCAGAAAAAGAATATAAGTTGTATCTAAAACGTTCATATTGCTTTAAAAAAGTTTACAATATAAAGTAATAATCTAAAAAGTTTAATGTTTTTCATGTCTGCCAATAAATGAGGTAAAATATATGCTTGTACTATATGCAAATTGATCTGGTTACAGTTTTACTTTTTTGTTTTTCATTTCAAATTAAAAAAAAAATTACCTTCTGTGTATAACTCTTTAAAAACCTGATTGAAAACTTTTAAGTTTAAATGACAAATGAAAATCAAACATATTGAGGCGTTTAGAATAACGTGTAAACTGATATTCATCTTTTTCTACTATTCCTGGCATTTTAGTATTTTGCTAAAGCTTTTTTTCTGATTTTAGCTTTTTTGCTAAAAATAATTTTTACTCGGCTTAAACCCTGACTCAGTAGCAGAATTTTTTCTGAGAATCTGTGACAGCTATATGGGCACTAAAAAATAATCTGTAGCATAACTTTACAATAAGTAACAGAAAATAATTATAAGACAAAAAAGAAAACTTTTTATATACCATGTTTTTAAATTTCCTGTTGAATCATTAATAAAATATGCAAGGATAAAAAATAATAAATAAGCAATGTTTAAGCACGCGGACTCAGTTCAGTGAACTAATAATAATAATAATGAAAAAAAAAAGTTGGTTTTTAAAATAAATACGTATATTAGCACCATGAACTATATTAGCACTTATCAATGTGTATAAATTTTTTAAAGTGATAATAACATCAATTTTTATGAGATGCATCGTTTAACTTTTTATAATTTTTTAACGTTCACGTTTAATTAAACGTGTTTATTTTTATGTCGAAAGAAAATGAACACGTAATTTTTTTTTTTTTTTTTTTTTGGCAACAATTAAATTATAGCTAATATTTTAATGGCTATTTTTATTGCTATTAGGAGCTTATTATTTTCATATTTTAATTAATTAAAAGAAAACTATTCAAAAATCGAGCTTTGGAGTATTGTGTTGTCACCGGGTTCTGATTTATGCTAAAAGTTTCAAATGTAGGGGAGTTAGTTTAAAATAGATTGCAAGATTTGTACCAGACAAACAAACAAACAAACAAGAATCGAAGTTAATAAAACATGGTAAAAATGAAGTTACAAATTTCAATAGTAGGTAATATTTTTATCACAAGATTGCATATGTAATGTTTGTTAATCAGTTAGATATGATCAAAGCATTATAGTTATAAAAATGATGATAGTTAATCATTGTGAACAGTTCTACCTCTATATATATTTAAACATGTTATAAAGAATATTGACATATATGTTATGTATGAGAAAGATTAGAAATCATAAGGATTCCATGAGGTGTATGGTCGCTGATCATTAGCACAGGGATTAGGGCATCTCAAAAAATTACATGAGTGTAAGGTATTGAACAATTCTACTTCTTTATAGCTGCTAGAATTTAATAAAGGGTGTTTAAAGCAGGGTTGGCAAACTGGGCCCAGCCCAGAAAAACTTTGCCCGGATTTTTCTGGGCGGGTCCACCAACAAAAACCCACTGGGTTTTTGCAAATAAGTGGGTTTTTGTTAAAAATTATTTATAATTTACAAATCCGATCTATAAAGTATAGAAAACACCTTAACTTAAAGAAAAAACTCTTATTGTTATTTTCTAGAAAATAGTATTTAAACATAAAAAGTAACTACAGTTATAAATATAAAAGCAAGTTTATCTTCTATAATTGGTTCAGTTTTCCTTTTCCTGTAAAGCCGAACGATATTTTTGTTTAACAGTGGATATAAATGTTGCCCAGAATCAATATTTAACTAATTAAATTGTTTAGTTTTAAAACTTTATAATTTTATTTTAATTTTAGTAGCAACATAATTATAAATCTAATAACATAAAATTTTCTTCTATAACCGTTTCAACTATTAAAAAACTTAAAAAAAAAAAAAAAAAAAAAAAGATAAAGCAGTGCAACTTATTTTTATAATTAAAACTAGTTGGCATAAGTGGACTCTGCTCAGTTCCCCATTATATATATGTTCTCATACATTTCTAGTACAGGACATTTTCTTAACATGATTATCATGTTAAGATAAATGAATCGACTAAACACTTGACACAATGAAATCCCCACCTAATAGGCTATCCACCATTCATTTTGATATATTTATCTTATATTCTAATCTATTAATTTATTTTATTAGGACCAATTTCGTAGTTTTGTTTTCATGCTACTATTTCCAATGCAACAATCCTCAAAATGTTAAAATGCATATTTATATGGGATATCGCCCCATTTTACTATGTTGATAAATTCTTAAATTACGAGTAACTTGCAAAATTTTCCTATTAGAATATTTGTAGTCAATTATGTTCAAACAAGTATCATAAATGTTATTTTGAAGTTGTCTGATATATTTATGATCCTCAAAATGGGCATTTATGCTCAATTCTGCCCTATTCTGCCATTTTAAGTAAATTGTAAATTCCAAATAATTTACGAATTCTTTTAATTGGAAAATTTATACTCTATGATATTCATGCCAGTACTTGCAAAATTTTCAAAGTAGCATGTTTCTAGTTACTGATGTTCATTCCGACATCAAAACGCATATTTTAAAACTGGTCTCACATTTTTTTCATAAAAATTTTCCATTTAATGCAAAATTTTTCTTAAATGTAAAATTTTGCCCTACTTTCCCATGTTAAGAAAAGCATAAATTTTTAATAACTTACAAAGTTTTTAATTCGAATATTGCAAATGAATAGGGTTCTTGCCAGTGTCGAAAGTAATATTTTAAAACTGATCTGACTTCTATGTGATAATTTGTTCTTGAGACATCGTGTACACAGACTAACGGACTAACAAACTAATACGCACCATACAAATTTTGTCATTTTTCGAATTCCTTACACGTGAAAATGTGTAAAAATGAAAAAAAAAAAAAAAAAAAATGAGGTCGAAAATTTTCACGATTATTTAAGTTCTCCATCTATAGTATGATGTGGAACTAAAAAATTTAAGTAATATGTATTGTACTTAAGAATTTAAATTTGTTTATTTTATCAGTTATTGTTATTAAGAATATTTATTTTGAATAAGCATACATTGAAATAAAATATAGCTTAATCTTACTAATTAACACTATTTTAATATTTGAATCAAACCAATTTTTATTTCTAAGATAAATATTAGATTAATTATTAATTAGTAGTTTAATATAATTAGGTGTATTACAACTAATATGCTAAATAACATGTATCTAACATTGCAATGCAAATGTATTCAAACAGAAACCCACAAATACCCAGAAAAACCCAAGTGGGTTGGGTTTTTCTAGAAAAACCCGGGTTTTTGCCAACCCTGGTTTAAAGAGAACACTGACATTTATGTTGAGGATGGAGAAAGATTGGAAATCACATGACTTTTGCATTGCATTTGATCACCGAGTGTTAGAGTGGAGGGAAAGGGGGAGTGTTCTAAAAAAGTATATGAGTGAAAGATATTGAACTATTCAATTTCTTTATAGTTTCTACAATCTATTTAAGTAAATTGGAAAAAAAAAAAAATGTCATACCGTAAAATTCCGATAGTACCCCCCCCCCCCTCCTGAAATTTCACGTACTTTACTTTTTCGGAAAATTCTTTTTATAACCCTCCTCCCTTACTTTTGGCGGCTAAGTCCGCCATTATTTCATTTTTCCCATGATCATTGCAAACATACTTTTTTTGTAACATCTGAAGTCATATGTTTATTTAGAAACTAATTTGCATGTAAACGTATCCAAGTGCTATTTTTGCTCATCTTTTTAAAGTAAAATAACTCCAAATAAAAAAATGCTGCTTTGTTTACATTCTTTAAACTCCAAAACATTAACTGCTATTCGTAAGCGACCATTGCTTTCACAATCTTGTTTATGCAACTATGTTTTTGCGATCATAACTTTTTTCTAAATTTTAAATTCTCTTTTTACTTTTAAATCTTTAAATAACATTAATAGTTATTGTTCACCCTGTTCTGTTCTTGCATATCAGTTAATTGTTAATAGCAGTGCAATTAACTGTTTGTTTAACTGTCAGTGAATCTTCTAGCGACTTCGCAATTTGTTTTTAAGAGGGGGGAGATGTTGCACGTGTACATCACATGTTCATTATTCGGTTACATTTTCTTTTTCAAAATTATGTTTATTAATAAAATTTAATAAATAATAATCAATATTATTGTTAATATAATTTAGTAGCTATTATATATATAATTAATAAAATTTATGTTTTTGGAAAAGATTGTGAAACTTCCGATTATAAGTATTCCGTATCCAAGTGCTATTTTTGCTCATCTTTTTAAAGTAAAATAACTCCAAATAAAAAAAATGCTGCTTTGTTTACATTCTTTAAACTCCAAAACATTAACTGCTATTCGTAAGCGACCATTGCTTTCACAATCTTGTTTATGCAACTATGTTTTTGCGATCATAACTTTTTTCTAAATTTTAAATTCTCTTTTTACTTTTAAATCTTTAAATAACATTAATAGTTATTGTTCACCCTGTTCTGTTCTTGCATATCAGTTAATTGTTAATAGCAGTGCAATTAACTGTTTGTTTAACTGTCAGTGAATCTTCTAGCGACTTCGCAATTTGTTTATAAGAGGGGGGAGATGTTGCACGTGTACATCACATGTTCATTATTCGGTTACATTTTCTTTTTCAAAATTATGTTTATTAATAAAATTTAATAAATAATAATCAATATTATTGTTAATATAATTTAGTAGCTATTATATATATAATTAATAAAATTTATGTTTTTGGAAAAGATTGTGAAACTTCCGATTATAATCCCCCCCCCTTACGAATTCGTCATACATTTCTGGAAACTTTCAATTATAACCCCTCCCCCCCAGTTTTGACAAATTTCCCATTGAAAAATAAAAGGAGGTTACTATCAGAATTTTACGGTATATATTGAGGATGGAGAAAGATTAGAAATCAGAACGATTCTGCAAAGAATTTGTATGTCGTCTGTTTAGTTTGTGAATTTTAGAAAAGTGGAAAAGACATAACTAATATTGTGTGACTAAACAAAGAAATTTTTCATTGAAATGAATAGGAATGAATCAGGACTTCACTAAAAGGACGTATAAATCTAAATGATGTATAAATTGGGTTTTTCTGTATATAAAATGGAAATTTTGTGGTTACGATAACTTTCGACATAATACTCAAAATTGAATTGAACCAAAGTTACACAGCAAACTTATCTTACAAATATCTTAGATGAGTTCATTAACTAAGTTGCTCTGCAGCTTGTTTTCAAGTGAAGGCTACATGAAAATTTCAAATCAACAGTTAAGACCGCATTTGCTTGAATTTTCATGTTCAGATTGACCACATAAAGGTCTCAACCAAGTGTTTATTAATGAATTTTATCTGCCATTTTTAACAAAATGACCGATATCTTAAGTACAGCCATTTCAAATCAGGCTACCACTTGTAAATTTATCATCAGAATAACTTTTGAAATACTGAATCAGTTCAAGTTGGACAATGAACTTATCACACAAATATCTTGGATGAAATTTGTTCCAACATTTACCTAGTTTCCAATTTGCAGCCACTTCAAATCAGGCTGCTACTTGAAAATGTGCCACCACGATAACTTTTAGAATACTAAACTGGTTCAAATTAAAGTTGGGGAGTGAACTTAATACAGTTCAAATATCTTGGATAAGTTTGCTAGGCAACTTGCTCCACCATTTTGTTTCCAAGTGGCAACCGCTTAAAATTTTTTTATTACAATAACTTTTGTAATACGGAATCAGTTTGAATCACATTTGCACAGTTGACATATCATTCAAATATCTTTGATAAGTTCGCTGGTCATCTCAGTCACTCTGTCCTTTTGTTTCTAAATGGTGGCCACTTGAAAATTATCACAGTAACTTTTGAACCGATTTGCTTAACACTCCATATATACATAGCCATCATTAATAAATCCACCAAATTCATTAATAAATTGTACCTGCCATTTTGTAAAAAATGATGGCAACTTGATAAGAAAAGATAAATCAACCTAACCTTCCTATGAGCCGGAAGGACTTGTTTTAATTTTTTGATCAATAACCTCTAAAAAGTAATGATATCAGTACAAAAACCCTTAACGGGTTAAAAGTTGTGACGCAGCTACTTTATCACTATAAGAATTTGAAATATGGGTCTTAAAAATAATGATATCAAATTTTAAGTGACGCTTTTCTATTAGTTAAAATATACATAGATTTTCTTATTTGATCATTTGCTTTTTTCTGTTATTTATATTTACAGTGCAAACGTAATATTTTTAACTTCAAGATAAGACAGATATATAAAATATACTCACTGATGCTTTTTCATTTGCATTTTAATTTCAAAATAACAGTTTTAAGAGGAATGATATAAAAATTCCAGTCACGCCTTGATGTCATTTTAAAAGATTTGTTTTTAGATTCCATTAAAATTACCTTTGTTTTGTCTAATAAAGTATATTTACACATTGAAACAGTGCTATTAATTTTGAAATATACTGTCAAATAATCACACTTTCACTGAGTTCGCATTATAAATTAAAATTATTTATTTCAATAAATCGATTTGTCTTTTGCGTCACGCTATCCAAAACTGCAAGTAAAATTTGTGCAAATGTTTTCTTTGCATCACACTATTTCTTTGCACAAATTCTCACTTAGTTGGGTACTATGATACAAAGTAACATTTGCATATATTTTACTCACAGTTTTGGATAGCGTGACGCAAAAGACAAATCGATTTATTGAAATAAATAATTTTAATTTATAATGCGAACTCAGTGAAAGTGTGATTATTTGACAGTATATTTCAAAATTAATAGCACTGTTTCAATGTGTAAATATACTTTATTAGACAAAACAAAGGTAATTTTAATGGAATCTAAAAACAAATCTTTTAAAATGACATTAAGGCGTGACTGGAATTTTTATATCATTCCTCTTAAAACTGTTATTTTGAAATTAAAATGCAAATGAAAAAGCATCAGTGAGTATATTTTATATATCTGTCTTATCTTGAAGTTAAAAATATTATGTTTGCACTGTAAATATAAATAAAAGAAAAAAGCAAATGATCAAATAAGAAAATCTATGTATATTTTAACTAATAGAAAAGCGTCACTTAAAATTTGATATCATTATTTTTAAGACCCATATTTCAAATTCTTATAGTGATAAAGTAGCTGCGTCACAACTTTTAACCCGTTAAGGGTTTTTGTACTGATATACTTACTGTTAAAAAATTGCAGTGAGTGTTACAGATATCTTGGGGGGGGGGGGCGGAATAAGAAAAGTAGTTGATTTTATATCGCCATGCTACCTATTTATATGAAATGTTGTATGACTATTACTTACTTCTTTTATCAAAATTATAATGAAAGATACATGTAGTTGAAAAAAGGGGGGCAAGTGAGTGGGGCAGATGAAAAATAAAATAATATTCTTAAATAATACTTATTATCGATTTTTTTATTGACATTTTGTGTAACTATCAATTACTTTTAATGAAAAACTACTGTGAAGATTACATGTCTGGGTGGGTGGGGGCTGGAGACAGAAGGATAGAAAATGAATGTTTTATACCCCATTGCTTTTTATTTTAATAACATGCATCATAAATATCATTTAATTTTCAGGAAAATTTACGTTGACTGTTATATATATTTTTGGGGATATGAAGGGAGCAGAAGAAAAAAATGATTCATATATACCACAATGCTACCAATTTTAATTAAATTTTCTACAGTTATCACCTACTTTTAATGAAAAATTATGGTGAATGTTACCTATACTTGGGGGGGGGGGGGTGAGCAACGGGAACAGGGAGGGAAAGAATGTTATTTTTAAATCACACCGCTTCACATGTATAGAACTTTTTTTATAAATATCATTTATTGTTTATGAAAAATTCTAGAAAGGGATGCGTATCGTAGTATCTTTCAGTTCCTAAGTTAGTATGCAAAAATTCAATGTATTATTATTATCAGACATTAGTTAAAAAGATCAAAAATTGTAAAAAGATTATTCTGAAACAGAATTTTTTTGTTTAATCTGTCCCATCCTCCCCCGTCCCCCCACTACGTAAAACAAAAAAATTTCGCTATCGTTCATGTTTAGCAAGTATTTTGCAAGTTACACTTAAGAAAAGTACCCTTTTTTCCAGATCGCGGAAAAAAGGGCACTTTTCACAATAACTGCTTGTGAAAGATATGTGTCATGGAAATTATTTAAGGGGTTCTAAGAGGGAGAGGAAAAGAAAATGATGGTATGATGTAAAAAACATTATTTAATTTTCTCTGCACGTTAACCTCTAGATTTTTTTTTTTTTTTTTCATTCATACGTGTATTTTACAAGCAGCAATTGTAAAAAGCGCGGAAATTTTCAACATGTAAAACACATGCTAAATATCAATGAGAGTGCACATTTTTTATTTCTACGGCGGTGCGGGGGGGTTGGTTGGTTGGTTGGGTTTTACGTCGCACTGATGCTGCGCAGATGGGCAATGGGCGACGGTCTGGGACACACCCCTAGAGATGGTCCGGAGACATGCCATCACAATTTTGATCCTCCACGGAAGGGATGGCTCTCCCGCTTCGGTGACCCCCAGAGGTATAATTTTTAATGGGAACATGGAGGACATTGCGGCCACGACAGATTTTACGTGCACCAGCCACCATTAGTGTACACGGTCTTTGGCCGGCTCGAGTACCGAACCCGCAATCTTCCAATTACGAGCCCGGCGCTCTACCGACTGGGCTACCGGGGGGGGGGGGGGAGGACAGATTAATAGATATATATTTTTTTTTAATCTTTCTATTTATTTATTTATTATTTATTTTACAGATTTAAATCATGCATTGAATTTTTGCGTACAAACTTATGAAGAGGCAGAAACTGATACGCAACCCTCACTGTGAGGTTTTATAAAGAAGTAAAATTTCATTAAATCGACAACAGGGTGGTGTAAAAATATATTCTTTCCATGTGCCCTCTACCTCTCAGTCGATAATATAACCCTCTCTGCAATTTGATAAACAATAAGAGATATTTATACAAAATTTCCTATAAATGTAAAGCAAAGTGATTTAAAAAGAACTACCCCCCCCCCCCCCTCAGTATTCCACCTCCCCGCTCTCCTGAGTATATGTAACACTTTTGAAAATTTTCATTCAAAGTAGGTAATAGTTGTTATAATTAATTTAATTTTTATGATTACATGTTATTATTAAATTGTTAGAATTAATTTTTTAATTTTTTTCCCATTTTAACTACTTTTTATTCTATTCATTTATTTACTTACTTATTAATTTAGTCCAATTGAGTTCATTGTAATTTTTATGTAGTATTAAGCTTTTCATTTTAAATTATTGATAAATAAAGAGTGCGTTACGAAAGACGATTCATATTATATGTAATTATAAATTGAATTATTGTATATGCAAATATCGACATATTTATATATACATGTAAACTTTACATTTTTTAATTACTTTCAAATTTTTTAATACATAATAATAATAAAAAGTTGTCTTTTATTAGAGAATACCCTTCTCTATTCTTTTCAATTCTATTCTATATGCATTATTCTTATTTTGAAAATCTATTATTTTACCACTCTCTATAAGGGAATGTGAAAAAAACATTTACTACTACTACTAAGGATAATAATAATTTTAGCTTATTTGGTTACTCTGAACTTTGAACGAAAGGATTTATTATTATTATTATTTTATTACATTTAAACGAAAAAAATATTTCATTACTGTACAGTCGGTAACAAAAGTGTCCGACCACTAGCAAAAATTCCTATATAAAAAAAGTACTCTTAATACAGTTTTGCTAACTAAATCCTTGTCGAATCCTGGTTTTAGACTGACTAAGAACAGGGTTCAACAAGGATTTATATATCAAAACAGTATTAAGTGCACTTTTTTTACATAGGAATTTTTGCTAGTGTTCGGACACTTTTGTTACCGACTGTAAGATTCTTAATAAGTAATAGCTACAAAAATTAATTTTAATATAAAGCATTATACATAAATTATTTTTTTCAACCAATTAATATATTTTGTTTTGTACCGTATCAATTAACTAAGGGTAAAAAAGGATTAAATAAATAAAAATAAAAATAAATAAATTAAATTAAATTAAAATTAAAATGACATTATATGGTTTATTACTTCCAAATTATTATTAGGTAAGAGCGAGAAAAAGTTGTTTTTATAATAATAAATTATTTTATTATATAAATAAATCAATTACATTTTTAAACTTTCGCATATGACATTTTTAAAGCAATCTCCATTAAAAAAAAAAAAAAACATATATATATATATATATATATATATATATATATATACAGTCGGCTGCAAAATTATTCGAGCACTAGCAATAATCCTTGCTAAAAAAAGTATACTTAATACAGCTTTGTTAAATAAATCCTGGCCGAGTCATGTTCTTAATCAGTTTAAGAACATGATTCGACAATAGGAATTATTGGCTAGTGCTCGAATAATTTTGCAGCCGACTGTATATATATATATATATATATATATATTTATCAATCTGTGTATATTTTTTCCCCATCATGCTATAAGTATGGAGATCTTAGGCAATCATAAAAAATTTCATCCTTTTTTTTTTTTTTTTTTTTTTTTACTTTTCTACAAGTTTTGAGGTGTGAGAAATCTAAAAATCACAAAACTGATATGGTTTATCCGTTTGTGTGTTAGTTAATTAATATATGTACTCGACATAATAAGAATTTTTTTTTATTAAAAACTTCTTATACATTAAGAAATTTAAAAATAATAAATTTTTAGTTTTAGTTTTAAAAATAAATTTTAATTTTAAATAAAATTTTCAAAAAGTTACATTTTTCATATTTGAATATATATATATATATATATATATATATATGTATATATATATATCTTACAAAAGCATCTTTTAACACATACATACATACACACATATATTATATACACACACATATGTAATCATAAGTCATTATTTTAATTCTTTAATTCATAATATATATGATTGATTTAGTTCATATATATTTGGTTTTTAATTATCAGTAATTATTATTGTTTTTTTAACCTAATAATAAAAATACTTCTTTATCCTGCTCCACCAGTTTTAAGCCGTGGTGGCCTCTGCTCCTTCTTAGTTTTGTTTGAGTTTCATTTGTTTGAAATACTGCCTTTATTTCACATAGTTTTTAGTTTTTATACTAAACATGTGTTGTGTACTCATCACATACTCACTCTAAAACATTCTTACAAGCTTTTAAAACGCATTTTTATTTATGTATGTTCTTTTATTACTTTTTTATAGTGACCTTTTTCCCGCATAACTTTCTTTCCGGTGAATTTTCTTCCGGTGACTTTTTTTCGTGACTTCTTTCTCAGGTGACACCGTTTATACGTTTTTTAAGGGACCATTCCAGAAAAACGTACAAATGAAAAAATCGTACTACTGAAATTTTGTTTTAACACATTAATACATAATAAAGGATTATATTATTATTAAAAATCAAATTAATTTTCATGTTTTCCTTTACATTTGTTCGACTAAGATAATTTTTAATGAAATTTAAAATAATTTTAAAAAGTAAGATAAATTTTTAAAATAATTAAAAATGTAGAAATTCAGGAAATTTCCTAAAAATTTTGATTTTAACCTTTAAAGACAGTCTTTCGTTTTCTAAATAAAGATGATGTTTTTGCAAACGGTTAAAGAAAAAAAAAAAACTGCTTTGTCTCTCCAACAGCAAGATGTCAAATAAGAATAAGCATGATAAGAAATAAGAAAATCTTCTGGTATCCTATTCAAATTTACCCAAAGGAAGTGAGTAATAAACCTTTAAGTTTACAAAATGCCTATGAAGTTGTGAGACTTTTTTTTTTTTTTTTTTTTTTTACAAGTTATCAGTTTTCTTTCTCTCAAAGAAATCCTGTCCACTTTTATACTTACCAATTCACCCAGTCCCGAATGCTTGCTTCTGAATGTTTCTCTACCCTCCCCCCCCCCCACTTTGCAGGCTATCAGCCCTACTTGGGCGTTATTGAGTTGCGCTTAAGAATAGGAGGTACTACTCAATTGCGCTTAGGGCCTTCATTCTCCATCAGTTGCGCCGAGATCATAGCCCCCCCCTCCCCTCCCCCCCCCAAAAAAAAGCATAAACGCATCAATTGCGCTCGTAGGCTTTTGAAAAAATCAGAAAAAAAAAAAAAAAATTCTAAATGATTTTGACTATTCAAATTTGCATAATTTGTCGATAAAGCTTTCTGATAATCATTAATATTTGTTTGTTTTAATTTTTTGAAAGCTTTTCAGGAATAAATTTGTTTTTCAAAACACATTTTGCATACCAGAACAAATTGTTCAGCTTATTCTGTCATAAGTTATTGATGGTATGAGATTTTTGGATTTCTTTTTGAAGTACTTATGTTTCATTTAAATGGGAAAATATTTTGAAAACTTTACAGGTAAGACAAAACTAAATAAAAATATGGCGTATATTCAATATTTAAACTTAAAACGTCTTCACAGACCATAAAATTCAATCCAGCGCAACCGTTTTCGAAAGGATTTGGCATTTCTTCATCAGGTGCAATAAACATGTGCTACTGCCTTGGAGGCAAAAGCAAGACTTGCTTTTATTTGTGTAATATAAATATTTCTTTAAATAAATAATATAATATAAACATTTTTTTAATTGTTCTTGTTTGAATTTATTGGAGCCTGTTATCTTTACCCAGGAGATAACATGAGAATAAGTAAATATTTTTTTTCCTTCCTAGAAATTATCATTCGTTACCTTCCGGTATACAAGAGGGGGGGGGGGACAATGAACGTTATCAGTAATTTTTCTTGCGAGCGCAATTGATTTATTTTTAACAATGGGGGATTAACGTAAACACAATTGATGTGTGCTCGTGTACTTAAATGATATTTTAAACTTAGGAAAAGCTGTATTACGATACCTGACAGGATACTTCATTTCGTATATGCTCGCCTTTTCTCTCTTTTATAGCTAACCATGTAAATCTATCTTTTACTTTATTTGAAGTATGACAATGTCCCAATTGAAAATACCTCAATGTCATGACAAAATATTTCTTTGTCCTACCAAACACTAATATTCATTATGCAATGCCTTTTTTTTTTTCTTTCGATTGTACAGTATTATTATTGTAATTATTATTATTATTATTATTTATTTTTATATAAATATTGGAAAAATATAATTCAATAAATTAAAATTGAGTTTTTCCGTAATGCACTTTTTAAAAGAAATTTTCTTATTTTATAAATTAATTTTTCTTTTCTTAAGATTTTTTTTTAGCTGGTAGTTAGCTCGAATATTGTGCTAACTTAGCATTTCATTACCTAGATAAATGTTTCTGAAGACTACATATATCATGTCGACCAAACAAAACTCTATCTCCTAATTTTTTTCAATAATACGATCATTTTTCATTAAAGTATATGCTTCGCAAATCGCAGGTGCCATTTTTACCGGTGCCATTATTACCGGGTGCCATTATTACCGGTGCCATTTTTACCGGTGCCATTTTTTCCTACATTCGATGTATGCATGTCGTGGATTAAGAAGATGCTCGGTAAAAATGGCAACGGAAAAAATGTAACCGGAAAAAATGGCAACTGGGGGAAAAGGCAGAGGTAAAATTGGTAGCAATAACATGTATATTTTGAAATTGAAGATAAGATTTACTTTTTTGTTTTCAAACTATGGAATAGAGCAGGCGCACGTTACGTCACTGAAATAAACATTGAGAGATGATTCTGCACGGGCTTTAAAATGTAGGCAAAAAGTGGGATAAAGCACCATTGCTTGACGTTACAAGTTTAGCTATGTACTTCCATTTCTCCAATATTTTTAACACGTTTTACATTTCTGCTAAGATTTAACCATTGTTATTGCTTGTTATATAAATGGATATTATGTGGTAGCTTTTAATTGCAAAATCTGTATTAAAATACTTTAAATGTAAAAATATTTTTTCTATGGAAGATTATAGAAAATAAAAAATATATTATTTGATATAAAAATATAATTAAAAATACTGCATTTATTAAAAATCAAAATGATTATAAATAAAATTAATTTGTTCGATAGAACAATTTGAGCTTTTAATTGAAAAATCTATTTCTAAATACTTTTAATATACATTTTTTCCCCCTATAAATAATTAAAAATTAATGAAAAAAAATTATAAAATTTAGAAAGTATTGTTTTGACTTTTAATAGAAAAATCTATATTAAAATACTTTTAATATTATTAAAACATTTTATTTTCTATGAACAACAACAACAACAACAATAATAATAATAAAAGCTAGTTAAAACAAATCATTCATTACAACATTCTAATTAAAAATAGTGATTTATTTATTAAAAATGTATTTTTTTATAATTAAATTAGTTGAAATTACTTAATACTATTTCTTTTTCTTTTCTTTTTTTTTTTTTTTTTACTTTTAATTAAAAAGCCTATTTCAGTAGCCGAGCGGTTCTACTCTCCAAGCTGATAGACTGGTGTTAGTGCTGGTGTTTGGGGAAGGAAGCCGATTGACTATTCTTTCCGGGATCCCAGACCGACATATATTTTCTAAAAATCTGGAGATTTCAAAAAACGTAATTCCATCGAAAACCGGAAGTTGAAAATTTTTACGAATCCAATACTTTCTTTTGACTATAAAGACTATAAAAGAAAATAAAAATGCAATAACTTAATTTGTGATGCTAAATTTACTACTCATAGAGAATCAGTGCTTCAGATGATTGATTATTAAAGTTATTTTGTAATTAATGCGAATGCCTATCTTCAATGTAATCATCAATTATTATTATTATTATTATGATTTTGTACTTAAGGTAAGCAATCATAATAAGTATTAAAATTTAATTATTATATTTAAAAATATAAATTCATAATAATTCTTTATATACTACTATTAAATAACAAACCAAATCCACCTTTGAAACATTAAAATTTTAAAATATTATTCTTAATTATTATTTTATGTAATAATATTACGTAAATATTCACTTGTCTAGACTAAATTTGCACGAATCAAAATTGTATACTAAAATTTCGATTGTATGTCTTTTTAATATTTTATGTCAGACCTTTCAAAGAGGTGTGTTCTATATACAATATACTTTTTGTTCATTTCTTTAAATCTTTTTATACGACATGACAACAAGATTCATCTAGAAAGGAAAGCAAGATTTTAACATCTGTAAAGAAGGTAAAGGGGTTTTTCCGAATAGAAGGAAATATCACGAATTCTGGCCTTTTGAAATCATCCTTATGTATTCAATGTTCAAAGAGTAGTTATATAGTAGTAGGGCTATAAGGAGAAGGGCTACTATAATGATTGTGAAGTGTGAGGCGAGAATACAAAAGCAGAGGGTAACTCAATGACATTGCCAGATGAAAGAAACAACTGAAAAACGCTTCTAGAAAAATTATTTCCTACCTAAAATTCCTGTCATTGTCGACACAAAGAAAACCTTTCTGTTTATCCATGCTCAAAAAGTAAAATTAGCCTCCAATCTCCACCCATCCACAACTCTTTATATTTAAATTTAACCATTAACTTTTTTTTTTTAAATTTAATTTACTTATTTATTTATTTTAAATAACTAACATTGATATAAAATCGCACAAATATTGAATACGTGAATAAATATATTAATAAAGGCTAAAATTACATACACACACACACACACACACACATATATATATATATATATACGCATTTATATCTGACGGCGAAAAATGTTATCAGTGCCACAGATGAAATATATTTTACTCTTGAGATATTTTTAGTATATAATTCACTAGTAAGAATTCTCAAATTATCCTTTTTCGTTTTCTTTTATTTTATTACCCTTTTTTATATGTTTATTGTTGCCATTTTTTCCGTTGCCGTTTTTCCTGTTGCCATTTTTTCCGTCTGCCATTATTTCCGTTGCCATTATTTCCGTTGCCGTTTTTTCCGGTGCCATTTTTACCTAAATTCGAATTTTTAATCCGCGCTGTTTGTGCTGAGAGAGATAGCTTAATTTGCTTTGGTAATATAACTAAAACTTCTTTAATTCTGAATCTTTGTTATAGTTTGTTGCACTTTGGATTTTTTTTTTTTTTTTCCTGACAATAACAAACGTTAATCACGTAAATTTTTAGAAATTATAAGATAAACTGATTTATTATTGAAACTTCAATAAAATATTGTGGATAATCGTTTCAAACAATGATCCTGATAATATTTACATTTAAAAACTTATGAATAAATGTCGCGTGTGTTTTAAAATATATGTACATACAGTAATTTTATTTTATTTTAATATAAGAATTTTTTAAATAAATTAGGAATGTGTATACAAAAATTTAATTTTTTTTTCTTAAGTACATATTTTAAAGATAATTATTAATTCAATTAAAATCTTTTTGGCTACTAATTATAATTGCTAATAAGCACTATTTTTTTTAATAGTTTCATTTCATTTCATTTATTTATTTTTTATTTTTATTTATTTATTTTATTTTATTTTATTGTTAAATCCTTGAGCTCAGTTAAAATTGAAAGTGCTTAATAAACATATATCACAAGTTTCCTTTTTAAATTTCATTTTTAAGATAAACAGTTAACCCCAAATTCCTGTTTGCATTTCAATGTGTCTGCTAGCTTTTATTGATCTTGGAAAGTAATACTTTATTATTTAAAACATAGGCATTTCAAAACTCTGAATCAGTGTAAGTGGACACTAGATTAATAAGAATTTAGGAACATTTTAAACTTATTATAATATAAACTAGTAAGCCAGGCTGCAGACAGAAAAAATGTTTTTTATTGTTTTTTTTTTCTTTTTTTTCTTATCGGGAGGGATGGGGGGGGGGGGGGGGGATTGAAGCTTCAGCACAGAATATTGAGTATTAAAAATGACATATAACTCAAAATTTTCGCAAATCTTCAAAAATCCCCCTCCTTTCCCTGGCCTTGCTACTAGCCTTGCTACTTATATTAAAATTATCTGTGTGTATGGGAGTCAGTTTGTTTTGTCATATTGTTGTATGGAAAGGGGGGACTGAGATCAACTAAATTTTGTATACATGTGTACCATTACAAAATCGGATTGGGTATTTTTTCTGTTTGAGGACTGATATTTTACTATCTAGCAAGTTTATTTCATGGATCTGTAATAAACTGTCTAATTATGTCTAAAACATTTAACTAAAGTAGAAGCAATTACGAAAAAGTAAATAAAAAACTTAAGAAATTTTTAGAATGTAACAATAATAATGTATATATTAATAGATTCAAACCAAATAAATTTATAAATATTTATTATAATTTTTTTTAATTATTACAGATTTCTTCTTTATGAATTGTGTAAAGGACAAGGCCATACGCAAGGGGAGGGGGCGCACCTTCGAAATTCTATAGATTGTCGAGAATTATACAGTTATTCTTTATTTTTAACACTACTTATTTTATAGCCTTATTATGTTCTAAAGTCTGAACCCTCCTCTGAAATTTTTTTCTAGCTGTAGCCTTGGTGAGAGAAGATCTTGAATTGTTTAGTCCTGAGATAGCACTATTCTTAGTTCTCGCCATGTGTGTGATTTAGCAAACTGCATGGCAGCTATGAAGCACAAACAGAAAAGTTTTTTTGTATATGAAACCTGATTTTCAATTTTACTTTTGAATTATTTTATGTTTTCCAAAATCTCTGGAAAGGGATGTCATGGTAAAGACAATATGTATATTTTCACATGTAGATAATGAATATGAAAAAACATTGTGAAATTCGCATCATTTTAAGATTTTATCATATCTTAAAATGATAATTATTAAAGATTACGATTTGATAAATTCTTAATAATTTATCACATCTTAGGATTTTATCAAACCTGTGGGAAAGGGAAATGACATTATGGTTTTGAGGCAATATATATTTACATGTGAAAATGAATGTAAAAGAATGTTTTGTGAAATTGACATCATATCCCCCCTCCAGAAAAAAAAAAAAAAAGAGCGTTTGTTTGTATCTATTTTTAAATAATTGAAATTATAGCTATAATAAAGAATTTACTTTTACGAATAATATCTGTATTTCACATAGTAATTGACCTCAGTTTTGAATTCAATATACCAGGTTGAATCTGCCAGCAAGTGTTAGTTTGTATGGTCAAATTTTTTATGGGTTGCGAACAGACTGGTGGTGTTCACCAGAGGGGTCGGGTTGTCATAGGCAATTGTGATTATGAGTTTGCTGTATTAAAAAAAATTTCTGATCTATGTACAGTTTGTTTGGTAGTATTTGCAGTAATCAGATTTGTTTAAAGCAACATATTGGTGGCGAATATTGTACACACCGTGACACCCCCAAGTACAAGTTTACTATGGCCGAATATTCCGGAGGCCAGTAATTTGAAAGAATGATTAACTAGCTGCTTAAAAAGGTGGATATTTTCGAAAGTACAAAACATATTAGGAGGAGCAAGAAAGGGGGGGGGGGCAAAAGTACTAAAATGTCAAAATAATGTATTGAAAATTGGTATCATTAGGTTTTTAAAACCAGATAAATCATATGCCATTCACATTTTTTACGAATATTTTGGAGAAAGACATGGAAAACCAAGAACGTCTTCATTCTTTTACATTTTGCAAATTTTTGAATTCCGATATTCAGGTCACATTTTGTTCTAAGATTTTTTAAATGGTAGTCGGATTGGAATTATGCAACTTTCAGAGAAAACCACGGTAAAATCAAGCACAAATCTTTTTTATAACAATGTTTACACCACTTTTGTATCTCAGCTTCCATTTAACAAAATTTCATAAATAATATATCATTTTAAAACTTATTGGAATTGAAGATTAGATGTCAAAAATCTGTTAGAAGGCAGCTCTTTCACATTGTAAAATTTCGATAACTTCAATTCTAATTATGATTGAATTACTTATAAGACATCATTCCAAAATTATTTAAAAATACTTTTATTGTAGGCTTTCAAAACGGCCTAATCGTAATCAAAACAGTAACGAGCTGCAACCAAACTAACCGCGAAAGCGAAACAAACTCATTGCGGCTCCTCCTCCTCCCAGCTCCTAGCTCTCATTTTCTCCGGTACCACCTGTACGTATAATAAACTCGCCCGCTTCATAGAGAGCCGATTTGAGAAACAAGCGATAGTTTTTTTCATTCCCAGTGTTGCCAGATAGAAATTTGAATTTCCCCCCAAAACACAGTTGATTTTTCCCCAAAATGGCACAATTTTCAAAATTTTTCCCCAAATGATATATATATATATATATATATATTTTAAACGATACTGTGAGATGTTTTAAGGTGTTAAGCTTATGTGACATTGATCAACTCACTATACACAAACTGATGACAGATATTAACATGCAATATTTGTAAGTATTTAAATATAAAATTGAAATTTAGGAATGGTACTCATCACAATTCGACAAGAGAAGTGACACAACTCAAAAATGCAGTATTTAAGAAAAATCAACGTAAAAAATGATATTATAAAACATGAATTAGCTTGTAGTAAAACACAACTATCCTCAGGGGGGATAAACTGCGAAACAGAGAGACGCTTTTCATGCACGTTGGGGCACTTCATACACATTTTCAATGACATAACCACAAAATTGCTATTTCTTGACTTTATTTCTTTTTGACGTAGTGCGACGGGTTTCCAACTAAAGTAAGGCTAGAAGCATAATAAAGCAAAAGCAGGAATCTTAAACTTAATGTACTTGGTAAATGACAGTGTAGCCTTCCTTTTCTTTCTTTCTTTCTTTTTTTTTTTTTTTCGTGGTAGTAACTTTTATCTTTATGATACGTCTGTTACTTTATTGCAAAAAGTACATGCATTTAACAGCCTGTTTTAGTTCATTAAGGCTGAGATTGCTGTTGTGTTTCGGTCGTACGACTGATCTTAAAACTTACGTTCGATCGTAGAGCAATGGACGAGTCATAAACTAGCTTAACTTGGTATCAGTGATGCCAGATGGTCGAAAATAATTTCCTCAAACAGGTCTTCAAATTTCCCCAAATCAGGGGTTTTTTTTTTCGAAAAAATCCCCAACTTGATTTCTACTAAAAAGGGAAAATAAAAATTAAAAAATATATATATATCAAGCAGATTTTTCTATGATTTAAGCTCAGATTTTTCCCCAAATGAAGGCAATTTTTGAAAAAAATCCCCAAATAACAATAAAGCCATTGAAAATCTCTAGTCGTAGGGATAAATCATTACGTTGCCAATATTGACAGAAAGTTGAAGAACTCCCCAGATCTGTCCCCAAAAATTTTAGAATTCCTCAAAAAAGTCCCCACAAACATTTGGTCCCCAAAATTGTCCTCAGAAATCCCAAAAATGTAGACAAAATCCCCAATCTGGCATCACTGCTTGGTATGGCGGTGCGGTGCCTCCAGCGTAAGTCGTGTGTAAGAGAAACAAACCAGCCAAATGAAGGTGCTATGTTGTAACTGCGAGCTCATCCACGTCTGTTTTGGCGCAACTGAGATGATTGTAAGAAAGTGAGACACTACAATATGAATTAATCTTTTTTTACAATGTAAAACATAATATCCGTATTTAGTTAACTTCAGAACGCATAATTATAATAAAAACTCATCTAACCTACCAATATTTTATTTATCATATAAGTAAGAAAAAAAAAAAAAAATTATCATTTCTCAGCAATTTTCCTGGACAAGGTATAGTTTCCTTTAATACCTTTTCAGGTTGCGCACGTTGGTTTAGCCTTTCGGAGTTTTACGGATTTTTCTTGCGCAAGAACTTGCGCAAGAACGGGATCGGACTCTTAAGAGAGGTCTCTCATGGAGAGCATTCCCTCCAGGTTCAAGACCCAGGCGTAGTTGGCGCTACAGATTGCGCACTTTTTATTCAACTGTCACCAAAAATTTTAAGAAGTGATATAATCGACGTTTCTTCGCTTTAATGTATATCAAATGCCACTTCTAAAACTTTTTGGTGGCTAGTGAATAAAAAAATCTGGCAACACACAAGGATGGGCGGCAAATCGACCAACTAGCGACTACTAGCGGGTTAACTACAAAAGCACAATCTAGTTTTGGGTGCTCTGTATTTTTTATGCAAATTGCATACACTGAAGCGTACTTAAATATATCACAGTAATAGAACTGTATACTACCATTTGAAACACACTTCGAAGAATTCCAGTTATAGATCCTAATAAATCGAAATTCTTTTGTATGGCGCTTCGTAAATAAACAGTGAAAGCATTTTATACCGTATTCTGTGTAAAACATACTTATATGCTTATAAGAAATATATGTTTATTTTATTTTGTTTATCGCAGTTAAAATATCTTAAAATATACTGTCAAAAAATTTCTCCCACAAACAATAGTACTAAATAATCTTAAACAATTCATAAGAAAAACAAATATTTTTTTATTAGTTAAATTAGTTTTCTAATCTTTTCAGTTAATCATTCAGTTAATATTTTTAGTTAATCATTCTTGTATTTACATATATATATATATATAAATTTTTATTATTAAAAGTATTTAAAACATACTTTTTTTTTAAAATAAAACCCGAAACAAAGTATTCAGAAATTTTAACTAATTTATTAGAAGTATGTTTTTCATTAGTTAAATTAGTTTTGTAAATTTCTTAATTAATTTTTTGAAACCTATTTGTTTATTTATTTTTTACTTATTATAATTTTAATTGTTCCTAGGGAAAAAAAATATATATTAAAAAGTATTACAGTAAAACCTCTCTAATTTGGACACCTACGGTTCGAACAAAGAGTGTCCAACTTAGAGAGGTGTCCAACATATAGGGGTGCTTATTTTTCTTGATTTAATTAAACTGTATTTATGCATGCTTTTTAACTTTTAATAACATATACATATGATATAATTAAGTATCCACGACTTATATACAAAAAATAATTTATTTGCCGATTTAAAATTTAAATTGTTATGTTCTGGTCATTATAATACTTTCTTCTATTATATTTTATATAATAGCGCTACTTACCAGTTAACATACAAGAAAACTTAATCAATATAGCTTCTCACAATAAAGATTTTGCATATGCATTTTGGTGCAATTTTATCCAATAGATGCTGAGATAGTCATATGGAAAATCAGAGAATGTGAGTAAAAGTAGCGTCACCTGTATGCTGATCCACACCCAAATTAAACTGATATTCATTTTCATAACGGACATCTCACATATGAAGTTTGGTGAATTTATTCACTCTAGAAACTGAGATATAGTTTTCCGGTGAATGGGGAAAACTGAAGCATAGCAGCAACACCTGTCAGCTGATATGCATTCAAATTGAATCAGCATCGTTTTTCACAACAGTTCTATCTCATATTAAGTTTAGTGGAATTGTACACTCAAGTTTTATACTTGGTAGGAAAAATAAAAGGGGTAAATGAAGAGGAACTGTACCAGGATTGGCAAAAACCCGTGTTTTTCTGGGTTTTTCTGGGCTTTTGTGGGTTTTTGTTTGAATACATTTGCAATGCAATGTTGGATATATATTTAGCATATTAATTGTAATACACCTAATTATATTAAACTACTAATTAATAATTAATCTAATAATTATCTTAGAAATAAAAATTGGTTTGATATTAATATTAAAATAGTGTTTAATTAGTAATCTAAAGCTATATTTTATTTTTATGTATGCTTATTCAAAAAAAAAATATTCTTAATGACAATAACTGATAAAATAAAAGAATTTAAATTTTTAAGCACAAAACATATAATTTAAAAATTTTTAAATTATAAAAATAAGTTGCACTGCTTTATCCCCCTTCATTTTTTTTTTTTTTTTCTACTTTCTCTAGATAAAGTATTATTTTGGGGTCAAATTTTCAAAATTGAATTTTTGTTTTATTTACATGTTTTGAGGTCGCCTGAATCTAAAAATTATGTTTTCAGCAGTTGGTCTGTGTGTGTGTGTCTGTTATCAGCATATCTCAAAAACAAATTATAGCAGAAAGTTCAAACTTGGTATTCAAAATGTGTTGATATAGGGATGCTACACTAAACTTTCATTTAGATCAAGAAAATGGTTCGTGTACAGGGACACCTAAGAGAATTCAAATACATTACGCCTATGGGGAAAATTTCAGGTAAGTAGAGTTTAACATCTATAGACTGCACTAAACCAAATGAAACGAATATATATATATTATATACGTAAAAACATGTTTCATGTAGAATATGGTATAGAAATTATTCGCTGTTTATGTACAGGGCTATGCAAAAGAACTAGATTATAGTACGACAATACTTGAAAATTGGTGGAAGTGTACTTCAGGTTGTGCCACGTGTTATTAGTATAGGATTATATTTATGTCCTCCACGTGTTGTGTACATAACTTGAAGATATACAGGGCTGTCATTTTTTAAGCCATAAAATTTTTTTAAATGTTAGTGGAAGTGCTTCACAGCAATATTTTACCAAGGCCAGGAAAGCTGTTCATGAATTGAAATTAATTCCTCATAGCCATATGGTAAATAATGTATTTTTTTAAGATAAATATTCATCGCTTAGATTTTTGTATATTTACATGTTTTGGGGCTTCCTGAATACCGAAGTCAAGTTTTTAACGTTTAACCTTGTCTCTGTGTTAGAATAAATTAAAAACAAATAATTTCAGGCGATCCAAATGTTGTATTTTGAAGTTAATGTGTTTGTTACTAGAAAAGTTTGATCAAGATTGATAAGTTTTAAGGAATGTTGTTGTGAAAGTTGTCTTAATAATTCTAACTGAACTTTTGAATTTAATAACAGTTTCGAATTCTATATAAATGCAGGTACAGTAGTGAAACTGAACTGAGGGTTGAAGGGGGTAGTAGCCCTCTCACATAGAACTATTTGTCAAATAAAGCTGTTCTGAAGACTAAGTTGAATTGTTTTAACATAGGTTTACATAACAATACTCGCTATCTTAACCCTTAATCTCCAATCCACACTTATAGTATTAAATTTCAGGGTAAGAGAAAATCGTGCGAGTGACACACCACATTATTTTTTAAAGTTTTTCAATAGTTGAAATGGTTATGGAAGAAAATTTTATTAGATTTATAATTATGTTGCTACTAAAATTAAAATAAAATTATTATAAAGTTTTAAAACTGAACAATTTTAAATATCGTTTCTAGATAACATTTTATGTCCTGCTTTTATTATATTTATAACTGTAGTTACTTTTTATGTTTAATACTATTTTCTAGAAAATAAAAATAATTTTTTTCTTAAAAGTTAAAGTGTTTTTTATACTTTATAGATGGGATTTGTAAATTGTAAATAATTTTTAACAAAAACCCACTTATTTGCAAAAACCCAGCGGGTTTTTGTTGGTGGGCCCGCCCAGAAAAACCCGGGCGTGTTTTTCTGGGCTGAGCCCAGTTTGCCAACCCTGAACTGTACCAACCAAAATGTATTTTCTAATGCCAATTTTTAAACAGTCTAAGTCAAAACATGCCTGTAAGCTCTTTGTAGAATATGGAAAAAAAAAAAAAAAAAAAAAAAAAAATTGCAACGATAATTCATGCAATTCAATAAAAAGAAAGATTCTTGCATTATGCACTAAATTACAGTAATTTGTGAATGTTTCAACTGAAGAAAATAAGTATTTTTTATAAGACAAGACAGAGGTAAGTTGTGACAAGAAACATTTTTTTTTTAGATATTTACAGTTTTTTCTACAAGGGATAAGTAAAATTTCTAAAATAAGAGTGAGAAAATGGAAGATTTATTTCTTTTTTTTCTGTCTCATCGGGTAAAAGTGTCCAACTTAGGACAATAGTTCACTGTCCAACTTCCAAGTTAAAGGAGTGTCCAACTTATAGAGGTTGGACATAATGTTAATCCTATGGATACATCCCGTTCTGATAAAAAGTGTTCAACTTAGAGGGGTGTCCAACTTATAGGGTTGTCCAACTTGAGTGGTTTCACTGTATTAGTAAAAAATTATTAAAGTATATATTATATATATAGATATATATAGATATACACTGTAAAAAATGCTGCAGTGAAATTACGGGCAAAGCCCGGCAGCAGAGATTCCAGACAAAGCCCGTAAAGAAACATTTTGGCGATGAATGATGTATCGCCAGTAATTTTACGTTGTGATGAAACATATAACCAACTTGTAAACAAAGTAGTTTTGCCCGCAAAATTAAAAGGGAGCTCGGTATATTAAAATAGTAGCACTGCCCGTAAAATTAGAAGGCATCTCGGTATGTTAAAATAGTAGTGTTGCCCGTAAAATTAAAATAGAACCTTGTGTGATAAAATAGTATTGCCCATAAAATTAGAAGGCTGTTCAGTATGTAAAAAAAAAGTACTAATGCTCGTCAAACTAAGAGAATTTTGTATCTTTTACGGCAGCACTAAACTATGTTTGATATAAAAGCTTATTATTTATTAAGGGAATTATATTACGTCTGTTTATTCAATGAAATAGGTAACAATTCTAATGGCTTTTGATATATTTTTACAGCTATGAAATTTTTAAATTACGTTTTCTCAGATTTCGTTTTCACACAAATTTATGATTTTCAAAATGCTGAAACTGCTTCATATATTTAAGAAGAGACTTAATTCTTTTAACGTTTAACAGAACGTACTTAAAAGAGTTAAGAATGGGTTTTGAAATTTATTGATTAGTCTTCGTGATAAAAAATAGAAAGTGAATGTCTATGTAAAAATTTCAGGGAAAAAAAAAAAAAGATTTTTGTTATACTTTAATTTTTAATATTTTTTATTTTAAAGATATTCCAAAACCCATCCTTAATTCTTTTAAATAGGCTCTATTAAATATATTTTTTTCTATATCTATTTTTATACCTATTTTTTATATCTTTTTTTTATCTATAGAAAGTTTAGCATTTGAAGATCATGAATTCATGAAAAAAAAAAATGCAAACTGAGAAAACGCAATTTAAATATTTCGAATCTTGAGGGGGGGGGGGGGGAGGAAGCATAAAAAACAATAAAAACTTTTGCCTGAATATATATTTCATTGAACAAGCCTAATGTAGTTCCATTTATAAATATTAAATGGAAAAATAAGATTTTATATGACACCTACAGCAGTACTGCTGTAAAAACTACCACGTCTCCTTAAATAAAAAAGGATTACGTAGAAAAAACTATACAATTCTCTGTTTTACAAGTATATGATTATATGCAAAATTTTCTATTCCCCCCCCCCCCCCCCCGGCAAAAAAAAAAAAAAAAAAAAAAAATGTATTTGTATGAATATTACAGATAGATTTCCAATAGAGGTCAATATTATTAAAACCTTTTATCAGCTTTCCGATTTCCTTTACTATAATGGTAAACCTGAACGTAAATGCTTTTGTATTTTCAAACTATGTCTATACTATTCAAAAAATGAATATTTTTAACTGTTAATCTGCATACTCTTCTTAAAACCTGTCTCTTATAGTCTTATCATTTTTAGAATTCACAGAAGAAACTTTTATCAAATATTTAAATTCAAGATTTATATGGTAAGTAAAATGCACTTACCCTGTATATGAGTATCCTATGAGGCTTGCAGAACCAGATGAATTTATTCCATGTATGAAAAGAAGAACCAATTTCTATTTTCTTTTATAAATATCTTTTCTGCTAAGCTATTCAAAAGATAATTTCAAATATATAAATAATGATGTTTCAATTTAATTAAACCAGCCTCATTTAGCTTGGTTTGTGTATTAGGAAATTATATATTATTTTATGTTGCATTCTTTTTTGTGGGAATAAAATATGAACCCACGTATTATCATTTTAATCACATCTTTTATTATGAAAAACTGAACATCGAAGAAGGAGAAAAGAAAAAAAAACGAAAAATACATTATTACATGTACATAGAAACACAGACGGCCAATCAGAAAAACAAATGCGTCATAGCGTCGTCACAATGTAGATGTATATATGCATGAAGAAATAAAAGAGTCAAATGAAATGTTTTTAGAATAATATGAAAATGAAAGTTTTTGTAATTATTGAAAGAATGTCATTTTGAGTTTATTTCTCACCAACACCCCTGCGTAAACTCGATGACATTTAATCACAGTTCAACAAGGAAATTCGCAATTTTCGAAAAGAATGTCTCGGCAGAGGCTTCGTGAGCACATCGGCGATCATATTTTCCGTGCTTACATACTCAATCTTTATTGTGCCCTGCTCAACAAGGTCTCGAATCAGATGATACCTTAGTTCGATATGCTTAGTTTTCTGTCGAAACTTGTCGTTTTCCGCTAATTTAATGCAAGAAAGGTTGTCTTCATAGAGTGTAATAGGACAATTTTGTTGCATATCAATTTCTTCAAAAAGGTTTATAAGCCATTTTACTTCTTGCGCGGCACTTGCTGCAGAAATATATTCCGCTTCTGCTGATGACATTGATACAGATTTTTGTTTTTTGCTTGTCCAGTATACAGTATTTGCTCCTATGCAGAACAAATTTCCTGTTGTAGACTTACGATCACTGGGATCGTTTGCCCAGTCGGAATCTGCATATACCCTCAAGACAGGCTCTTCAATATTATTATATGTCAATTTAAGATTAATTGTACTTTTTAAATATCTCATTAATCTTTTTACCGCTTCCCAGTCTTTTGCTCTTGGGCGCTCATTTCTTCTACTCAAAATATTTACCGCGGCGCTAATATCCGGACGTGACACGGTTGAAATATATAACAATGCGCCTACAGCCTGTCTATATTGTGTATTTTCTGGTAAAAGGTTTTCCTCGTCATTTAATTTTATGTAACCTGTGTCCATAGGAGTGTCTGTAGGTTTTGAATTTTCTAAACCGTATTTGACTATAAGTTCTTGTATTTTGTGTGTTTGATCAAGAGTCATTGTATTTTCATTAGGACGATTAATATTTATCCCAAGATATTGTTTTGCTTCTCCCAAGTCTGTTAACGGGTATTCTTGTTTTAGTTTGTTTACAATTTCATTTATTTGTTGATCATTCCCCGCTATTAACAAATCATCGACATACACAAGTACATAAGTAGTTACATCGTTTTGTTTACGTTTATAAAGACACTTGTCGAATTGACTTTGAATAAAGCCTAAGTTAAGTAATGACTCATTCAATTTTAAATTCCATGCTCTCGCGGCCTGCTTTAGCCCGTATATTGCCTTTTTTAATTTACACACCTTATGTTCTTCCCCGGATACCACGTATCCTTCTGGCTGATGCATATAAACATCTTCACTCAATTTACCGTGTAAAAATGCAGTCTTGATATCAATATGTCTAAGACTTAAATTCTTATAAAGACTCATTGCCAAAAAACTTCTCAAGGTTGTGTGAGACGCCACTGGGGCGAAAGTCTCATCGTAGTCTATTCCATATTTCTGTGAAAAGCCCTTCGCAACCAGCCTAGCTTTGTATTTTTCAACACGGCCCTGACTGTTATATTTTGCTTTGAATGCCCATTTGCACCCTACTATTTTCATCCCTGGTGAAACCTCAACTAAATCCCAGGTGTCATTCTGCTTGAGTGAATTTATTTCATCTAATGTAGCATTGATCCAATTTTCCTTTTCTACAGGGTTTTCCATACTTATTATATCATCCCAGCATTTTGGTTCACTTATTCTTTCATTGTGTAATGTGAATGCGAATCTATCTGGTGGTACCCCTTTATTAGATCTTTGTGATCTACGTGGAGTATTTTGAGAATTATCTGACACAACACTATCATTAGTTTCATCTATCTCTGAGTCTATTATTTGCAAATTTGGTGATGGATTTTTATTATCACTTTTCTCATCATTGTTTTGTGATGTGTCATATTTAAGTATCGCTTGTTTTTTATTTTCTACAAATTTTACGGTTCGACTAATAATTATGTTTTTGCCATTTGTACAGATCCTATATCCTTTACTTCTATTGTCGTACCCTACGAATATACCTTCCTGTGCCGTATTATCTAATTTTCCTCTGTGTACCTTTTGTACGTATGCATAGGCACGACAACCAAATGGTTTTAACATTGATAAGTCAGGTTTTCGACCTGTCCATAATTCATAAGGTGTCAATTCACACGAAGATGTTGGGAGTCTATTTTGCAAGTAAACTGCGGTATTTATTGCCTCCCCCCAGAAAGAATTTGGTAAATTGCCATCTTTTAATAAACAACGTGCCATTTCAACTAAGGTACGATTTTTACGTTCAGCAGTTCCATTTTGAGAAGCTGAATAGGGAACAGTGAATTGGTGGTCTATACCTAATTTTGTTAAGTATTCATTTAATTCTGTCCCGGTATACTCTCCTCCGTTGTCGGAGCGGATTGCATGCAAAGTTCGTCCGAATTTATTTGATGTCATTGCGATATATTCCCTCAATTTTGCAAAAACTTCATCCTTTTTTCTCAGTAGGTATATTACTGTAAATCGACTAAAATCGTCTATAAAAGTTAAAAAATAGTATTTTCCACCGACCGTGGGGGTTGTCATTGGTCCACACAAGTCAGTGTGTACCAACTCTAGTGCTTTAGTTGCCCTAAACTGAGCCTTTTTGGGATAAGGATTGTCCGTTAATTTAGTTAATATGCAAGTTTCACATGCATTATCATGTTTGCAGTTGTCTAGTTTTATCCCAACTGCCATGTTGTTGTTTACCAATCGTTTTATATGACTAATGTTTCTATGGCCTAATTTAATGTGCCATTTATCAATGCAATTTGTATTTTCACATATTTTTACCATGTTTATAGTGTGTGTTGTATCATAGTTAACTTTGCATTCGTATAAATTGTTGTTAATGTAACCTTCAATGCATGTTTCTCCTTCATGCATTATTTTGCATGATTTGTTTTCAAATATTGCTACACAACCATTTTCAGTAGCTTCTTTTACAGATATGAAGTTTGTCTCTATCTCTGGTACATATAAAACATTTTTCAATATTATAGTATTATGTGTGTTATTGGAATTTATGGTGTTTAATTTCACAGACCCATGACCCAGGGATTCTATCTCCTGTCCATTCGCGATTGTTACGCGTGAATTATTATGATTAAATTCATGAAATTTATTCCTATCATTGCATACATGCGTTGAACAACCTGAGTCTACATACCAATTGTTAGATTTCTCACCGATAAATAGAGTGAATATTTTATCGTTAGGTTTTTTATTTTCACTCTCAGTAATAAGAGCCCTATCCGCGTTATGTCTGTCTTGAGAGTACATACCAGATTTGAAAGTTGATCTGGCATTGCTGGCTTTTGTTTGTTTCAGAGTCTTTTCTTTATTTTTATTTTTAAGATGCCAGCATTCTTCAATTGTATGCGATTTTTTTTTACAATAACGGCAGAACTTTGAATTTTCTGGTTTCGGTTTAAATTTAACCTTTAACACTGAATTATTTTCAGATTTGTTTTCTTTTCTTTTAGAAAATTCATCAATCAATTTCGAGCGTATAAACTCTGGTACAAGATCCTTTTCATCACGCGATTCTAAAGCGGTAATTAATACATCATAACTTGGAGGTAAGGAACAGAGCATCAGGGCTGAAAGGTGCCTGTCATTTATTTCTTCTCCGAGCGATACTAACTTATCTCGCAATTGATAGATGTTAGTTAAGTGGTCTATCATATCGCCACCTTCAGTTAATTTCGTAGAGTAAAGCTTTCTAAGCAAAAATAGTTTACTGCTGAGGGTTGAACGCTCATGTACAGCTTTTAAGGCGTTCCAGCATTCTTTAGCGGTCTCAAGATTTTTAACATGGATTATTTGATTATCCTCTATTAAGAGGTTTATAATGGCTCGTGCTTTCCTATTTTTGTTATTCCATGTGTCCGTAATAGGATTCGGAGCATCGTTAAGAACCACGGAATATAAATCTTCCTTTTGGAGAAACATTTCTAATTTAAATTTCCACACATCATAATTTTGTGCGTTAAGTTTTTCAATTATAGTGTCCTTGAGGATACTCATTTTAATATTTCAATTTTGTTTTGTTTCTAGTTTATAATAACTACAATTTTATATTTAATCATTCATATGTTTATTTTAAACATTCTTTTATTTCTATACTTTCGTTTTCAAGAAACAAAAAGAAAACATATTTATTTATTTTCGCTTACATTTTTTTATCATTATTATTAGCAAAATAATATTATTTTAAATGAAGCAAATGTTTCTTCAAATATGCAAAGAAAAAAAAACTGTCAAGAATAAATTCAAAGTTTCGATTTAGCGCGTCAGTAGCATAATCTTTTAGAATTCACAGAAGAAACTTTTATCAAATATTTAAATTCAAGATTTATATGGTAAGTAAAATGCACTTACCCTGTATATGAGTATCCTATGAGGCTTGCAGAACCAGATGAATTTATTCCATGTATGAAAAGAAGAACCAATTTCTATTTTCTTTTATAAATATCTTTTCTGCTAAGCTATTCAAAAGATAATTTCAAATATATAAATAATGATGTTTCAATTTAATTAAACCAGCCTCATTTAGCTTGGTTTGTGTATTAGGAAATTATATATTATTTTATGTTGCATTCTTTTTTGTGGGAATAAAATATGAACCCACGTATTATCATTTTAATCACATCTTTTATTATGAAAAACTGAACATCGAAGAAGGAGAAAAGAAAAAAAAACGAAAAATACATTATTACATGTACATAGAAACACAGACGGCCAATCAGAAAAACAAATGCGTCATAGCGTCGTCACAATGTAGATGTATATATGCATGAAGAAATAAAAGAGTCAAATGAAATGTTTTTAGAATAATATGAAAATGAAAGTTTTTGTAATTATTGAAAGAATGTCATTTTGAGTTTATTTCTCACCAACAATCATTACAAAATATTTCCAAAATGTACATCTTTATTTGAATTGTTAAAATCTTTCACTCTCAGATCGTTAACTTCGGTAATTTTAATACATCAAATACAAAATTAAGTGTATGTTTTAGAAATATTTAAAAAAAAAAAGAAAAAAAAAAAAAAAACACCCTTTAAGATGTCACAGAAAATATAGTTATCAATATACATACATTGAGGAGATAGGTTTTGAGATTGCGATAGCATTCCATAACCATAGGATTAGAATTTATGAAAGAAATCATAGAGCTAACTGATAAGGGGGACCTAAGTGGCTATGCTCATATCATAAAAGAAACTCACAAGCTGTTAATCCCACGAGGTCGTATGCTTGATAAATTATTTGATTGCACTGTTTTTAAATTTTGGTTGCAGTTTTTTGTTCTGATGTAAAAAAAAAAAAAAAAAACTGCACATGAAATTGAAAAAAATATGCAATTAAAAAATGTTCCAAGAACCTGCTGCCATGGATTAACATTAGCTTGTCTCTTCATGAACGTAGCCTCTCAAATGTAACAATATGAGTAATCACCAATAATATGATCACTAATCAAATTTTTAGAGAACTGATATTTAGAAATATTTTTTTCTGGCATTTTTAAACTTTCACTTACCACTAAAATTTAACAGAAATTTCTCATTTATTAAATAAGTCAAAATTTTAGTGGCAAGAAAGAACTACATAAAAGGTGGCAATTATGTGGCAGCTATAGTTCATAACATTTGTATTCAGAACTTAGAATTACGTTTAGATGTATTACATTTTTTCATCAAATTAAGACTGAATTTCATCACGAAAATAAAACTTGTTTATGCTTAATATAGCATTGATAAAAAAAAAAAAATATATATATTCATATTTCAAACGTATAAAACATTTGTTTAGTAGTTTGTAGCCTACAAAGATAGTTACCAATTTCTAGAGTTAACATGAGATACTATACTACTGTATTCAAGATATCTTTTCTAACTTTTACTATAGTACTTTATAAAGTTATTCTTTTATATGCTGTGTAACTTTTTTTACTTCAAAGAGAATTTATATCAAATAATACAGAAAAATCATAAATGAAGTTTTGAAATTTCTTATTTGTTAAAGAATCAATATGTAATATTTTTACTTTCAAAATTTTGTTTGACTGAATCTTGAATTAGGATTTATAAAAAAGCTTGCGAAATCTGGAAATTTAGATATGAAATCAATGCCATTATAATATTTAAGTATGAGAAAATATGAAAGACTGTAAAACTAAACATGAAAATATTCAGAATAAAACAGGAACAAAATATATTTAAAAAGTAAAATTTTAACATTTCTAATGGGATATAAGACTCTTTGCAAAAAGATTCCCCCTCCCCAATTTTTAATTCAACAGGAAATTTTTAAAATTTTCTTTCTACACACCTAAAACTTTTGTGAGTGAAATTATTCGTAGAAAAACTTTTGTTTTGAGGAATACAAAAGCATAGGGAAAGAATCTTAAAATTAAAAAAGTTTCTAAACAATATGTATATACATTAAGAAGAAGAAAAATTCTTTTGAATATTTTTATCAAGAACTCATCCAATATAAGAAAAGAAAATATTTACAACATATTTATTTATTAAGCATACCATTTTCAATTAATTACTAGACATACATAATTAGAGATTAAATTATAAACTTTACATTGATTTATATTAGCTTCATTTAATATTAAGTTTTTTCACTTTTGCATTTATATTCGATCTTCTGGTTCTTTTGGGTGATTTCGATCTTTTTTCTCGTTTAATACACCAGCAGGCCCTATTAAAAAATATATAAACATTATATTAATACATACTATTTATTAATAGACGATGCTACTCTACTACTTACATTCTAATAAATATTGCAAATACTAAATAAACATACAAACACAATTTCAGCTGTGTCTCAAAAAAAAAAAAAAAAAAAAAAAAAGAAAATCCTAACTATTAATTTATTAAACACCACACTTTGAAACTTCATTTAGATTTAAAAAAAAATTATTGAAAATTCATGAGATTAAATTTTGCACAATCCTAAACCACTAATATGAACTTTTTGCTCTTCAGTTTGTTTCTTTCAGTAGAAAGCTTATGAAAAGTTCAAACGAGGAGGAGTTACTGTAATTAAGGCATTTACAGAAGAACAAGTTGAGAATAGAATTAACCCGATCAGGTTATCGTATTTTTCGGCACCTTGTCAGTTTATCATAGGTTGCTGAAGACCCAGGCAATGTTCAAACACGTAAATTGTAATGAAAGAAAATGTGATAAAATTCTTAAATACTTCTAATTTAAGGGCAGACAATGAATATTGCAAAATAAATTTAAACAAATATTTCATATTTCATCAGAAATACACTCATTTCTATAAAATTCCGGCATCTACTAAAAATTTATAACTTTTGAATAAATTGAGATATTTGGAAAATTCAAATTGCATAATAAAGTTTAAGAATGGTATTTTTACGAAAAAAGTCATGGACACGGTACATAGGTATTTCTTTTATACGTGGATTCTGACGGTTGAAACATAAGAAAAATAGCTCGGGTATCCAATGACCCATTATAAACTGATCGGGTTAATATTATTAAATGTACAGGAATCTTAACAAAATATAACTCTAATTAAAAAGAAAATCACAGTTAAACGACGCTATTTATTGATCATTATATATAGAAACAATACTTCTTCAAATACTGCCAGCATCAAGGCTTAATTTCTAATTAAAAAGCATTAAAGTCTAACTACCACAGCGTATGTATCCTTCTAAATATTTATATCGTATTTTTTACAGTTTTTTTTTTTTTTTTTTTTTTTTTTTTTTTAAGCAGAAAAACACTTTTTAAAATATATGATTAAAATGAATGAAAAGTTATTAAGTATTTATAATTAAGCGAGGTTGGTTGGTTCGTTGGTTGTAGAATTTAAGGCCGATTGACTCCGTATGTGTCCTAGGCATACAGTGGGAATGCCGTCAATGGGGGTCTTTATAAGGGGTCCTAGCTCGTATTTACGCTAGTTTCGGAGGAAACCATGGAAAACTCCGAACGGTTAGGTCGATGAGTGCGAACTGGAATCGAACCCGGCACCTCCCATCTACCAGCTTTTAGCGCAGAACCGCTCGGCCACTGGTGGGCATAATTAAGCGAGGGAAAGTTAAAAAAATCTGAAAAGGATTTTCTTTCCTTATCAGATAACAAACTAAAACAAGCAGACGAAACACATTCTATAAGTTACATAAACATATCGTTGGGTATTTTAACTTTTAAAACTATATTTTCGGCTACAGCAACGGGTACTAGAGAGCGTATACTTACACGTGTATAACGCAGTATTTATAAACATTAAGATGAACTTTACAAGTTTTGTTGGGTTTAAACTTTTTTTTATATTTATTTTAATTTATTACTCGAAGTATACTGGGCCTGGCTCAATTTCTGGGAGAAGGTGGAAGGGGGGGGGGGGAATTCACAAAATTTTACGTTAAAAATATCTTATCTAAATACCCCAGGTTTTTTTTTTTTTTTTTTTTTTTTTTTTTTTTTTTTCGTGTTTTGTTAACTGTGTTTTATTTATATATATGAAGAAAATTTTAAAATATCGTTGGACTAAGTGAAGTAACTTTATTAAAGTCAGAAACATATTGACTTTTTTGCCAAAATAAATTTCCCAATCAGTCTTGTTTTATCGCCTGCTATAGATCATACTATAATAACAACCTTTTTTCTTTCTGGAGGAGGGGAGAGGATTGGATTTTCAAAGAGGGAATGAAAAGTAGAAAGTGCCACGGGCACAAAAATTTGTGACTCGGGCCCTGAAAGTAGAAGCGAAATTTAGCACAAATTAAACTATATTTAGCATACACATGAATTATTTAGTAAGAAAACACCTAAATTTATGATCTGTAATCCGACAAATATGTGCAGGCTTCTTAGTACATGCTTTTCGCAAGCGTTACAAAACTTAAAAATATAAATACGATACATATTAAAAAAACATATTTAAATAATTTATGACGTAACAAACCTTTAACTAACTTACCTTGTAATTCAACTTGCAATTCAAAAAGTATACTGTTAAACTTGATTTTCAATATCTGTATTGAAGTGACGGAAATCAAACAGTCGGGAGCAATCGGGCATGTTTGTTGTGAAAATAAGAACTTTTAGCCGGCCAGGTGGTTCGGTCGGTAGGACCTGCCTTCCGAATCTTATGGTCCCAGGTTCGAATCCTGGTGCGGGCATGGATGTTTGTGTTGTCTTATGTCTTCAAAAATATTGTGTACTTGTATAATAAAAAACTTGTAAACCCTTGTGGTGTGGATTTTTCGAGATATAAGCGGCCCTCGAGGCAAGCAATAAATCTCAGTACTCATCAAACCAAACCAAACCAAAGAACTTTTATTTGCTATTCCTTTTCTATAACAATACTCTGTAGAAAATATGTATATATTGGCAACAAAAATTCTATGAATTAAAATAGGAAAACAATAGCTCTTTGTACGAATGTGTACATAAAGGGCGCATTCGAAAGTATTTCCCAGTCACTTCCCGAGTTGGGAAATGACGTCACGCGGGAAGTTCGGGAAATGACCGGGTTATTAGTACTTCCGAACACATTTCATCTTCCCGGGAAACAAAAATATAAACAAACATGGCGGAGCATAGAAGAAAATATATATTTTGAAAAATAACCTCAAAATTTAGAAAAATAACCTCAATATTTAGAAAAATAACCATTCACTAATTCAAATTGCGCTAAAATGAGCACCGACGAAGCATTCAATCCACGTGTGTTGTGTCACGTGATTCAATTTCCCACACTTCCCAACGAAATATTTCGGGAAGTTCGGGACAAGTCTGGTCGACCGATCAAAAGCTTTCGAACACCATTTGCAACTGACCAGGCTTCCCGGGAAGTACTTTCGAACAACTTTTCTTCTTCCCGGTCGACCGGGCTTCCCAGGAAATACCTTCGAATGCGCCCAAAATCTCTCAATCGATAAAAATACAATTATATTTTTCCTTACAAATACGGAGTGTTTTTTATGACGTCACAGAAAAGCTAACACTTTACATTTGAAAAGATTTGACCATAAAAATACAGTTTTATGGCATATTTGAGCTATTTTGGTAGATTAAGGATTACATGCAAACGGAACGCTTGCAATTTTGATGACGTAAATTTTGTAAGTTTGTTGCAAATACAGTCGGCAGCAAAAGTAACAGAGCACTAGCGAAAATTCCTATGTTAAAAAAAAAAAAATAAATAAAATAAAGCAGATTTGTTAAATAAATCCTTGTCGAATCCTGTTCTTAGTCAGTTTGAGAACACGATTCGACAAGGATTTATTTAACAAAACAGTGTTAAGTGTGCTTTTTTTCATATAGGAATTTTTGCTAGTGCTCTCGGATACTTTTGCTGCCGATTGCAGTCATACATTTGGAACGCCTGCAAACGGTTTGCAACTGGAAGTGTTTCATTTGTATGTACCCCTAACGGCTTTTGCCCGTAAAAAAAAAAAAAAAAAATCCAGTGTTCCACAATTATACTTTCATAACATTAATTTACGGATTATGACCGTTTAGGTACCAAAACGGTCATTTCTCCTAAAACTATGCGGTCAAATGCCGTTATTTTGCATTTTTTTTAACAGTGTATATACGTATACCTACACACACATGCAATGTATTTTGATACAAATTAAAAGCATCCATATACATTTATTCACACATACAACGAGCAGTAATCATGTTTAAATCTTAGTAGAAATTTAAAAGATCTCGGAAAATTAGAGATTGCCTAAAAGCTTTGGCTATCTGTTTATCTTGAACTCAAATAAAAATGAGAACGATGTCCTTTCATAGTCCCACTTAATCATTTTTCTTACTGACAATTTTTAACAAAAAACAGTTAATCCTCTTGATCGATTAGGGAATGGTGACCGTGCTCTCTGGCACGATAGATTGATTATCTTGAAATGGTGAGAGAATAAGCTGCCAGGTGTAAGATGTGCTCACAAATCGCACCGTCCGGAAGTAGTAAGTAACCCCGGGAAATATTTATCTAAATCCCACTGGTAGATTCCCAGACACCACCCTAAAGTGTTTCGACCCCTCTCAAGGGTTGTGATTGCTTTTGTTAAAAGCTGTCAGGGAAAAGAGCGATAAAGTCTAGCTATGGCAGTCTGCACTATTCGTTTAAATTGGAGCATGTTCCCTTTTTCGTTCAAGATAACTGTTATCGGAGAATTATTTGTACTAACTAGAGGGTGAAAGTGAAAGAGTAATATTTTTACAATCCTTATAAGATTGATAGAAAAAGAGCAGAATTTCTAACGCATTTAAAATTGTAAATTTTGTATTCTCTTTAATTATCTTTTACAAGTTTATAAAAATTAAATAAATAAACTAATTAATTAAATAATTCATAAATAAATTCATAAATATTAGAATCGCCCGGTGGTTGAATCTTTATTACTTTTTTAAAGTAAGCATTGAAATAAAAAATATAAAAATCCAAAATTTAAGTATAAAAAATGTTCTTAGAAATTACACTATCCATCAAAATAAATAAATAATGAAATGAATGAATAAACAAATAAAATTAAAATTAATAAATATAAGTAAATATCATCATCTTTTTACTTTCCAAACACTATAGTGAGGAAAGTATTGTAATCATGTCAAAAATCCGAAATTTTAAAATTGTAAATTTTGTTTTCTCCATAATTATCTTTTACAAGTTTATAAAAATTAAACAAATAAACTAATTAATTAAATAATTCATAAATAAATTCATAAATATTAGAATCGCCCGGTGGTTGAATCTTTATTACTTTTTTAAAGTAAGCATTGAAATAAAAAATATAAAAATTCAAAATTTAAGTATAAAAAATGTTCTAAGAAATTACACTATCCATCAAAATAAATAAAAAATGAAATGAATGAATAAACAAATAAAATTAAAATTAATAAATATGAGTAAATATCATCATCTTTTTACTTTCCAAACACTATAGTGAGGAAAGTATTGTAATCATGTCAAAAATCCGAAATTCAGATTTTGATGTTTCTATACGTTTCGAGGTCCTCTGAGTCCGTTTTCACTATTTTTACGATGATGTATGTATGTGTATATATATGTGTGTATGTATGTGTGTATATATGTGTGTGTGTATGTATGTGTGTCTGTGAGTGAACACGCTAGCGTCTAAACACTTTGTTCAAATAAGCTGAAAGTTGGTACATATATTGCAAGTCACCAAAGTACGAACCCTATTGATTTTGGTGAATCTAGCACTTATAGTTTTTTTACAGGGACACCAGGAAAAATTCTTTATCATTAAGGCCTATTGGGCCAAATTTTTAAAAGTGCGATAGCGTCTAAACGTCTAATTAATCTGAGCAAAAAATTTGTACACATGTTATAGGTCATAGTTGCACGATTTGTATAGATTTAGGTGAATTTAGCACTTACAATTTTTTTACAGGGTCACAAAGAAAAATTCTTTATCATTATGGCCTATGGGGCCAAATTTTTAAAAGTGTGATAGCGTCTAAACACCCCTAATCAAATATTTCTGCAATCTGCATAAAGAAAATCAAGATAAAATGGCAATTATTTGTAGAAAAAGAGCAGAATTTCTAACGCATTTAAAATTGTAAATATTGTTTTCTCCAGAATTAACTTTTATAAGTTTATAAAAAGTCTGATGAGAATCGGGATCCCGATGGAAAAGTTTAACGGCAAACAACGAAGTTAGTAAAGGTTTTTAATGTATTAATTTAGTAATTTCACTTCGTTTTTTAATTAATATAGTTTAATGTTAGGTAAATAAGTTAATTAAGTAAATAAACTAATTAATTAAATAAATAATTAGAATATTGAATTCAAATGTGGAAAAAATGTTTATTGATTTATTATCTTTAAATATGAACAGATATTACAATTTTTTAAATAAATTTAAAAATAATACATCAGTTAATGCAACTAAAATATGCTGTTTAAGAAAATATGATAAACTGTCATTAATTCATTATAGAACTTTAAAAAATAAAAGGATCGAAGGAAAATTTTATAGTAAAAAATAGAACAAACCTCTTACCGATTTTAATGAAACTTTGTATAATCATGTACAATTTGTGAAAAAATTACAGTAAGTGTCAAACATACTTGGAGGAGGGGGGGGGGGGGAGGGGACAGAGGAAAATATATTAAATTTTTAAATTACCATTTTAGCAATTTTAATAATATATTACCACTTAATTTTTATGAAGATTACAATGAGTGTATTATATACCTGGAGGGGGGCAGGGGAGGGGGGGGGGTAGATGGAAATAAAATATATTTTCCTTTAAAACACCCTATTATAGATTTAAACAAAAACTTTGTATAATAACATACAATTTGTGAAAAAAATCACAATAAGTATCAGACATACTTGGGGTGGGGGTAGGGTTAAAGAGAGGGGGGAGACAGAGGAAAATAAAATATTTTTTAATATCACCATTTAACCGATTTTACCTAATTTCTCCTTGTAAAATTGATGCGTAACATCAACGAGAGTGGAAGTGTTGTGTTCCATTTCTACATAGGGCGGGGGAGGACAAAAGAGACAGATTAAAAGAAGAAAATTCATTTTTGAATAACTTTTTTACAGATTTAAATCATGTATCGATTTTTTGCATAACTCACTATAATTATTCATTAATAGTAATCGATACACACAAAATATAAATAAACAATAAAACAAACGATAATAAGTGTTGTTTAAAAAGATTATTTTATTTTCCATCTGTCCCCCCCCCCCCCCCCACCTTATCAACTTTAGTTAACTTTCACTATAATTTTAATAAAATGAAAGTGATATTCGTACAAAGTTTCATATAAGTAGGTAGCATGGTGATATAAAAACAAACATTTTCTTCACTCTGCCCCCCCCCCCTCCTTAGCAAATCGTCCAGATATGTGTACACTCACTGCAATTGCAATTTTTCATAAGCAGAAAGTTACATAGATACAAAGTTTTTTTTTTAATCGACAATGCGGTTGTTTAAAGAATAATATATTTTACTTCTATCTGCGTCCCCCTTCCCCCCCCCCCCAAATATATATTGCACTCATTTTGAGATCTTCATAAAAAGCAAGTGATAGCTATAGAATATGTCTTTAAAATCGGAGATATAAAAAATGGAGATATAGAAAATGGAGATATAAAAAATATTTTATTTTCCTCTGTCCTCCCCCCCCCTTCGTCTTTAACCCCCCCCCCCCCATCCTTAAGTATGTCTAACCTTACTGTGATTTTTTTCACAAATTGTACGTTATTATGCAAAGTTTTTGTTTAGATCGATGATAGTGTAGTTTAAAGAAGAATACATTTTATTTCCATTGGTCCCCCTCCCCCCCCCCAGGTATATAATACACTCATTGTAATATTCATGAAAATTAAGTGGTAGTTATAGAATATATCATTAAAATCTCTAAAATGGTGATATAAAGAGTCTTTATGGGAGTGAGCTATTTTCAAAACTATAACCATATTATTTAATATTTTAGAGAATATAACATTTTACATGCTGAAAAAATCATTAGTGAATCAATCATTAGTGACGTTATAAAATGTTTCATAACTTCTATCGACAAAAAAAAAAAAAAAAAAAAAAAAAAGCTAGATTCATTGTAGTAGTTCAGTCCATAAAACAACTCCTCTAGCGTATTTTGTCAAAGTTTCATAAGATTTATATAATAACTTTTGGAGTTATGATGTTTTGTGAAAAAGCAAAATGTTAAAAATCTCATTCTGAGAAAAAGCAAAAAACGTAATTAAAAACCAGATTTTACCTATTAAATAAAAAATAATTTTAATAACTTTCCTGATTTATTTCAAAGTTTTTTATTTCTTCTTATTATTTTTAAATTCATTTTATATTCAGTAACAAATTTTGATGCTTATACTGAGTAAAACTTTTATGAAAACAAACATTTCCGGTCACTTCTGGTTTCAAAAAGTTGCGAGTGACTAATATTTAGATGCCTGTAACTCAAATTCTAAGCAAGATAGAAACAAAATTCAAACTGATTTAGAAAGTTTAAATGTCAGGCTTTAATACTAAACCAAAAATAAAAAATCTTAGTTTTGACTGAAAATTGCATTTTAAAGGTAGGCAGGCGCCTTAAAAAGTATGTAGGAAAGAATTTAAAACTGAAGCTGTAGGAGATTTGTCCACAATAAAACATTAATAGACTATTACTTTTTTCCCCCAGATATTTTCGAGTGTGTAAAATTATTACCTCGCTTTATCTTAAAAATATATAGAGAGTATTATACAATGCTATAATTAACTGAAAAATTCCATAATAAAAAGTATAGACGAAAAAAAAAAAAAAAAGTAATTTTCTTTCTTTCTTTTTTACAAGTAACTATGTATAACAAAAAAAAAAAAAAAATCGACAAATAATGACAAAAAATTAATAGTTTCCAAGTGGTCGTATATTAAAGCTGTAGAGCAAATGGTCTGGATATTACAAATTTCTTTCTATTATGGAAAAGAAATTATACTGATTTTTAGCATAATATTTCATTTTAAGAAATGGGGTACTAATTGTTATGAATTTCAATTTAACATTGAATATGGGAATTTCTGTAACTTTTTTTTTTTTTTTTTTTTTTTTAATCTTTTGTTATAGACTATTAACACGTTGAGCGCCACGCAAATTCTTAAAATCCATTAAAATTCCATAATGATACCTCCTGTAATAAATGAACATTAAGCAAATTTTAATAATTTTTCAATCATTAAATGTTATATTTTTAGTCTTATATCCTATTTTATATGCGCACCGATGGTTGACGCGGCTTTATATCATATTTGACACTGTCTGCCACCGATGGCTGACAGGGCGCTCAATGTTTTAATTTTTAATTTTTACTGCTTTTACTTTAGGGGTAAAACTTTCACTGAAATGTTTGAAGTATAACAGGTTCTGCACACTCCTAAAGTTTCAAGATGATTCCTTCAGTACTTAAAGATATATGACAAAATGTCTAGTATCTAGAATGACTGACATGGCGCTCAACATGTTAATATCGGTTTTCAATAAAAAGCAAAGCAGCGAATAGGCGGGCAGAGCTTTGCAGTGGTTCATAAGTAAAGCGAGTAGAGTGGAGTCGAATCATCATTCATTAGGTCAATTATATGTCTTCTGAGTGCAATTCTCTTCAAAAAGTGCACATAATACTTGTATAATGTGTAATAGGAGTCGTGTGGTTGTTCTTTTTTTAACGCATTAGCGCCCAGTATCCTCATTTGAGGACAGCTAATAAAATGACACGTATATTTTTTGTGGTTTCTTGGAATGATTTCTGTTTTTTAGTGACAGTTTATAGCGTCACTCTAAATGATCCCTGAAAGTTTTATGTGCCTACTATTAATTATTATTTCATAATGTGGATAGTCATTTTAAGATTTTTCATTCGTCGCACATACATTTGCTTTTTGCGCAGGTATACTAACTTAAATCAAGTTGAATAATAATATATATTATAATACTTTACTTTTGAAATCTTCGTCAACATATAACAGGATATTAATCTGTTATCTCAAAGTTTTTCTATCTCGAAGTTTTCTCGCTAGAACACTAAACGTCAATAAATGAGGATAGCCTTGAAATTTAAAACTATCAGAAGAATTGTTTAAGTTAATATATTTTTCTGTCAGTTGTGTATATTAATTTAGAAGTGAAATAATCAGCTAATAATATTTTACAAAATTAATTTGGGCGTTAACGGGTTAATTACCCAAGATTACTATGAGCTCTTGATGCTCAATTAGCTTTCGTGCTAAGTATACTATTCTCAGAAATAATTTTTTTTTATGTTTTCTTTCATTATTCATATAAAAAAATATTTCATGTTTAAAAAGAAAAGATTGGTAAATTGTTTTTGGCGCTAAATGTAAACTAATATTTAAATGACTAACTTTTAAAACTATTATAATATTATTTTCTTATTTTAATTAAATAAAAATAATAATAATAATGAACATTTCAAAAATGGGGCTTCGAGATGCACTAAGACACCTCAAGCGAATTCTTGTTGAATCTCTTGACTGTACGAGTACCAACCGTACGCTTCGTTGTCCACAGACACACCGACACGCACAAACATTGGTTTTATATAAATAAAATATATTTATATTAAATTCCCTTTAAAATTCCTTCTTTTATAAGTTTACGTTTTTTGTAACCAAAAAAATATTAAAATTAGAAAAATAATTTTATTAACTTTTTAATACATTTAAGTTAATATATAACTGTTCAAATAAATTTAAAACACCAAACTAACTTATTTAAGTTAACTACTTATCTAATCGGCTTCTGTGGGTTTCTGTGGTGAATTATTTTCAACTGTTTGGTTTCCGTTCTCATTCTTTTCATTATTGTCATTAAAAATTATATATATTTGTGTGTGTGTGTGTGGGGCGGGGGGATTTTTTATTATTATTATTATTATTTTTTTTTTTTTTACCTAAATTGTAAAATTATTTTTTTTTCTTTTACTAGACAGTTGTTCTGCGTAATACTGCTCAAATAAAGTGAGATATATGTAATATTTAATTCCGTAGTTTAAGTAATTTTAAAAGATTTTTTTCCGTGCAATTATTTACCAATTCATTCACTGTATTCAATAAAAAACAGCAAATTATCAGCTTCTTTATCAATCTTCTTTCCCTGTTCTAGAAAATCCCATGGCTCTCCTCTTTGAGGGACCATCTTTAACAAAATTACTCATAATCCTTCCCTGCCTATAGGCGGTGGGAAAGAGGAACCTGGAACATGTCAGTGTCACAGTATAATAACAAGTAATTAAAAATTAAAATTTTCCATGCGTATATATATATATATATATTAATGTAACTCATTCAAATATACATAATATAAAAATTATACATGGTAGGATTAAAATATATTGTTTTTGTTATTAGATTTAATTTTGAAAAATAATAATTAAATTTTTAGTTGTGTAAAATACTGAATGCAATAAAATGAAAGTTCATTTCACTTCAATTCCTCAGTTTCGGCAAAATAAAGCTTAAAACAGATGAAGACAGTTTATTTTTTAATAAATTACAGTAAATTGTTATTAGTTATAAAAAAGTTTTCTTTTAAACTAAAACTGTTTTCTTTTGAAATAAAACTTAAAATCCAAACTCAATAGTGTTATATTGAATCCTGGAATAAATCGCAAAGAAAAAATCGCCCACGCAGGAAAAATCGCTCAGAAAAACTCGGATGTTTGCCTCTCACCCTAATGAATAAAATTTATCTTAAGATTTATATGGGCCTTAGGCAGTAAATTTTCAATGAAGTTTTACTGTATATACATAGTTTAAAAAAATTGAGGGGGGGGGGTATTATTAAATTAGAATACTTGTCCATCTAGAGACGGAAGCGTGAGGAATATGTATACGATAATTTAACGGTTTCTTTAAACTTAACAGACTAGGAAATGATAGAATACCAATGCGAAATATAAGACCCTTGAGCTAAAACAAACCTAAAGCTCCATTGTATTAGAGATGGATATTAGACCGTTATGAGGTAAAAAATGCGCCCACAAGAAAATGTTCCTAACAAAGAATCGGCCCAATAAATTTAGAAAATTAATACTGAAACGTTCCATAACAATTCCATAACATATTCGAGAGAAAGCGGTTATAAATAATATTATAGTTTAAAAAAATTAAAGAACACGCTTTTATAGAAATGTGAACTAAAAAGCACAAAATATCTATCTTAGTATTAAAATGCAGGGTAGGAGAAAATCGTGCGAGTGACACACCATAATATTTACATACATTTAAATCTTTAATAAATAAATAATTTAGAATGAAACAAAAACCATTTTTAAAAAATCTCCCCTGACTGGGCTCGAACGCTAGTTCGTAGTGCGGAGCTTTACCTTACATCCACAGCGTTCACGTAGGAAAAGTCTTTTTTTACAATATAGATTTTTTGTTTGCTCCCAGAGCGGTTACAAACATACATACAGGTGAAGCCAATAAAAGCGTGTTAAAAAAAAAGGGGGGGGGGGGATATCGCTAAAAATAATGTTATTAAAAAGCGCGATGTTAAAGTTGTATAGTACTAACATAAATTGTATTAAGATACAAATACAATATTTTTTGAAAATTTTGATCCGTTTGCCATATCCTATACTACAGAAGATGAAAAGCCTAAATATTAAAGATAAAATTTTAAACGATAACAAAAATAAACCTTAAAATATAATCAGTAGCATATTGACTACCTTAGTAACCTGTATTTCTTACACAATACATCTCTTATCCTACATTTTAATAGAAGACATTTTTATTCACAAAAAGAATGTATTCGGCTCATTTAAAGTAGCTCTATATATTGTTTAGAAATTATATAAGCACATGATGGGGTTTTAATATTGAGCATAACAAAAAAAAAAAAAAAATACATAGTAAAACCTAGAATGCACTTCCAGTAAATTCGAATCATAATCCGTAATATATCCGAATTCTTTTGTATGGCTTGTGAGACATTTGCGAATGCTATTCTGACCGTGTTCTGCAGGGGTGAAACTTTTCAGGGGGCTACCCCTGAATTTAGGGTTTTCGAAAATTTTGCTGTCTGTGAATATCATGTTAAATTATTTTGTTTTTATAGAAATTTCTCATTTTGAATGTTTAATTTACTTTATAATGTATTGAGAAATTTCTAAATATCACTTATTTAGAAATAGGTAATTATAGGTAACCATATGATATATCGGTAATAAGTCTCCCCTATCTGCGTACAAGTAGCAGTTTTTAGGTTTTTGCATGATAGGTCGTTTCATCCTTGGTTCTGTAAAAAACATGCTTAATAAAAATATCTTTCAGTTTATGTTTTTTAGTACATTTAAAGATGTCGAAACGTACTGGAAGTAAATTCCGTCCGTAGATATAATGTATTTGATAAGTACAAAACTTTTAATTAACAGCATAAAATGCAAGAACACACAACAATTCTTTCAGGTCGAAAGAAAACACGACCTTTCGTCAGTTGAGAAAAATAGGTACGAGTGCTACAAACATAGCGGCAAAGCTTTGTTGGTAGAATTACTGTCTTAAGGTTATGGAATTTGGCTTAATATGCATTGATATCAGTATTAAATATATTGAAATTTCTCGAAAACTGTTAACCCTTTCACGCCCAAGGGAAATATTTTTCCCTTCTACAAAAATCGTTATCGATTGTTCAATTATTATTGAATCGATATTTTTTTTACTGAATGTCAAAATAAAAACGTATGTCCAAGGCAGCAAATGTGTTTCAAAAAAAAAAAAAAAAAAAAAACGTATAGAAAATAGGACACATAATAAATGTGTTATGTGCAATGTCCACTTGTGCTTCACAAGTAAACGAAATTGTTTCGCAGAATACCATAACTAGCTATTTATTTTACTTTTCTGATAATTTTTATATTACAAAGCAATGAATTTGTATTACAAAGCAATAAATAAAATACCGATATAATAAACCTAACTCTTCGTTTATTTACTTTTATGGTCCATAGGGAAAATATTTCCCATGAAATTATAGGAAACCTATACACCCTGCTATGTTTTTCTGGTGATATTCTCTTACTTTACACCCACAATAGCTAAAATATGGTGTTGTATTGGCATATTTAGTCTTGGAAATCTTATGGTCCTGAAAGGGTTAAAAGATAAACAATAAAATTTAATTTTTTTTTTTGGAAATTTTTTAAAATATTCCATGTGTTTTTTACTCGATTTTACATTATTATATTTTATCAATATATTCTAAACATTTTTGTGCATTATTTAGTGGATTAATTAATAAGTTAATAAATTAAAAAAAAAAAAAATACGTTTTAATGCTGAAACTTCTAGTTATTAATGTATAGTTATTATTTATTTATTTATTTATTTTTTCTGTTATACTTTGTTCATATTTGTTATAAATGATCTCATATATCAATCTCTCAGAAATAATTCATATTAACTAGCTCAATATCTTTTGCTCTGTATAAGGCGGTAAGCGGAAAAAAAGTCCCCGGAAATTAATTTCGGTCGTCTTCATAAATGAAATACAACTTTTTAATAACTTTTAGTGACATTATGTTTCTTTTATTTTTAAAACTGTTTTTTTTTTTTTTTCCCTTTCAATTAATTCTTTTTCTATTTAATTATGTATATATGGATTCTTTTCAAACATACCGCAGGGAAAAGTGAAAAATTCAGTATTCTACTATATGTAAGAAGTATAAGTTCCGTTAGTAAAGAAAAGAAAAGATAAACAAAATACAATAAAAGACAAGAATGAAAAATTATGCGGTACTCATTAATTATTTACATTTTTTAACTGTAGATGATCGTTGTTTGATACACCTTTAAATGTTCTTTGCATATCTTATCACACAACGAGCAGACAGAAGAACAGAAAGTCAGAGAGATAGAGTAATTGAATTCGTAATCGCTCTTAAACGTTTTTGGAAAATGTTAAAAATTCTTGACTTAAAAGAAAATGCAGCAGTAATATATCTGTATATTTTTTGTGTAGTTCTGTAAGTCTGATTGCGAATCATAATATGTTCTATAAAAAACAATTTTTTAGCATATTATCAACAAATACCACCCTCACATGGCTTCGCTTCATAACATTTTATAATCTCAGTTTTCATTTTCTAAACATTAGAGCATATCATGATGGAAAATTATAAAATTTTATTGTTATTATTGTTTATTGCACGAGTATTTTTTATTTATTTATTTTTTAAAGATACATTTATTCAAATAGAAAAATCTCAAGTTTTCATTTATTATAAATGTTATTCATATCTCATTATAAGTGTGACACGCCGCCTATATTACTTTTTCTTAAGCACGTATCAGACAGGACGAGTTTATAGGCGATTTTAGAGCCAACCACTGATCAGCGCCGATTTTTCGGAAAAAGTTTTCTCTACTCCCAGTATGATACACTGTAAAAAATTTTGGTTCAACGGTGAACCAAAATATGGTTCAATGCTGGGTGCATCCATATGATGGTAAAACCTGTCTCCATCACATGGTACTTGCTTTGAGCCATACTTTAGAACTACGTTGAACCATGTTTTGGGAAAAGGTTGAACCATATTTTCAGAAAAGCAAGAACCATGTTTTGAGAAAATGTTGAACCACATTTTCAGAAAAGGAAGAACCATGTTTTGGGAAAAGATTGAACCATATTTTCAGAAAAGGAAGAACCAAGTTTTGGGAAAAAGTGCTACCATAATTTGGAACTACGTTGAATCATGTTTAGGGAAAAGGTAAAACCATAATTAGGAATTATTAGAAGCTTTACACTACGGTGGTGGCAATATATGATCACTTTAATCTATTTCTTTCCAAGTCCATATTCTTTTAATTTATTCCCTCGCTATTTCTGTTTCTGAAACCAAACTTTAACCACAAGTATATTTCAGTTATAATAATTAAATAGGAAAATTTCCACAGTTAAAAATGTTGACAACAAAACAAGATTAATGCATAATTTAAGTAGCATAAAATTAGTTTTAAAAACCAGAATAGAACAAATCTTAATTTAAACTTGTGATTAGCAGCAACTCGGTTTTTGTGATAAGACTGTGCAACTATAAATAGAGTTAACTCTTACAAATTAGCATGTATTAAAATTTAAACTAGATTCCACCGTGTTAATTTAAATAGAACCATAATTATTTTTTTAAAGATCAATAACCATATAAATGTTAAATATCATAAACAGGGATCTTTTTGATATTCCCTGACTTTTGAAGGTCATTTTGGTGCTGAAATTGGTGCTGAAATTTTTATTAAATATGGGTGTATATCGACCGATAGGTGGCACTGCTATAAATGTCTATAATTTTCCACATTGCTGTATCTCAACACCTATTACTTAAAATTACACTAAACAGCAGGTATATTTAAAACATTTGTTGTGAGAAGCTATGTTAATTAAATTTTTTGTGCATTTAATTAATAGGTGGTACGTGGTACTGTACTGTTATTTAAACTGATATAGGAAAAAAATTTGTAATGCATACAACGTACTAGAATGATAAATTTTACATGAAATTTCATAAGTCTTAAATAAGGAGAACATATTTTAAGGATTAAAATCATTTTAAGCACTCTAAAAAATAAATAAATAAATAAATAAATAAATAAATAAAATAAAATAAAATATTGCACATTCCCCTTTTACAATTCAGAACACATATATTTACAATATTTTCAGGATTATAGTATAAATGCATATTAATCTAAATTGCCTAAATTGTTTTAACAGACATTGTACAGTCACCCAAAAAAAAAACGCCACCCCCCCCCACCTAATTTCGCCGTAAATTACCGTAGAAACATTTGACTGGTACCGATCGATTTGTAATAACGTCTAGTTTATAACGGTATAGTTAAATTTTGCCTAAGGGGTCGTCTACATATTAAAACTGGCATTAACTTCATTTTCTTCAGAGGTAACCCCTCTTTTTGACTTCATATTCAGATTTCTGAGATCAAGGCGGTTCGAAAAACATACCTATTTATATACCTTAAATCAATTTTAAATAGAGTTACACGTGAAAATGTATTAGGGGTCCGTCTATACATTTAGAAAATATAAATCACGATCTACCACCCAGTATACATTATTTATTAAGTTTCACACCGGAAAAAAAATTCAGAAATGTTAATTATAAAATAAAAAAAAAATTACTAATTCACAGAACTTTCTGAGTTAGTTTATGAATTAAAAGATTTTTATTGGTTTCAATTGATTAAACATCAGATACTTCACTTCATACGAAGAAAATTAAATAGCTTGAATAGATATTAAAATATCTATCAAAAGGAAAAAAAAAAAAAAAAAAAAAAAAAAAAAAAGATGAATGGTTTTAAATTTGTTTGAAAATTCAAAATTATTTTAACTCAAAGCTGCCGTATAATATTTCAAGGCGGCAATTAACGGTCTGAAACGGCGGCACTCAACCTGGTTCCCACGGCCGTTTCACAGTGACAATGGGAGTTTGTTCTGATACTGCAGTACTTTCATTTTCTTTAATTGACTTTTTTAAAATATTAAAACAGATTTTTTTTATTTTTATTTATTTATTTTTTTAATTAATAATTATTTTTTTTTTTTCATGACATTATTAAAAACTTTTACATAAATCTCCACGATATTCTTTTGCTTTTATATTTTATAATGTGTAACAAATTAATATGCAAAATAATAAATCCTACTACTTAATGGGATGTTCTAAAATTCTACACTTTAACGCACATACCGAAGTGGACGGTGGGTGTAGAAAGGCTGACTACCCTTAATTTAAATCTTCACTTGAAAAGGTCAAGATGTTACATAACTCTTTTTTTTTTAAGGAAAAATGAAGAAGATAAGGAGGAGAAGGAAAGATCAAAACGAATATAAAGCATATTAAACGTTAATACCCTTTTAACACTGGAAAAAGGCGGGGTTTTGTATTGTGTGTCATTTGGGAGCTGTAGAGTGCCAGAAAATTACTTTATGTAATAAAACTTTTCATTTAAAGGGTATTTAAAGCAGCATTATATTTAATACATAGACTATTCAGAAAAAAAGTACCATTCATCTGGTTCATGAAAAATAAAGAACATTTTCTGGCATTGCTCTATGTATATACATTCTTGTCAACCTATCCCGGAAGATTACTGGTCCCGCCCCTTCCGTACATTTTTTTCACATCAGTCTTTTTAGAGCCGTGTCAGGCATCGGTGGCTGACACTGATATTTCCATTTAGGCTAAGTCAGCCGGCATTGTAAAATATGATATAAAACTACAGAACTTACATAGTTTTAAGTAATTACTGACAATTTATTTAAAATTTACTTCATGTTTTTTTTATTTTTTTAATAGGATTTTTATAGGATTATATCGTTAAGGCCTAATGGGGTTTATTGAAACTCGATAAACATAACACGCTTCTAAGCAGCACGTGTGGCCTGAATGGGATTTCCATAAGAATTCGCGTGGCGCTCAATGAGTTAATCGTAAATGTATTTGAAGTTAATTACTCTAAAAATTAAATTGTGTACACACAGGGGCGGGAACTAACAATGTTACGGGTTAGGTTGGCAAGTATGCATATATATTTTGCTTGATTTATAAAAATTTATAACACATTTTCTTCTTTTTTTTTTCAGTATTTTGTGTTTATATCTCTCATTAAAAATAAATACAATATTCATATATAAACATTTCCATACAGTAATGTATCTAAACATATTGATTAAAGAAGATTTGTTGATATTATATAATTATTCTTCTATCTGTATAGTGTATTAACACAAATATATTTTGTAAATTTCGCAGCATCAAAAAACAGCAACATAGCTTCCATATCAAGGTTTAATGTAAATAGGATGTAAGCGTACTGTAGCTAGTGTTGAAATGTGAAAAAAAAGAAAAAAAAAAAAGAATAACAGTGGGCTAAAAATACGCCGGAATAAATTAAAATGTTGTTTATTCTGGTTTTAGTCAGGTGATATCACTCGTGCTAAATAGCTGGAACCGCCCTCTCTTAAGCTCAGGTTCAGCTCATCATAAAAATATTGTTTTTAATATCTGCCGCACCAAAATGTTCAAAACACAAATGCCAATTTTCATATATTTGAAATCTTCCCGTTTCAACTTTAAAAGCATTTAGATTAATTTATTTTATTTTGAATTTTTAAATTTAGACGTTTAAAGTCTTTTAAATGAAATTTCAGGATTCTGTAAGATCAATATCTATATATTTGAAAGTAATAAGACAATTCCTTTGTTTTAAATTTTTATTCCATAATAACTGTGACTTTGATTTCGTGATTAGGAAATTGAAAATAAATACTATTGAGCTATGTTTCAATAATAGATCTTATAAACTTAAAAAAAAAAAATAATAATAATAATAAAGCAATTTTTCACTATTTGAATCTGTATTAAAAAACTTTTAATAGAAATTTGATATTTTATTATGTTACATTATGGGATAAATTTTAAATAACACAAAGAAACGGTAAACAATAAAAGTAACACAATAAAAACGGTACAGTAACCAAATGCAAATATGTCAAAACAAAATTTAAACAGAAAATTTATTTTAAAAAATCTTTTTAAAATTATTAAATATTCATAATAATAATAATAAAACGATTGTCGAATGCATAATTGCTGTTTCATGCAATCAGTTTCGCTGTACCGTGTTTTCTAAAACATGATATTTAACTAGAGGTGTACGTACTCTTGAATATTGAAATGCGAAAAAAAAGTGTAACAGGGTTAAAATAGAATTTTAGCAGCGAAAAACTAGAAAAAGATATTTAATACTTATGAAGAAAGACTTAACATATTAAGATCGGATATATTCTTCTCTTGTACCGTAAGCCACGCCTTTTCACAAATTTTCTAAAACTTTATAATATAAAGCAAAATAATTTTGCATATTTGTAATTAAATCATTTAAGTTTTGTCTTCAATAATCGATGTAGTAAATACCATTGTGATTTATGCATACCAGCGTCACATATAGAGTCAAATAGGAATATGCAAATTTGTCTTTTTTTTTAAATAGTGTTTCAGCGAATCAGAGGCGGAGCTTCTTTTCTTTTGAAATTCTTTCACAATCCCTCGCCTACATTGTGATAACTTTACAAAAATATGCCAATTTGTATAATAAACATCGAAATATTGCTTAGGAAACAATAAAAATAACATAAAGGTAAATTAAAATAGTTTTCCGTCAAATTATATACAAACATTTACTTATAGAGGATACAGATTATAATAAGTGACGGCCCCCTAACAGGAATAAAAAGTGAAATATCACTGTAACTCAAAAAATAATGTTAGGAACGAGCTGTAAATTTCGAAACCCATGTTTTTGATGATGCCCGTTCTATTCGTGCAAAAATTAACATAGGTCATAATTCATAATTTTTTCAAATATGAATTTATTATTAATTTTCATAATTCAAAAAATGTTTTTTTAGCAAAAATTTGCATGGAATATGTTTGGGTCACTTCATTCTAACGAATAAAAAAAACAGAATTTAAATATCATAATTATTTCGGAAGATATGATTTAATGTTTGTTACATTCATTTAACATTAGCACCCCCAAACTTTGACAGCTTATAACTCTATGAAAAATTGAGCGAAATATATAAACTATACCATTTTCCGTGATGATTTGATCCAAAGAATTCAAATAAATTATAAAAATTGGGGGTTACCATTGAAAAAAATGAAGTTGATGTCAGTTTTAATATGTAGACGACCCCCTAAGTAAAATCTAACTATAACATTATAAACTAGACGTTATTAAAAACTGATTGGTACCAATCGCATGTTTCTCCGATAATTTACGGCAAAATTAGGTGGGGGGGTGGCGTTTTTTTTTTGGGTGACTGTACATTGACTAATCTGTTTATCCAAAAATTTTGCTTCATCTCTTAAATGTTCTTGATTATCATTATTATTATTTCCAATAAAATTGTTAATGCAGTTACTGATAGAAAATTTAATCAATGTAAACAGAAATTAAAATTTGCAATTAAAAGAAAATCAAATGGCTATAATTTTAACAACAACAACAACAACAATAAATAAATAAAATCTAAACTAAAATTGGGAGTGTTAGGTAGCTTGCTCTCTTCACAAAATTTAAATTCATTAACAAGCATTTCAAAAACATTTTGTTTAAGTAAATGATTAATTCAAATTTTTCTATGTCTAAAACCTGTTTTCAATATTGTATGAAATTACTGCATATGCACACACTTAGTTCAATAAAACATTGGTAGCTTAATATTATATATTTTTATATTAAACAGGAAATCGGTTGACTGCTAATGCTAAAGTTTAAAGCTTTACTCGATATCTTTTTTTTTTCTTTTTTTTTTTTACAAAAACAGTAGAAATTTACAAGAGTATTTATTAATTAAAAAAAGTGTACCAAAATTTTAAACCTAGATCTACACCAAAAATTAAAGACTCAAATACAAAATTAAAGAAGAAAATAATAATAATAATGATAATAAAACACTCACTTCATTGCTAAGGCTTCCTTAAGTAAATATATAGCTTCTTCAACTTGGAAATACTAGCAGGTACAAAACCCAAAGCCAAAGAATATTAAAACTTTGAGCTTTTAAGGATTGTACCAGCTTGCAAGTGGTAAGTAAAATATCATTTACCTTTCAGGACTACAATGAAACTAAAAGTAGTTTCAGGCTTGTTTAATCCATTATGATTTCACAGAAAATTTACACATCACTTTTAACAGGATAGATGATAACGACAACCGTCAACGACAACTGACAACTTCATTCAATTTCAAAATGGTGCGCGCCGTGACGCTTTTGGTTTCCGTAGCCTTCCCTTCTTATCTATTAGAAGTTCTTTGCCTTAAATATCTTTCTGAAACTACCTGAAACTTTCACAAAAGCTGACCGTAAGCACCAACAAGAACAAGTCGTCTCGTCATAAGTCACGTGAGCACCGGAGCAGGCTTCTGAGCGAGCATGCGCAAAGCGGTGTTCTTGACTAAAGGTATTCCCATGGGTTGGTTAAACTTTGAACCATGTTGAAAGTTGAACCATGATCACATTTTTCGAGAAAGCAAGTGTTCCATTGTTTGGAATTTTCTCTTAGCTAGACCCATTCGCTGGATCAACGTTGAACGGAAATTTTTAAGAGTGTAGCGCGCACCGAACTTGCCCAACTTTTTCAGAGCTGTCTTGATAAAATTGTCTCTACACACAATTTTTCCACAGACTCATCCAATCAGGATGCGCCATTTTGATACGTCATATTTCCAAGATGGCGGAACACGGGAATCGCTTAAAGTGGAGATTCGAAGAAGAAATATTATTGCTAATCACGTTTATTTTACCGTTAAATGATAAGAATTTTCGATTAATCGTTTTTATTTCCGTATGGCGTTATGACAATAGTTGTAACAAAGATCAAAATTGAAATAATAATGCGATATTTTACACAAATGAAAGGGAATTTTAACACTAATCGTTGTGTATTTTATTCGTGCCAAGAAAAGTGATAAGCGTCAGAAGTTAGTCTTCTTTCATCCAATTTTTCACCCGTCTATTGTAACCTCTACGGTGTTTTCGTCGAGGAAAAATCGGCGCTAAAGTCGGCTCAAAAATTGGTTGTTTCTAAAGTTGCTGGGTCTAATACGCCCTTTACCCATATATATGGTAGAGAAAATATCGTTTTTGGTCATATTTTGGAAGCCTCTTGAATCGGAAATCATGTTTTTAGCAGTTGGTCTCTGTGTGTCTATGAACAGCATATCTCAAGAAGAAACAACAGCAGAAGTGCAAACACGGTATTCTTAATCTGAATCATATAGGGGTGCTAAAATAAATTTTTCGTTGAGATGAAGCAAATGGTTCGTATACAGGGCCATCCAAGAGTATTCAAATACATTACTTCTATGACAGAAGTTGCAGATAAGCAGAGTTTAACATCTATAGGCTGCACTAAACCAAATTAAACGAATATATATACATAAATGTATGTTTCGTATAGAATTTGGTATAAAAACCATTCACCATTTGTTTAAAAGGTTAGAACAATTTTAGAAATTGATAGAAGTGCAGACATGCCAAGTCTCCTGCTTTTTGCTTATTTTTCTATGCTCCTGATTTTCCACTCATTTCTCCTGCTTTTCTGATGTAATTTTTATGTGTCCCTCTTAGCATAATTTATGCTTAAAATTTGTGGGATTGGGTAAAAAAATTTGAAAGAAAATTGAAATTTATCTTGCCCTGCAATTTATCAAGTTCAGTTTGAATGTGAATTAGTATATACAGTGCTTTGAAACTAATTTTTGCTAAGAATAAATTTTTAACTTTCATTTTTGCAGCATAATAAAAAATGTCTTATTATCATTTTTTTTTTTTTTTTTTTTTTTTTTTTTTAATACCATAACTATTCAAAACTTAAAAAATTCAAATTTCATTAGAATATAGCTGATATTTTCATTTCTTTATTACCTTTCCTTTTACAAAGATAATTAAGATTCTTATTGTTTTATATAGGAGCAAAATGATGAAATCTGCCTATTTTTACTTAAATTTTAAACAACTGTATGTCTGAGGTCTTTTTTTTTTTTTTATAGTTTGTTTTACTGCAAGAAACCAATATTATTCATTTAATTTTAATACTGATATGCTTTGTAAATACCTCCTACGCTTATAAAGCTTTACTTAAAATTAAATTTGCATTATTTTACTCATTTTTCTTACAAACTTTCTTGTTGGAAAAAGTCTCGTGCTTTCTGTTAAAAAATCTCCTGTTTTTTTGTCATTAGAAGTTGGCATCTCTGGAAGTGCACTTCAGGTTGTGATGTGTATCACTAACATAGGATAATATTTAAGTGTAAAATGTGGCGTATACATAATTTTTAGAAAATATGGAGTTTGCCAATAATTAGACAAAAATATTCTTTTTTACTGTAAGTGCTTTACTATAATATTTTATTAATTTCAGAAAAACTACTCAGAAATTAAAATTAATTATTCATATCCATACAGTAAATAAAGTATTTTTTAAGCTAATTATTCAGCGCTTGTTATATATAATTACTTTTTCTAAACTCCAAAAGATGGCGCTACTTACTGAATAGCTTGATCTTATGTTTCAATAAAATGACACTTTTAAGTTTATGAATTTTCGTAAATTAAGTTAATCTCAATTTTTAATCAAAATTTAATTTTAAATTATCACTATTAGGTTAATCATTAAAATCAAACAATTCACTCAACTTTATCGTTCAGTTGAAAATTACAAATTCAAAAATAAATAAATCGTTCAGTTATTTAATACGAATCCAAAATTAACTGTGAATCTAACTGTATACAGCCACATGTACGTTTAGTGGTCTGGCTTTCCGTGCAAGCTACTTATACAAGTTTTTCATGTGTAATATATGTTATACTTTAGTTTTATTAATTATTACTAGTATTTCATTTAACTATTATTATTAGTATTTAAATTAATAATATTGAATATGCTGCAGGAATTTAAATATGTTTGATTCTCATTTGGTTTTTCACATAACTTTTCAGTTTAAATTTTCTCTTTTTTGGGGGTGTTATAGATATAGGGTATAGCTTGTTCTAAATGTTTAGCAATTTGCATACAACAAGACAGAAATAACGCCTATTACATGCAACGTTCATTCTATACCCTTGAAAACGTAATGAATTTGCATGTTTCAATTTATGGTTGTTTGATAGTCGCAATCTTTTTTTGAATTTTTTCTGTTTCATCTTTTTCAATGTTTCTTGTTTTCATCTATTCAATGTTTGAAAAGGTTTTCAATATATATATATATATATATACACACACTTTTGAGGTTTTCTGAAATCTGAAGTCAAATTTTTAACCTTTGACGTTTGTCTCTGTCTCTTGACAGAGTAACTTACAAAACAAATGATTTAAGACAATTCAAATGTTGTAGTTTGAAGTTAATAAGGTTGTTACATGAAAAGTTCGACCAAGATTGATAAGTTAAAAGAAATAGTGGGAGTAAAAGTTGTCCGAATAATATTTGGAATGAAATTTTAAATTTAATAATGGCTTTGAATTCTATATAAATATATACGATATTCAAACAGTGAATTGATTATTGAGTACTCGTAATATAACAGTACTCGCCATCTTACTCCTTATTCTCCATTGAATTTTAGGGTAAGAGAATGTCGTGTGAGGGCACCACCAGATTATTTTTTGAAATTATCAAAATTTGTAAAGAACATTGATTTCTTCGGACATTTTGTGAAATACCTCAATTTTTTTTACCAGAATATGGCAAAAATTGTCTGATTGCCTTTATGGGAAATATCCTAATTCCCATATCATATAAAGTGCCACTGATAGCCACTTACCAGCATAAATGATTATTTTAGATGTTATATATAAAACAGATGGGTTGGTGACAAAACTTTTCTTCCTTCCGTTATTTTATGTGCATGGGAAAATGGACGCTTTTAAAACATAAAGCAATAAAACTATTATTCTATTATCCTGTTTACTTGAATAAAAGAGAGAAACTTGGACCACCCCATGGAGAGAACGGAGCTCTGAGAAGGAAGGAAAATGATGCTCCAGGGGATGTTATGAGGTAAAACCATCGTTCGAAAGTGCGGACAGCAAAATTCAAGGAAGAGCGAGAGAGAGGGTTATTTCTAATGAGATGATTAGCTATTGGTGAAGCAAGCTACCAATAGAAAAAAAAAAAAAAAAAGAAAAAAAGAAAGGTTCAGCCCCTCTCAATGAGTCTAAGAAAAAATATTGACCAGAAGAAAAAAGAAGGTATGGATATAAGATCTCTCGAAGATTTTTGATGAGTGAAAAATATTATTAGAAAAATTCCCCGGATGCTCTATCGCTAAGCAGTCTTGAAGAATGTTAAAAAAGAAGAAAAAGATGAATCTCTATCTAGTCGAAATTGATAATTTTTGCTTTTGGGTGAATATGCTCCTGGAAATATAATTTTAACAGTCTTCAGATATCCGAAGAGGCTATTGTTTTGGAGGATCCCTCATACCTCGAAATGGAGAAAAGAAGTAGTTTATTTTATGAAATATGCAATATGATCTGTGATGCGAAAAGAAGTGTTCTTTATCTAAAGAAGAAAAACATTAATCTCCATTTAGTCGAAATTGATAATTTTTGCTTTTGATGAATATGCTCCTGGAAATATAATTTTAACAGTCTTCAGATATCTGAAGAGGCTATTGTTTTGGAGGATCCCTCATACCTCGAAATGGAGAAAAGAAGTAGTTTATTTTATGAAATATGCAATATGATCTGTGATGCGAAAAGAAGTGTTCTTTATCTAAAGAAGAAAAACATTAATCTCCATTTAGTCGAAATTGATAATTTTTGCTTTTGATGAATATGCTCCTGGAAATATAATAGTAACAGTCCTCTTATATTCGAAGAGTCTATTGTTTTGGAGGATCCCTCATACCTTATGCAATATGAACGGTGATTGAAAAAAGGAAATGTTCTTTATCTATGAAAATTATTCATATGTGGGGACTCAACGATTTTTCGTTTGCGTGTGATATAATTAGATTCTTCAAATAAAATAAATATTGTAAGTGCACTCAAAGAACTTCGGGTGTCGAAAAGAAAATATAAGTTTATAATAATCTTCATATGTGTAGATTGCCTTGAATAACGTATGCGGTCGCAAAAATCTTGGTGTGTAATAATTATATTTCCTGACAGTTTTTCATGAGTGTGGACTTCATAATTTACATAAGTGAACTCTTATATGTGTGTACAGTGCTAATATATACTATGGATTATACGGTTATCCAAGAACAATATTTTCCGAAAGTGCCGCATCTGTTGAAGGGTAAGTGGCTATTATTCAATTTTTATTTTGTGGCAAACATCCCCTTTAAAGTGATAGATGGTAAATTGAGTAATAATATATATATCCCAGCATTTTTAAAATTGATAAATAAATGATATATTTGATAATTAATACTGTATTTTGTGTCTATGATTTTTTTTTTTATTTAGATAAAGGTGTATAGATTGAATTAATGTTTTTCTAGATTGAAGGATAAGATTTGAAAGGTTTAAAAGATATCTAATAATAAAATAGATATATGAATGAATAAAGATAAAGAATAATAATGATAAATTGATAGTTAAGTAAGATTGATATAATTGGAATTTATTTGAAAATAAATTTGGGTTATTGCAGATATTTTAGTATTTGAACAACGCAATGTGTTTTGATGGGATTGTGTGGTCGGATTATAATTAAAAATTTCACAAGAGTTTTAATTAATCACCACATGGCCCCATCAGTGTATTTTTGGTGCCGTAATTCCAGGTGTTAAAATTTTTTTTTGGTATAATATCAGCTAGTATATTGGCTGCCTTTAATTCCAGGAGTTAAATGAATTTTTGTATGTGTATTAAATATTTTCATGGTTTTAGTAATTATATATATATATATATATATATATATATATATATGTATATATATTATGTTATGTATGATTTAAAAGCTTTTGATAAGAATTAGGGGTTTTTCATGTCAAAATATTGCATGTGAATTGATACATAAGGCACGAAAGAGTTTGAAGAAAATCTTTGGGGTAAAATTCGATGAGTATTTAAGTAATAATTTATGTCAAAAAGAACACAGCTTCCCAGAGAAGTTAAAAAACAGATTAATTATTGTGAAAAGGAATATAGTCACAAAATTAAAGAAAAAAGAAATATGGGGGACAAACCTACATTAAGCATGGATACGCTAATTAATTTAGTGCCTAATTTTGATGATAAAAACCAAATTGACATAAATTCATTAATTAAACAAATTGATGATATAACAACTAGTTTAGAGTTGCCAGAACCAATAAAAATTATTCTACTTAAAAATAAAATTCAAGGTAAGAATAGGGAGTTACTTAACAATTCTACAGAAATTGTAGAAGAAACTAATTATGAAAATTTGAAAACTAAGTTAAAAGACATTTTTAGCACTCCAAAGTCTTTTGAAACGACACAAAAAAAATTTATGGAATTAAAACAGCTTCCGAATCAAAACATAGGTGAATTTCAAAAACAATTTGATATAATATCAGCAAAATATTTGAAACAATCAGGGCATAATGCGAAAGAAGGTGCATTGGATTTATTAAAAACAATAAAATTATCGCGTTTTGTCGATTCAATCCGTAGTGACATCGCATTTGAAGTAAGAAAAAATGCTCCAGCAACATATGAAGAGGCCACGAAAATAGCTAAACAAATAGAGTTGGCTTTCGAAAGCAGACAATCAGATGCTAATAATGCGGAACAAGTGAATACATTATGTTCAACACTATTAGAATTATCTAAAAATCAAAATGATCAGATTAACAGGTTACAAGAGGAAATTAATTCCCTAAAAATTAAAAATACTAATGAAGAAAGTAAGACACAATTAGCAGAAAGTCGATGGTGTGACATTTGTAAAAACACCAGTCATAACACTGATATATGCTGGTTTAATTCGAGAGTACAAAAAACACGAACAAAACCAAAAAATAACTGGCAACATGGAGAAAGTCATGAAACACAATATCAGTCTCTTCCAGTAGGAGGTAATATACAACCTATGACAACAAATTATATACCACCTATATACTATAACCCGAATTCACAAGATAATACTGGTGATTTTCTACAAAATATTGACCCGTACAGATCAATAAATTATCACGATGAGAGAGGTTTTAATAGAGAAAATTATCAGGGACGAAATTCATTTCCACCAGGTAATAAATTTGAAAAACAGACTGGGTACCAACAAGGGAGAAATTATAGGCAAAATACCAGTAATTATAATAGAGAAGGTCGTAGAAACTCCCCTAAGCAAAATTTCGATCAACAGAAAAAATATTATAAAAATTCCAAATGGAACAATAATCAGGGAAACTAAGAAGGGAATTTTCGCAATTGTATAATATTAACAAAAAGCACTGTAATGCCCACAGAAAATTCCCTAAGAATGGGCAGTATAAATTTGATAATTATAAATTTGCCTCAAAAAAATATCAAATGAGAAAAAATAATTTCCAAACAAATAAAAAGAAAAGAAAAAAAATTGAATATAGAATAGATGAGAGACAAAAAAATGATACATGTATCAAAAGAGAGCAGATCAGTAGTGCACATGGAGACAATATAAATAGTTTGCCCTTAATCAAATTCAGTATAGCAAAGGTTCCAGTTATAGGGCTCGTCGACAGTGGGGCCAGTATATCATTAATTAGTGATGAATTATACGAGCAATTAAAAAATGATACTATAAAGATACACTATTTATCAAGACAGGTAACAATCCATACTTTAGATAATTCCACAATCCCTTTTAAATGTTGCATTAAGATTAATTTCAGAATAGAAGGAATTTATGTTTCAGGTACATTTTATGTGACGACCCAAAAGTTTAACAGACAATACGATCTTATATTAGGTTATGACTTTCTAAAGTCAAATAGAATTTTATTAGACTATCCAAAAAAGCAATTAAAATTAAAAGACAGAGAAATCCCATTCTTAGACGATACACGAACAGATAATTCAATCCCACAGAATCAACAAATAAATCAGTTGGAAATAAAAAACAATAGAACGACTGAATTAAAGGAAAGTGATAATAAAGCAGTTTTTGCGAAATTGGTAAAAAAAGTATTTTTAGGGCCTAAGGAAGCAAAGATAATTAAGTTGAGATGCGCATCGCAAATTGAACCCGATACGACAATTCTGTTAGAACAATACAAAGAAACAGATAATATTAGAATGGATTTATCAATTCATACGGTTGATAAAGATAATAATATATCGGTAATTGTCACTAACAAATCGGACAAGAAATGCACTATTAATAAACACACTAAAATTGCAAAAATTGATACAGATTTCATAATAGAGGAAGATATTTCTGAGAATAATGATTGGAATACTGAACAAATTAATGCATTGTCGTTACAAGAAATCAAACAATTAAGAATAAATCAATTAAAAAAAGAAGATTTCCAATTAGATCATTTAAGTGAACCAATGAAATCACAAGTACAAAAAATTTTGCTAGAGAATGCAGAAGCATTCTCAAAAAGTTATGCTACTCTGGGTCAAACCTCTTTAGTAACGCCGGAATTTAAATTTTTACATCATTATCCCATACAATCTCGTCCATATAAAATATCAGAACACTACCGAGAAGCTGCGAAAAAGGAGATAGACGAATTATTAGAGGCAGGTATTATTCAAAAATCCACCTCTAATTACGCATTTCCTGTAATTTTTGTTAAAAAAAAGCCTATACCAAATACAAATAATGGCCAAATTAGGATGAGAGCGGCCATTGATTTTCGTTTAATTAATGAGATAATTGAAAATAAACCTTATCCTTTGCCGCAATTGAGAAATATTTTACATTCCATTAGCGGAAAACAGTATTATACGACTTTAGATTTCCACAGCGCATTTTTTCAGATTAATTTACGGCCTGAAGACAGGCAGAAATTTGCATTTATTACGGAGTTTGGACTTTTCGAATCCAACCGCTTATGTTTTGGGAATAAATTAAGTTCTATATACTTTTCGGAATTAATGGACACAGTACTGGGAAAATTTGATAAAAGTAAAGTTCAGTACTATATCGACGATATTATTTTGGCGGCAAATTCACAGGAGGAAATGCTAGAAATATTAGAACAGGTATTACAAACTTTAAAAGAAATAATTTAACGATTGACCCAAGAAAGGCACAAATTATGAAAGAAAAAATAGAATTTTTGGGTTATAAAATTGATAAAAATGGATATTCGCCATCCGAGGATAATATAACTAAAGCGAAAAATCTTAAACGACCTAAGAACAAGAAAGGCGTACAATCCCTAATCGGTTTTACAAATTTTTTTAAAACACTAATTCACAACTATTCCGAAATCATATACCCACTCACGGAATTAACGAGGAATGATAAGAAATTTAGATGGACGGAGATAGAAGAAAATGCATTTAGGAAAATACAAGAGGCGATCATACATAATCCAACGTTAAAACCTCCAGATTTTAAAAAAGAATTTTATCTTATAAGTGATGCCTCAAAAATTGCACTTTGCGGCATTTTAGCACAAAAGAATGATCAAGGTGAATTAATTCCAATTGAATATTTTGCCAGAAAATTAAAACAGACTGAATGTAAATACCCAGCGATGAAATTAGAATTGCTTAGTATTCACGATTCTTTGATGTTCTTCAAACATTTAATATTAGGGAAAAAAATAAATATTTGGACAGATAGTAAAGCACTAACGTATAATATAAGTCTGGAACACCAATCAGATTTAATTAATCGTTGGATTTTTAATATCCAAAATTTTGATTATTCGATTAGGTTTATAAAAGGAAAAAATAATCCTGCGGATTTCATGAGTCGACATATAAATACTTTAACCCACCAACAGGCCAGGGAAATAGATATTTTTACGGTGGAAAAAGGTCTAACAAGAGAAAATATAAAAAAAGAGCAGCATAAGGACACACAGATTAGTAAAATAAGACAAGCGCTAATTAATGATACGAGTACAAAATTAAAAAAGAAATATCATTTAATTGATAATGAAATATTGGTATTAAAGGATAAAGAAAACCAGTATGATAATCCAATTTATATAGCACCATATAGATTAAGGCAAATAATTATGGAAGTGGGACATAAGCCCCATTTTGGTTTCGCAAAAACGTATCATACCATAAAAACCAGATTTTATTGGATTGGCATGTATAATACAATTAAATATTATGTAGCTAAATGCATAAATTGTAATACATTTAAAAGCAGACCGACTGGTGACCCTAAATTAACCAAAATTGAAAGAAATGACCCACCAGGTTCTTATTTACAATGCGACATTGTAGGACCTCTACCATTATCATATAAAAAGAATAGATTCGTCCTCACGGTAATTGATAGTTTTTCACGCTTTTTAGAAACTTTTGCTTTGCCAAATACGAATACAGAATCGATTATATCGTGCTTTAATAACTATTTTGGAAGATTTGGCTTATGCCAAACTTTACAAATGGACAATGGACCATATTTCAAAAGTAAATTATTTAAAGAATATTTAACATCATTAAATATCGAAATTAGACACAGTAGCCCATATTTACCGAGGAGCAATGCTTTAATAGAACGTGCACACAGAACTATGAAAAATTCAATTGCATCGATATGTAATAAGTCTTTTGACTGGGATGTACAACTAAATTTTTTTAAACTCGCGTATAATACACAGCAACATCGATCGACAGAGTACACCCCCGCACTACTATTTTTGGGAAGGGAAATACAATACGTAACCCCTTTAATAATTTTGAACAACCACGAATGACAAATGTAAGTCAGTATGTAAAAGAATTGAATTATAATATTAATGAAGTTCGAAAAATTGCTCAAGAAAACGCAAGACAAACACTCAACGAATATGATAAAATAAATCTTACAAAGAAAGATGTTGATCTAGATTTAAATGATGAAGTGTATTTAAAATTAATGGGTAAAACAGGAGCATTACAACCTAAATTTGCGGGTCCATTTTTGATCTCAAGAAAGCTGCGAAATAATAATATGCTTTTGACGCCTAAAGACAACCCAATGGGTAAAAAAATAAAACGGCATATTACAAAGCTGTTTAAAATTCCAAGCGATAATTTATTGAGGGATAATGAAGATAATGAGCAATAATTACAAGAGTGTAAAATGAAAATAAGTTTATTTACGCAGAAAATAATAATAGAAAATCAAAATTAATCGAAAAGGCGATTTACACCAAAAAAAAAAAAAAAAATGGGAAAGAAAATGAGAATTGTAAATATTGTACTGTAGGTTAAAATGTTTGTAAATGTATCCAAGAAAGTATATTTTTCGATAATTATACATATATTATGCATATCAAAATAATCAAAATAATGTAAATAGATACGTGTAAAGATGTGGGTTCGTGAATCTATACAGATAAAAACACGCGTATACAGATTGTACGTAAAAATGAGATTAGGTAGAGAAAATTGATGGAGAAATACTCAGTAAGTATACAATACGTTAGAAGGAGAGAGTCAATCACGTAAAACACTCTTTCACCCCTCTCTCAACCCCCAGGGCTCACGACACCGGAAGATACAAGAGAAAATTTTAGAGCGAAGAGGAGATGCTCAAACGAGTTGTTGATCGCGATGGGGAAGTGAAAAGAATCGCTAGGAAGTGTAGAATGTTTCAATCGTAGCGATAGATGTATAAAAGAAACAGTTACTAGTCTATATTAGGTTAAAAGAGGCACCACAGTTAGAGAGAACAAATGATAAAAAAAAGAAAAAATAAATAAATAAATAAATAAATAAAACAGCGTGAGAGACAAAGGTTACGCCTCAGGCAGAAAAAAGTTAACGAGAATACAGGGTAAACTTCAATGCAGTCGAAACTATGATGAAGGAAGAAGTAATAAAAATTATGTATACCAAATAAAAGGTATAAAGAGAATACGGAATGTCTACTGCGGTCATTTAAGGACGAGTCATCCAAAACCAGAATTATTAGGTAATCTACAATCTTAATAAATAATCCAATAGATAATTACACTTAAAAAAAAAAAAAAAAAAAAAAAAAAAAAAAAAACACCTCTAATATGAGATTTTTTTTACTGTTCTAAAGGCTGAGCCTTGTTCAATTAGTGCCAAGGAAGCTCTAAATGCCAATGTTGCGGGCAATGGTGGCAGATACGCTAACCCTGGAAGGCCTCACTAATTGAATCGGGAATTAGCCACAAAGGAAGAGTGAAGGGAATACATAAAGAAAGATTAATAAAATCACAGCAGAAATAAACAGGATATTTAATAAGGGATTAACAAGATACAAAGAAACATTAATATATATAGATATAAATATGTATGTATTTGTTTAATTTAAAAAAAAATCCTGTCTTAGCGACGTTTTTGGTTAGACAAGAAAATGCTGGACGATATAAATGGTTCGGACTAACAGACTCTTTCGTCGGTAGCATATGTATACAGTAGGAGTTACATTTAGGGTAGGAGCAATAATAAGAATTAAAATAGATAGAAATATAGACTGCAATACTAATTTAAAAAGACAATTTAAGTTTAATACCCTCTTTGTCTCAAATTCTAGTTATGATCATATCATATCATATCAGATCATATCATATCCATTTCTTTTTCTCTTTTCTTCGATTTTTAAACATGATAATAATGAGAAAGTATGACTTTAGAATAAGAAAGAATAATTGTTTGCCACAAACCGGGTTGAATAGTGCCACTTATATTTCAAGTAAATTAAATTATGCACATATATGTAAACAAAGTATTATTATTATTTTATGTTTATTTTATTAGAAATTATGTAGATATAAAACAGGTATTATGATTTATATATTTTTTTTTATTTCAAGCAATTTTGTATGTACGTATATCTATCCAAACAAAGTATATTATTATAGTATACTAGATTTTGTTCATTTAATTTTTGTTATGCTATCAAGATGTATCTTCTATGATATTACATTTTTCTTATACTTATGTGACGGGGGATAATAATATGGGAAATATCCTAATTCCCATATCATATAAAGTGCCACTGATAGCCACTTACCAGCATAAATGATTATTTTAGATGTTATATATAAAACAGATGGGTTGGTGACAAACCTTTTCTTCCTTCCGTTATTTTATGTGCATGGGAAAATGGACGCTTTTAAAACATAAAGCAATAAAACTATTATTCTATTATCCTGTTTACTTGAATAAAAGAGAGAAACTTGGACCACCCCATGGAGAGAACGGAGCTCTGAGAAGGAAGGAAAATGATGCTCCAGGGGATGTTATGAGGTAAAACCATCGTTCGAAAGTGCGGACAGCAAAATTCAAGGAAGAGCGAGAGAGAGGGTTATTTCTAATGAGATGATTAGCTATTGGTGAAGCAAGCTACCAATAGAAAAAAAAAAAAAAAAGAAAGGTTCAGCCCCTCTCAATGAGTCTAAGAAAAAATATTGACCAGAAGAAAAAAAGAAGGTATGGATATAAGATCTCTCGAAGATTTTTGATGAGTGAAAAATATTATTAGAAAAATTCCCCGGATGCTCTATCGCTAAGCAGTCTTGAAGAATGTTAAAAAAGAAGAAAAAGATGAATCTCTATCTAGTCGAAATTGATAATTTTTGCTTTTGGGTGAATATGCTCCTGGAAATATAATTTTAACAGTCTTCAGATATCCGAAGAGGCTATTGTTTTGGAGGATCCCTCATACCTCGAAATGGAGAAAAGAAGTAGTTTATTTTATGAAATATGCAATATGATCTGTGATGCGAAAAGAAGTGTTCTTTATCTAAAGAAGAAAAACATTAATCTCCATTTAGTCGAAATATATAATTTTTGATTTTGATGAATATGCTCCTGGAAATATAATTTTAACAGTCTTCAGATATCCGAAGAGGCTATTGTTTTGGAGGATCCCTCATACCTCGGAATGGAGAAAAGAAGTAGTTTATTTTATGAAATATGCAATATGATCTGTGATGCGAAAAGAAGTGTTCTTTATCTAAAGAAGAAAAACATTAATCTCCATTTAGTCGAAATTGATAGTTTTTGCTTTTGATGAATATGCTCCTGGAAATATAATAGTAACAGTCCTCTTATATTCGAAGAGTCTATTGTTTTGGAGGATCCCTCATACCTTATGCAATATGAACGGTGATTGAAAAAAGGAAATGTTCTTTATCTATGAAAATTATTCATATGTGGGGACTCAACGATTTTTCGTTTGCGTGTGATATAATTAGATTCTTCAAATAAAATAAATATTGTAAGTGCACTCAAAGAACTTCGGGTGTCGAAAAGAAAATATAAGTTTATAATAATCTTCATATGTGTAGATTGCCTTGAATAACGTATGCGGTCGCAAAAATCTTGGTGTGTAATAATTATATTTCCTGACAGTTTTTCATGAGTGTGGACTTCATAATTTACATAAGTGAACTCTTATATGTGTGTACAGTGCTAATATATACTATGGATTATACGGTTATCCAAGAACAATATTTTCCGAAAGTGCCGCATCTGTTGAAGGGTAAGTGGCTATTATTCAATTTTTATTTTGTGGCAAACATCCCCTTTAAAGTGATAGATGGTAAATTGAGTAATAATATATATATCCCAGCATTTTTAAAATTGATAAATAAATGATATATTTGATAATTAATACTGTATTTTGTGTCTATGATTTTTTTTTATTTAGATAAAGGTGTATAGATTGAATTAATGTTTTTCTAGATTGAAGGATAAGATTTGAAAGGTTTAAAAGATATCTAATAATAAAATAGATATATGAATGAATAAAGATAAAGAATAATAATGATAAATTGATAGTTAAGTAAGATTGATATAATTGGAATTTATTTGAAAATAAAATTGGGTTATTGCAGATATTTTAGTATTTGAACAACGCAATGTGTTTTGATGGGATTGTGTGGTCGGATTATAATTAAAAATTTCACAAGAGTTTTAATTAATCACCACAGCCTTAAACATGGCTAAACAATTCTATTTGCAGAAAAGTGATATTTTGGTAATATCTGAATGAAAGTAGTTAGAATTTTGAAACTTAATAACTCTTTAAAAATTGATTAGAAGAGGAGAAATATAATGTTGGCATATATTCTTTAAAATCTGCATAAAATATGAGTTTTTCCAATTTACAGTAAATAATAAAGCGAAATTCATATATAGATTATTTTAAAATCAATCAAGAGCATGTAATGATGCATTAAGTATAATTACATAGGGATTCAGAATTATCAGTTTTATCCACAATAGCGTAATAATTACACTGTTAAAAATATATAACGGCATTTTTCTCCCACAATTAGTATTTGTTGTTATTGTTGTTTGTTTATTGGTTTCATATTTTCAAGGAATCCCCACCAGTGACAGTGACCCAGCAGTACTGTTCTCAAAGCTGGTAGGCGGGAAGTATCGGGTTCTGTATAGGTAATACCCACCGACGTAACCGTTCGCAGTTTTCCTTGGTTTTTTCCATAAATATGGGGTAGGACCAAAAGCCTCAACGTAGAAAGCTTTGGTAAGACCTCTTAAAAAACCCCCCTGTGGATGACACTCAACCTCAAGGTTAGGAGCCCCCCTCCCCCGTGCCACAATCCCAAAACAGAAACACATATTTTTAAGGGTACAAATATGCTGCCTTTTGTTACCACTCGGAATAAAGACTTTCCTCTTCATTTTGTCTTAGTTTTTCAGTCGAAATACTATAATAAAAATTAGAGTTCGAAAACAGAGGAAGCAGACTGTGCCAGACTAGAACCTCTTTTCTGTAATGTAATCACTTTCTAATAAAAACAAATTTCCCCTCCCTAACTTACTTGTACGAATTTAAATTTAAGAAATGTTTACCCAATATCATATAATTTTTAATATAATCTTTTGTAGAGTGAGATTTTCAATGTAAGGAACTTGATACTGTTTATTTGATTTAAGATAGGAATTTCTAGCAACAATTTATTTATTTTTAAATTGGATTTTCTAATGCTGTTTGTTTTTAAACTTCAACTTTTAAAATTTCTACTTTCCTACTATTTTGCATACACTTACTTATTCGGAAAAAAAAAAAAAAAAAAAAAAAAAAAAAAAAAAACCTCAATAATAACCAAATTCCACCCTTAAATGAGTATTGTAACGACATTTTTATAGATAATTTAAACTTATTATTATCATATAAATAAAATAGAAAGAAAATCAAATAATTCAGAGAATTTTTGTCCACATATCACCGTTAGTTAAACTTTATTCGAGTAATTGTGAGTAGCCTTGTACATTGGCTATACGGTGTATAAGTGCCTAATTGTGTAATTAAATTTATCACTTAAACAAAACAACACACACAGAAAATATTAATAATAACAATAATAATAATAATTTCACAGCTTAAAATGCTTTTCGAGCCAATTGCAACCATTGCTCTGCCTTAAAATATACTTTTCTTTTTCTTTCTTCCTTTCTTTTTTTCTTTTAATGTGAACGTCTAACCGAATGATGAAAGCTTTTCATAAGATATTTCATTTAAAATATGCTTGTGAGCGTATTAAAAATATATGCGTTAATTTATTTTGGTTTGTTTAATCTAAACATGTTAAAATATATGAATACGAAGTTTCGCCCCCATACATAAGGCATTAGAATGATTTTGCATTTCACTGTCATTTAAAAAATCTCTCATGCAATAATCCCACCCAATAAAGATTTAGAATTCTGAATCTTTGCTCCTACCGATATTTATTTTTAAGTAATGATGACAGCAGATATAGAGACACATGCAAAGAACGAATCCCGGAAAAAATCGCACAGAAGAACATGCATGTTTGCGAACACACATGCTTCTCTCCCCAGGGAACAGAAATTATCTTAATATTTATTCAAATTCTATTTAATCTTATAAACGCAGCTAAAGTAAAAGGGGGGCTATTAAATTGTAATCCCTGTTCCTTTAGAAATTTAGGTAAAAATTGCAACGGAAAGAATGGCAACCGGAAAAAATGGCAACGCCAAAATTTATAATAATCATTATTAATGAGTAGAGCTGATATTATTTTCAAAATAAAGATTTTAAAATAATTTAATTTTAACAGATAAAAATGTAAAAGATAACTGTTATCTATCTCATATATTTTTGGTTTAAGTATGTTAAAAGTATGTACCATTTTTAGCCTCTATTATTTTGCACAAAAATAACCTATATTGCAGATTATCTTATTGTTACAGTTAATATTATACTTATGTTAATATAATAATTATGGTACTATCAGCGGTGAAACTTTCAGGGGCTACCCCTGAACAGTATAGCGCAGCCAGAAAATTTCGGTAAGGGGGGGTCTTAAAAGAAAAAAAAAAAAAAAAAAAAACTAAAAAGTATGAAGGGCTACTATTATGAAGGGCCATTTGAAACCTATTTTATATATATGCCCTGACTAACTCTAAGGCATGTGGGCAGTTGCCCTGGGCCCCTCTTCTTTAAGGGGCCCACTCAGAATCGTATGCAGGTATTCTGCAACGTAAAGACCTTTTATGCCATTGCAAGCGTGGCCCCCAGAAAAAGCTTGCCCCGGGGCTCTAGGTAGTCTAAATCGGGCCCTATATGTGAGTTTTTTTTATAGCTCTCATCATTTAATTTTTTTTAATTACAATTATTTTTTATAGAAATCATTGATCGTGTTTTCGTACGATTTTATTTAATGAGGCCCACTATTATAAAAATCTGGTACGAAGTTTATCCAGAAATTGGATATATTTGACAGCTCTTTGTATTTTTAGTCTATGGGACTGATACAGGCAACAATTTTTTCATTTTATTTGTAAATTTTTTTCTGGTTCAATGGATCGGTTCCCTTTTTTTTAGGTTGTCATGGGCTACCACATCTGAGAAACCTACCATACCTAACATAATTGTTAATTATGATAATTAAATTAAATAATATGGGGGAAAAATACTTTTCGAGTTATTTTAAGATTTTTGCATATCACATTTTTTCTTGTTAAAGAGGGATGACCCTAACAGCACGATTCAAAGTCATATTCTCAAATAAAATTAACATATTCAAATGCAAAACGGGGATAAAATCTCTGAAAATGGACCAAAATTATCTTTACAAATCGTTTCATGTTTTATTTATTTATTTTTTTTCTCCGATATTTAATAGAAGAAAATATTATATTCGTGAAAAATTCTGACCTCATGTTTTCGATGGATTTACACGTTTTGAGAAGTCTAGAACACGATTTGAGCCTTTTTAGAAATGTCTGTGTGTGTGTGACAAAATTTTGTGGCAAATATATTTCAGGAGTTACAGCACAGAATTTCATAAAATTTGATATATAGATGCACTTTGACATAAATTAGTGACTATCAAATTTTGGGGGAAATTGTCCAACAGGTGGCGTTGTCATACCACTAAAATTTTAACATGATGGTATCGGACAAAATTACGTATAAATACGTAAAGAGAATTATTTTTTAATAATCATTATGAAATTAAAAAAAATTATAATAATTGTAATAAACAATGATAGTTAACTGGGGAAAAAAATTGTATATAGGAGCAATGCTTTCCCCCCTGGCGGAAAGTTCCCCCCCCCCGAGAGGGGGGGGGGGCGAATTTTAATTTTGTGTATCTTTCAAAAAAGCTCGTCCATATCATATCTTTAAAACGAATGGTTTAACCATCGACTTGCGATAATTTAAAATAAAGTTATCGATTTTTTTAATTAAAAAAAAAAAAAAAAAAAGCTTAAAGATGTCATAGAGAATAAAATTGACTTTCTTTGGATATTTAATGTTATACTATTATTTATTATATATTTAGGGTGTAAATCGTCTGCAGTGATCATGGAAGATAATTTAATAAATTACTTTTGCTGGTGAATTTGTATAAAAAAATATATAAGGAAGTCATGCGGTGGCCGCAACATGCTAGTTTTTTTTTTTTTTTTTTTTTTCATGCGGCAGTTATATAAATAAAACATGAAAAATTTACATTGTGCGCATAATTGTGTATATAATTAGGAAAAACTTAACAAGAAACCAACAAAATCTTGTATTGCTTGGCCATCACAAAACTTTCTTCCATATCATTCTAATGTATCTAGTTGTATTTCTAAATACTTGAACTGTTGTTGAAAGACTTAATAACTACCCCAGTTTCTGCCTTGTGCTTCTATTTTTTCAATTTAATTTCCCTTTTTCCAGCTTTCAGTCAATTTTTTTCGAGATTTTGTTTTATTTGGATATTTTGACAATTTTCCGCAAACTTGGTCGACAGAAAATGCCGGTTTCGAACCAGGGCTTTTTCAAATATCTAAAAGCCCTCGTTCGAACCCAGGTCATGCTCTTTGGAGTCTTCAGTGGCTTTCTCCAAAACTCGCGTGAACACGGGCTAGAACCTTTTGAAACGACCAAATGGAGGGTACTCCAACACCAACACCATTTATCCCTCTTTGTTTTGCGAGTTCCTTTGTTCTTTTTTTTTTCCTTCCTCTCTTTTTATTGAATGGTGTGCAAGAATTTCGTTCCCCCAGTAACGCATGATCAATTGCATATAATTTCACAAAATGTCTCATTTAGTTACATTGTGATAATTTGGAGCAGATAAGATTATGAAATAATAGTTTTTCTACCATATTTTTTGAAAGATCTACCATAAAATCTATCACATGGAATTTGCCGAATTTTATATCAGTGATACGTACGTTATAATAATACCAATGATATCAACTGTTGGTCTAACTTTGGTGTATATAGCTTAACAAGTGTTGTTGTAATGCCACAAATTTTTTAAAACTATATCTGAGAATCTATTAGATGTAATTGAACAAAAATAACCATGCCAGTAATTTTATAAAAATAACTGTTTTTTTTTTTTTTTTTCTTTCTTTCTTTCTTTCTTTCTTTTCTGGCGAAGGATGTGCCTGAAAGTACTTTATTCATTATGTTAGAAAAATATAAATGAAAAATTTGTAGTGACCCCCTTCATATCATAATAGTTTAATATTCAATTCAAACCCCAAACTGAAAAACTGTAAACTACAGTCGGCAGCAAAAGTATCCGAGCACTAGCAATAATCCCTGTTTTAAAAAAAAGTACACTTAATACAGCTTTGTTAAATAAATCTTTGTCAATTCATGTTCTTAGTCAGTCTAACAACATGATTCGACATGGATTTACTTAATAAAACAGTATTAAGTGTACTTTTTTGATATCGGAATTATTGGTTAGTGCTCGGATACTTTTGCTGCCGACTGTCATTTTTCACAAGGATAATTTTAAAATCCCATACAGTAAGTTTAAGTTTTCCTCACAATAGAAAGGACAAAAAAAAAAGTAATTAAATCACATTAAAGACATTTACTTTCATCCACAAATTTTGGTTCAAATCAAAAGTTTATCCAAAACAGTAAGAGTTACTTTTAAAATTAAGTGTTTTACTACCTATACCTCTTTCAGGATTTTGATTAAATTAAAATTGTAAATAAATCTTAAATAGGAAAATTCGTTAAACATTATTTTAATAAAAAAAAAAAAAAAAAACTTTATAGATTATGAAGCATATATTTCTTTCTTTTCTTTTCTTTCTTTCTTTTTTTTTTTTTTAGATCCAACCAAGAAACATTTAACTCTAGACTCAGTTTTAAACTTCTAAATTTGTACATGGGTTGAACTTATTGAAGATGAAAAATGCATAATACGCGTAAAACTCCTTACAATTATATATTTGAAAAAATATTAAATAAATAAGTGCATAAATAAACTATTTTTTAAGAAATACCAAATAAAAAAAGAACTTTAAATCTTATATTTGCAAATAAATTTAACTTCTTTTAATTAATGATTAATTTGTTAAAATTTGAGATTAATTTTGTTTGAGTTTTTCCACTTTCTGTGGATTTAGATCTATATATTTATCTATTGATTTACAACATTTAAAACTAGACATATCGTCCTTTTGAATGAACCCAGGTCGCGCTCCTTTGTCTAGCCGTACAGTGTTTGTCGTTGTTTTCTCCGAAACTCACGTGAATACGGACTAAAATCATTCAGGAAGACCGGAGGGCATTCCACTCAGACCCAGATCCCTATAGAATATAATCAGACTTAACCTTACTCCAATACAATTTTTTTGAATATTTGTAATTTTAATTTATAATTAAACCATTTAAAACATGAACAGAAAAGTGCTTACCTTTTTTGTCTAAAAAACCAAATTAAAACCTGTAACTGGCTGAGAAGTTTTTAAATTGTTTCATTGATTCTGAACTTCTCGGAGAAGTCTTCTCCCAAACTGACCTTCGTCTATAATCCCTTTTTCTTAGAAATTCTAGATGTATGTAAACAAAGAAAAAATTTCAGGAATACTTACCAACGGCGACCTGTGTGGGGTGTCATCTGGGCTGGAGAATGAATAATAGCGCACAACACATGTTGCCGGTGCCACAAAGCCGACCTAACGCGAGAGATCAAAAACAGGGATTTCAACTGTTCCCATGTTTCCAGTTTCAAAATAATTTGTCACCTTCCATGAAAAGGTAATTTAGTGCTTTGACTCTAGAATCAGATGTTTTCTGAAAACTGTTACACCCGAGCTTGCCGAAAAACATTCTTTCAAAAAAGGATAATGTAATTCGCTCCTTAGATACTTTCTCAAGAAATTTAAGTGGAAATCAAGAATATATGTATTGTGAAACAATTTTGCTAGCATACTCATATATAGGGTTAGAGTGGATTTATGAGATATATACTATGCTAATTTAATATTTTTAAAGAGAAGAGAGAATGTAATAAGACAATAAGGCTTTTATAAAAGAAAAAATATGGAGTGACTCCACTCGATTTTCCGAACTTTAAGTAATTAATGGCTGTATAAATAAAATAAAGTAAGAAAAATCGTTAAATAAACAAAAATGAAAATTATAATACGATGTTTGAGTATTTTTCTCCGTATCGTATACTGTTTAATTTTACACTATTGCACTTCAAATAATTTGAGCTCATTGATCATAATGATAAAGAATTTTTTGTTGTGTCGCTGTAAAAATCTATAAGGGTTTAATTCACCAAAATCTATACAGTTCGTGCGACTGTGACCTATAATATGTGTATAAATGTTCAGCTCAATCGAATAAGGCGTTTAGACACCATCACACTTTAAATAATTTAAGCTCATAAGTCATATACTGATAAAGAATTTTTCACTGTAGTGTCTCTGTAAAAAAACTACAATTGCTAGACTCTACAAAATTCCTACCCGTCGTGTGACGGTGATCTATATAAATTTTCAATTCAGTCCAATAAGGCACTTAGACGCAAAAAAAAGTGCTAAATTTACCAAATTCCTTAGGGTTCATGCTACGGTGACCTATAACATACGTATCAACTTTCAGCTCATTTGGACTATGCGTTTAGTCCCTATCGTGTTCACTCACATATATCGACTCACATTACAAAGCCGCTATTGCACATAAAAAAATCCGGGCCCATAGGCCATAATGATAAAGAATTTTTCTTTGTGTCATTTTAGTAAAGCTGTACGTGCTAGATTCACCAAAATCTACACTGTCTGTGCGATGGTGACCCATAACTTGTGCATAAATTTTCACCTCTATTGAATAAGGCATATAACGATATAAGTTATATATTTTATTTCACTAAAGATTTTTTTCTGAATTTTATTATAATTATTTAAATTTATGCCTCCATCCCCCTTCTTTTTTTAATAATTGCGGGACTCTGAACGGTTTACCGTGTTTTTGGGGACGCCCTGCTTCCTTTCGGCCGTCCGGACTTGTCTCGTCAACGCATCTTTCTCTGTTACACTTAGGATTTTTCAAGGAGTTAATTTTTTTTTTTTTTTTTTTTTTAACTCTTGGTGCTTCACTCTGAAAAATCTCGGCTCCCGTGTGGAATATTTTCAGAGTCTAAATTAAAAACCCTTTTGAATTTTTTTTTTTTTTTTTTTTCTGAAAAATCATCTTCAAGATTTTTATACTTTTGATGGAGGTAAGCATTGGTTGCAGGTACTCCGAAGCACTCATGTTGACGTTGACTTTAAAAGAATTTGGGCCCATAGGCCATAATGATAAGGAATTCTTCTTTGTGTCTCTGTAACAAAAAACAAAAACAAAAAAACCCTATAAAGACTAGATTCATCAAAATCAATAGGGTTCTTGCTAAAGTGATTTATAACATGCGTACACACTTTCAGCTTATTGAAACAAAGCTTTTAGACGCTATCGTGTTCACTCACAGGCACACACACACACACACACACATACATACTTATATACATACATCACCGTAAATATAGCAAAAATGAACTTATGGAACCTCAAATCGTGTAGAAAATTCAAACTTCAAATTGTTGCAGTTGGCATAATTACAATACTTTCCTTACATACGTATGTTTGGAAAGCAAAAATATGACGATTTTTGCACAAATTTCTGGTCGAGTTTTTATATAATGCCAGGGCCTGCTTGACTTCATGTAAGGCCTGAGGCACACATGCTTTCTTAGACCCCAGCTAGGACTTGACGATGTGAAAATAGTTGAAAAAGTGACCGAAATTTTTGAACACAGAACAAATAGTGATCAAATAATCACAAAAGAAATTAGTTTTAAAGCCCCCTGCTATTCCTGCCACTGCGATAATCAGGCCTTGCATAATGCATAAATTTCCGAATAAAAAATCTTAGCTCATAGGGGGGTCCGGACCCGCTGGACCCCCCCCCCCTCCCGTCGCTGTGCCACTGCCCCTGAATTTTCTCTATAGTCACAGAGAGTTTCTTGCAGCTGGTAATAGTTATTTTTTTTTACAGTGTAGGTGTCTGCACTCCTCATTTTTATTTGAGGTTCGTTCAAGATTCCCTCTTTCGTTCAAGATTCAAGATCAAGATAAGCTGTTATCATCGGGGCAATTATTTGTACTATAGGGTGAAACTGAAAGAAGAGAAATATTTTTACAATCCTTATATAAGATTTTATATTAATGAAAATTCGTTCAATACAGTGTAATAGTTAAGAATTTAATAATAATATTTAGAATTTAATGGATTTATTTTCGCTTATTTATTGAAAGATAGAAAAAGAGCAGAATTTCTAACACATTTAAAATTGTAAATTTTGTTTTCTCCATAATTATCTTTTACAAGTTTTTAAAAATTAAATGCATAAACTAAATAATTAATTTGAAAATTAAAATATTAAATTGGAATGTGGAATTTTTTTTTATTCATTTATTTTCTTTTAATATGAACAAATATTACAACTTTTTAAATAAATTTAATAATAATACACCAACTAACGGAACTAAAATATGTCATTTAATAAAATGATAAAATATCATAAAATCATTATAGAACTTTGAAAAATAAAAGCATAAAAGGAAAAATTTATAGTAAAAATCGAACAAAAACTAAAGTAAAAGCAGACACACAATCTTTATATATAAAAAGACTGAATAACTATGACTATCTGAATGACTAATTGTAAGGTTTGAAGGAAAAAATCCAGCCAACGCACAGCCTTTTTTTTTTTTTTTTTTTTTTTTTTTTTTAACACACCTGACATTGTGAGTTCTTTTGCTTTTCTTCCCATGCTATTTCTATGAGTTTTTTGGCTTTTTTCCCGTCTTTTTCTACATTATAAATTGGCGGTGGCAAATTTTAAATTTTCTACATTATAAATTGGTGCCCTGACTAACGGCAGGGCATACGGGGCAAATGCCCTGAGCCCCCCTTCTGGAAGGGGCCCCCTTACAGGCGTATGCAGAAATTCTGCAACCTAAATAGCTCTTATGCCACTGCAAGGGAGCCCCCCAGAACAGGCTTGCCCCGGGGCTCCAGGTAGTCTAAGTCGGGCCCTGAAGAGCTTATTAAGAGGGGACAATACCTAATCTCGCCGGCAGCCTTCGCCCATGTTATTCTATGGGAAAATTTGTTGCGACAATTACACATTACCTAATGAATATTTTTTAATTCTGTTTTCGCAGTCAGAAAATTCATAACCGTTAAATGAGTACTCATTTTTGAAAAATTCATTTTTTTTAATTTTTACATTTTAATTTTGAGTTCAAAAATGCGATTTTTCACAAAATGCATTTTTCTCATTTTCTAGTCACAAAATGAATTACTAAAATTTAAAAAAATCAATTTTTGGAAAAGAAGTACTAATTTAACGCTTATGAATTTTCTAAATGTGGAAACAGAATTGAAAAATATTCATTAGGTAATGAGTAATTATGTGAAAAATTTTTCCCATTGAATAACATGGGCGAAGGCTGCCGGCGAGATTAGGTATTGTCCGCTTTTAAAAGATAAAACTATCCCCCCACCACTTCTTTTTGTATTTTGGCGTTTATGACATACAACAATGAATGACCCAAGTAAGAGAAAACGGAAGGTAACAAAAGAAGAGGTGGGGAAATTCTAACAAAAGAAGGGGAAAATGAGTGACCTTGGCCAGCGCACAGTGACATTGTCTATGTCGTCAAACAACATGTGGTTTTGTTTACTTTCGGTATCAGTTAAAGTTGAACAGACTTATTATAATAGTTTTACTAATGTTCCAACGTTTTAAACTGGAAAGGCAATCATTGATGAATTACTACAACAGATCTATGGGTTTCGAAATAAATAAGAATGAAGGTTTCTCCCCCCCCCCCCCCAACTTTACCCATTTGCCTTGCATGTCATCTCACAATTCACAACCTAAAAGGATGAATTAGGACTAATCGTTTTTTACCCCCCTCCTCTTTAAAGAGATAATGGCTATTTAAAGAGGAAGAATTTGTCCTTGTATTTTCTTTGTATTCTCTTGTATTCTCTACGGAAAACCCCTTAACATTCTTTTCAGGTGGGTTCTTCGAAAAATGAAACTGATAAGAATCGCCACATGGTTGAAGACAAAGGATAAAAGAGACAAGTTATTTCTTTAGTTTGAAACCATATACATTTTTCAAGGGATTGTCATAAAACGATACAAGTGGGCATATTAAAGCTGTCGAACATGTCAAAGCTGACTAACATGACAAATCCCTGTTTGAAAAAAAAAAAAAAAAAAATCTTTTACTGCATGACTTTTGTGTATTCAAAAGCAAACGCCAGTATTACATAGAATTTCTGGAAATCAGAAAATATTTTTCAAAGTTTCATAATAATTTGTCTTTTACTTTATATATATATATATATATATATATATATATATATATATATATATATATATAATTTTCTGAAGGGGGAAAAAAAAGCAAACACTATTATAATTGAAAAAATTTAATGATTATCAAACACTTCAATCGCATTAACATGCAATTTCTGCAATGTTCACTCTTTGTTTTAGAACGACATCAGCAATTTGTATTAGCCAATTTAATGTAAAAACAAATAAGGTTCTTTATACATTATATATATATATATATAAATTAATTTTGATAAAAATTAATAAAATTTATTAATTAGCAAATAAATTAATAAAAATTAATTTCATTTGCTTTTGCTTTTACATTCTTGTTAAAATGATTTTTAAAGCATTAGAAAGTAATTTAGACTTTTCTTTCGCTTTAATGTTTTCTGACAATTTCTTTGCTTTTACGACTAAAAAATAGCTTGTAAAATGAAATATCAGAAAAAATAAATGAATGAATAAAATAAAAATAAATCACTCTTCAGGCAGAAAGGCGGAAAAAATCGCACAGGAGAAAATCACGCTTGGAAATATTCACTCTTGGAAAAATTCGCACAGAAAAATAAAAACTCCCCCCTCCTTTACCGCAGAGAGTACAAAAATCATATTACAGTATCCACAAAGAGGGAGGCGGAAAAAAATAACATCTGCGATTTGCGAAACATATATTAAAATGAAAAATGATCGCACCCGGAAAAAAGGCCACTTTTCCATTACGCAAATCGAATCGTAAAATTATAAACATGAAATAATGATTTTTAAAGAAGAACTTTCAAATTACATTTTTAGAAATTTCAATTAATTTGAAACAACATTCATTTAGTATATATAGTCGGTAACAAAAGTGTCCGAACACTAGCAAAAATTCCTATGTAAAAAAAGTACGCTTCATACGCTTTTGTTAAATAAATCCATGTCGAATCCGGTTCTTAGTCAGTGTTAGAACGTGATTCGATAAGGATTTATTTAACAAAACATTATTAAGTGTACTCTTTTTATATTAGGACTCGGACACTTTGGTTACCGACTGTACCTGGGATAAGGAGGGGGAAGTACCAGGTCGAAAGAAAAGAATTGCTTTTATAACACCTTCTTACCGATTTTAATCAAACTTTGTATAATAGCGTACAATTTTTGAAAAAATGACAGTGTTTGACATAATTGGGGATGGGTTGGGGGGGAGGGGGCTAAAGGGGAAAGGGCAGAGGAAAGTAACATGAATTTTATATCGTCATTTTACCGATTTTAATGACATTTCTAAAATAAAAAATTTCTAAATTCTATAATTATCCTTATTTTATTTTATTTTTTCAAATCAAGATCACAATGAGGGCTATATATATCTGGGGAGAGGGCAAAAGGGGTTGCTGGTGAAAAAAAAAAAAAAAAAAAAAAAAATATATATATATATATATATATATATTTAACTACCCTAGTATCGATTTAAATAAAACTTTGTGGATATACCACTTACTGTTTAAAAAAAATTACAGTGAGCGTTATACATATCTGGCTTCACGGAAAAATGGGTAAGGGAAAAATGGGTAACGGAAAGATGGGTAACGGAAAAATGGGTAAGCGGAAAAAAGGGTAAAGGAAAAAAGGGTAAGCGGAAAAATGGGTAATGGAAAAATGGGTAACGGAAGAATGGGTAAATTGCGAATTGCTACTTGCGAATCGTACACTGAAATTGCCCCAAATTATGCCATAGAGTTAAACTATGTTTCGAAAGCATTTCATCTTTGTTAGTGATTATTTATCTCATCGTCAGTTAGAAATTTATTCTTTTAAGAGGGCTGAATATAAAAAATCTTTCACAGGACCTTTTTCAGCTAAAAAAATAAATAAATAAGCTTTTATTTATTACTTTATTCACATATTTACTATTTATGGTATTTTAATTATTTTTTAAAAGATATCATAATGTTAAAATAATAATTATAATAATAATTAAAAAAAAAAAAAAGAAGAAGAAGAAGAAGAAGAAGAAGACAAGAAATAATGGAGACTATTTTTATTTTTCGGACAGAGATAAATTGAAGAGCTTTGTTTGAGTTAAAAGTGATGGCAGGTGTTTGACAGGAATTCTTTTTCTTAGAAGCGTTCTCTAGTTTTTATCATGCTTGGGGAAGTCATTGAGTTACGCTCCCCTGTAGCATGTGTCTGCATGTGTGGAAAATCCTGTTTTAAGAAATACTAGAGGTTTATTCGACTTCAGGTTTCGTGGAAAATGGACAATGAACAGGGGAAGGAATAGAATTTAGGTAAAAATGGCAACGGAAATAATGGCAACGGCAATAATGGCACCGGAAAAAATGGCAACGGAAATAATGGCAACAGGAAAAAATGGCAACGGAAATAATGGCAACGATAAATATATAAAAAAGGGTAACAAAATAAAGTAAAACGAAAAAGGGTAATTTGAGAATTTTTACTAGCGAATTATATGCTAAAATATCTCAAGTGTAAAATATATTTCATCTTTGGTACTGATAACATTTTTCGCCGTCAGATTAAGTGTGTATATATCTATATATATATATTTTTTTTTCCCAAGGAGCTCTGAATATTAGAATAATTCATTTTCCAACATTTTTCAGTCTTAAAGAAGGAATTTTAGCCTTTATTAATATATTTATTCACGTGTTCAATTTTTATATCAATGTTAATTATTAAAAAAAAAAAAAAAAAAAAAAGAAAAGAAAAAGAATAAAATAAAATAAAGAACATTAAAAAAATTAATGGTTAAATAAAAAATAAATAAATAAAGAGTTGAGGATGGGAGGAGATTGGAGACTAATTTTACTTTTTGAGCATGGATAAACAGAAATGCTTTCTTTGTGTAGACAATGGGGGAATTAGGAAGGAAATGTTTTTCCTAGAAGCGTTCTCCAGTTTTTTCTTTCATCAGGTAATGTCATGGAGTTACCCTCTCCTATTCCAACCTCTGCTTTTGTATTCTCACTTCACAGTTCACAATCATAATCTATACAATGGTCCTTCCCTTTATAGTCCTACTCTTTGAACATTGAATAGATAAGAAATATTTTAAAAGGCGAGAATTTGTGATATTTCCTTCTTTTCAGATACAGAAAACTCCCTTTACCTTCTTTCCTTTCTAGAAGAATCTTGTTGTCGTATAAAAAGATGCAAAGAAATGAAGACAAAAGTATATTATGCAATATACACCTCTTTGAAAGGTTTGATATAAAATATTAAAAAGGCATGCAATCGACATTTTAATACACAATTTTGATTCGTGCAAATTTAGTCTAGACAAGTGATTTTTTACGTAATATTATTACATAAAATAATAATTAAGAATAATATTTTAAAAATTTTAACGTTTTTAAAGGTAGATTCAGTTTGTTGTTTAATAGTAGTATTTAATAAAGCGTTATGAATTTACATTTTTCTAATATAATAATTAAATTTTAATATTTATTATGATTACTTACGTTAAGTACAATAATAATAATAATAATAATCTGGTGTGTCACTCACTCGACTTCTCTTACCCTAAAATTTAATACTATAAATACAGGTTGCAGATTAAAAAGACACACAAATTAACACAGGTTTACATAACGAGTACTGTTATGTAAACCTGTGTTAAACAATTCAAATTAGGCTTCGGAAGAGTTTTATATGATAATTAGTTCAGTGTGAGGGGGGCTATCACCCCTCTCAACCCCCGGTTTCATTAATGCACCTACATTTATATAAAATTGAATTCGGTTATTAAAAAATAATTCTGTTTTTAAAAAATAATTTATTAAAATTATTATTTTAAAAAATTATCTTTTATTATAATGCAGGCGATTTCCATATTAGAGAAGTAGTGTAACACTAAATATATATATTAAAAAAAAAAAAAAGAGTTGAATTTATTCTCAATATTACATATTTTTCTTTTCTTTTCTTTTCTTTTTTTTTTTTTTTTTTTTTTTTTGTTAAAAATGAAAAAAAGGTCGATAACTTTATTTTAAATTATCGCAGATCGATGGTTCAACCATTCGTTTTAAAGGTATTGGCGAGCTCTTTGGAAAGATACTCATCATGAAAATTTACTCCCCTCGCGGGGGACTTCCCCCCTAGGGGGGAGGCGAGGATCCCACATTCACAATTTGTTTTTTCCCAGTTGACTATCTCTATTGCAAAAAATATATATTCGTTTCATTTTGTTTAGTGCAGTCTATAGATGTTAAACTCTACTTACCTGCAATTTCCCGTATAGACGTAATGTATTTGAATACTTTTGAGTGTTCCTGTACACGAACCATTGGCTTCATCTCAACGAAAAGCTTACTGTAGCATCCCTATATGATACACATTTAGAATACCGAGTTTGGAATTTCTGCTACTATATGTTCTTGAGATATGCTGATAACAGACACACAGACCATTCGCTAAAAACATGATTTTCGACCTTAAAAAATGTAAAAATAACAAAAACTCACGTTAAAAAATTTGACCCTAAAACAATTCCTTCTCGACCCTATGGGTAAGCAAAAGTAATAAGTGATGATTACATTGAAGATAGGCTTTAATTACAAAATATCTTTTATAATCAATCATCTGAAGCATCACAAATTAAGTTATGGCATTTTTTTATTATTATTTATTCAATAGAAAGTATTGGATTCGAAAAAATTTTCAACTTCCGGTTTTCGATGGATTTACATGTTTTGAAAACTTCAAAAAACGATTTCACCATTTTTAGAAAATAAATGTGGTTCTGGGATCCCGAAAAAAAGTCACCGGAAAAAAGGACACCGGTAAAAAGGGCACTTTTTCACTTCGCAAATCGCAAATAATAAATATCAAATAAGGAATTCACAGAATGACTTTCAAATTACATTTTTAGAATTTCATTTGATTTGGTACACCATTCATTTATTTTATATCTGAGAAAAGGGGGGGGGAGGAGCTAGCAGCAAATGGAAGGAAAACAATTGTTTTTATACCACCTTCTTACTGATTTTAATGAAACTTTGTATAAGCACGTACAATTTGTGACTATCACAATGAATGTACATATTATATACCTGGGGGGGGGGGGTTGCAGATGGAAGTAAAATATATTATTCTTTAAACTGCCCTATTATCGAAAAAAAAAAAAAAAAAAAAAAAAAAAAAAAAAAAAAACCTTTGTGTATATACAACGTACTGTTTAAGAAAAATTACAGTGAGTATTACACATGTCTGGACGGTTTACTAGGGGGGGAGGGGCAGAGTGACGAAAATGTTTTTTTTTTTTTTATAACACTATGCTACTTATTTATATGAAACTTTGTACTATCATTTGTACTTTCATTTTATTAAAATTATAGTGAAAGTTACCTACGGTTGATAGGGAGGGGCTAAGGGGGGGATAGATGAAAAATAAAATAATCTTTTTAAACAACACTTATTATCGCTTTTTTTTTTTTTTGATTGACATTTTGTGTAAATATCACTTACTATTAATGAAAAATTACAGTGAAGTTAGATATGTCTTGGGGGGGGGGAGCACAGAGGGAAAGAAAATGAATGTTTATGTCACTAAATTTTGCATTTTAATAAAATTTATTATAAATATCATTGAAAAATTTGGAAAATTTACCCTGATTGTTATGTATATCTTGGGGCTATCTGGAGGGGCCAAAAGAGAAAAATGATTGCATAAGTATCACAATGTTACCAGTTTTAATTAAAATTTCAAAAACTATTACCTGTTTTTTATAAAAAATTCCAAAGAGTGTTACATATATCTTGGAGGGGGGGGGGGATATTGTTTTTAAATCACTTAAATAGGAAAATTTGCCTAAATATCTCTTATTGTTTATCAAAAATTGAAGAGAAGAGGAAAATTGAAGAGACACTACCCGGTGAGAACTAAGGGCTAATATGTTTTTGTACCATCTTGTTGCTCGTTTAATGAAACTTTGTAGAAATATTACTTACTGTGTATAAAACATTACAGTGAGGGTTAAGTATCAGTTTCTTTCTCTTCCTGAGTTTGTACGCAAAAATTCAATGTATGATTTAAATCCGAAAAATGTTACTCAAAAATGAAATTTATTCTTTTAATCTGTCTCTTTTACCTCCCCCCCCCCCCCCTAGAAATAAAAAACTTATGCTCTCGTTGATGTTTAGCATCAGTTTTACGAGGAGAAATTAAGAGTAGTGCCTTTTTAATACGAACGATAGTATTTTTTTTTTTTTTCTGTTTCTACGAGAGGGGTGTGGAAAATGGGACAGATTAAAAAAAAAAAAAAAAAATCTGCTTCAGAATAATCTTTTACCAATATTTGATATTAACTTTTAATTAATGTCTGATATGAACATTGCATTGAATTTTTACCTACTAACTTAGAAACTGAAGGATACTGCGATACATAGCCCTCCCTAAAAATTTTCATAAACAATAAAGGGCATTTATACAAAATTTCCTATAAATATGAAGCAGTATAATTTAAAAACAATCGTATTTTTTTCTCTTCCTCCTTGTCCCCCATGTGTAGGTAACACTCGCCGTAATTTTTCATTAAAAGTAGGTGATAGTTGTTAATATTTTAATTAAAATTGGTAACATTGTGATATTTATACAAGCCTTTTTCTCCTCTACCCGTATAACCCCCAAGATATATTTAACAATCAGCGTAAATTTTCCTAAAAATTAAATGATATTTATAATAAATTTTAGTAAAATGCAAAGCACAATGATATAAAACATTATTTGTATCTTTATGTCTCCAGCACTCTCCCCCCCCCCTCCTCACCCAGACATATGTAACAATCACTGTAATTTTTCATTAACAGTAAGCGACATTTGCACAAAATGTCATAAAAAAAATAAAAAAAGATAATAAATGTTGTTTAAATAGATTTTGTTTTTCCTCTGCCCCACCCCCCCTCCACCATCACCACACACATACTCGTCCCCCTTTTTAACTACAAGTAACTTTCATTATAATTTTAATAAAAAGTAAGTGATAATCAAACAAAGTTTCATACAAATTGCTAGTAATATAAAAACATAGTGCATAAAAAAGTAGCATAGTGATATAAAAACGACTCCTTTTTTTATTCTGTACCCTCCTGAGATCTGTGTAATTTTTCTGTACTGTAATTTTTCTTAAACAGTAAGTGGTATATACACAAAGATTTATTTAAATCGATACTAGGGTACTTAAAAAAAAAATATTTTTCATTTTCATCTGCAACCCCCCTCTCCCCTCAGGTATATAATACACTCATAAAAAGTAAGTGATAGTATAGAATATATCATTTAAAACGGTAAAATAGTGATATAAAAAGTCATTTTATTTTTATCTGCCTTCTCCTCTCTCTTTAACCCCCCATCCCAAGTATGGCTGACAATTACTGTAATATTTTCACAAATTGTACGTGATTACACAAAGTTTTTTTTTTTTTTTTTTTTTTTAAATCGATAATACAGGAAAATATAGAAGAATGTCTTGTGGTGGCTACAACATATTTTTTTTTTTTCATTAATTAATTAATTTATGAAATTGAGAATTTTTTGACAATTTAATTTCTCATATTGGCATGAAGTATGTTTAATCATAATATGCACCGCAGAGTATTAGAATTTATTAATTGCAAGACAGAAATGGCTTAGTCATTATCTATAAACAATTTAATTTTGAATGGAATTATACTTATAATTTATAATAAAAGTTTGGTTATGTAGCTAAAAAAAAATCGATTTTGCACTGAAACTATAAAAGCGGAGTTAAACTATTTTATATCATAGGATTACACTGCATTAATAAAATTACAACAAACTAATTAAATGTAATATTTGTTATAACATTAAGATTATTATTTTTATATAATCATTGATTAAAATAACTTTTTATTTTAAAAATAATTTGATGGAGGTAGTTTAGGTGTTAAAGCCGTTTGAGAACATGAGAGTCGACGATCATGATCTGGGATCGAACCCGGCACTTCCTGTCTACCAGTTTGGAGAGCAGAACTGCTCGGCTTATTACTAATTAAAAGTCCAAATAATCTTATTCAGCGATTTCAACTAAGTTAATTATAATAAATTATATTTTTAATAAATAAGTTAGTGTTTTTAATTGGAATATTTCATTAAATATTTTTTTAACTAGCTGTATATATATATATATATATAATTGTTCATAGAAAGTAAATCTTTTAATATTAAAAGTGTTTTAAAATAATTTTTTCTACTAAAAGCAGAAAAAATTGTAGTAATCTCAGCTAATTTAATTATTAAAATTTATATTTTTGTTAATTCTTTTAGTTTTTAGATAATTAATTTAGTCATTCTATTAAAATTTTTAAAATAAAATAATTTTAATTCGATTCTTAACTACCTTTTTCCTCATAATTATTCACAGTAAATAAAATCTTTTAATAATAAAAGTATTTTAAAATAATATTTTCTATTGAAAGCAGAAAAAGTTGTATTAAGGAGTCACACCTAATTTAATTATTAAAATTTACGTTTTTGATAATTCATTTAGTTCTTAGACAATTACTTTACTCTTTCTTTTACAGTTTTCTAAATAAAATAATTTTAATTAGATCCTTATTCCTATAATCAATTACAGAAAAAAATATTTTTATGTTTAAGAACATTTTGAATTTATTTTTTCATTTTAAGGCTTAAACAACAGTATTAAGCAATTTGAACTATTTTAATAATTAAAAATTTATATTCTTAATAACTGAATTATATTTTATAAATATGTATTATTAAATCATTTTTTAATTACTATATTTTTTTTATATGTAATCATATATATATATATATAAGTTTTTTAATTAAAAATATTTTGATGGTTGTGGTTTAAGCTTTAAAACCTATTGACAACATACGGGTCCTAAGTCTGGGTGAAATGACTTTCATAAGAGTTCTTTCTAAGGAGCCTGTCCTTGATGTATGCGATTTCCAGAAAAAAAAAAAAAGAACCATGGAAAATTCTGAATGTCTAGGATGACAAACGAGACCTTGGATCGAACCCGCAATTCCAATCTATCAGGGCCCACCAGCGGCAGAGCGGTTCTGCGCTCAAAGTTGGTTGACGTGAGGTGCCGGGTTCGATCCCAGGTCCCCACTCGTCGATCTAGCCGTTCGGAGTTTTCCATGGTTTTCCCGGAAACTTGCAAAAATATGGGCTAGAACCCCTTAGAAAGACCTCTACGGAAGGTACTCCCCCTCGGGCCAAGGCCCGTAGAATAGTCAATCGACTTTATTCCCAAACACCAACAATAACACCAGTCTATCAGTTTGAAGAGCAGAACCAGTCGGCTACTGTAATAGGCATTGTAATTAAAAGTTTAAAAAAATGTATTAAGTAATTTCACCTAATTTATTTATAAAAAATTATATTTTTAATAAATAAATTATTGTTTTTTAATTCGAATATTTTAATGAATGATGTGATTTTTTTTAAACTAGCTATTATTATTATTATTATTATTATTATTATTATTGTTCAGAGAAATAAATTGTTTTAATAATATTAAAAGTATTTTAATATAGATTTTACTATTAAAAGCTAAAACAATAATACATTCCAAGTTTTTTAATTTTTTCCTTTTTTTTTTTTATTATTATTATTTTCAGGGGAAAAAAATATATTTTTATATTAAAAGTATTTAGAAATAGATTTTTCAATTAAAAGCTCAAATAGTTCTATTGAACAAATTAATTTTATTATTAATCATTTTGATTTTTAGTAAATGCCGTCATTTTGAATTATATTTTTATATTAAATAATATATATATATATTTTCCTATAATCTGATATAGAAAAAATATTTTTACATTGAAAGTATTTTAATACAGATTTTTCAGTTAAAAGCTACCACATAATATCAATTTATATAACAAGCAGTAACAATGGTGAAATCTCAGCAGAAATGTAAAACGTGTTAAAAATATTGGAGAAATGAAAGTACATAGCTATTTACCCCACCTTTTGCCTACATTTTAAAGCACGTGCGGAATCATTTGTCAATGTTTATCTCAGTGACGCCACGTGCGCCTGCTCTATTCCATAATTTGAAAGCAAACAAGTAAATCTTATCTTCAATTTCAAAATATACATGACTGTTGATGATATTGTAGGGATTTTATTAGGAGTCAATTGTATTTAGTAGTTCGAAAACTACTTTTTTCCGTTCAGCCCACACATCAATCACTCACACACACACATAAAAACAGTTCTCTTTATTTACATAGATAATTGCACCCTTACCCATTTATCAAGTTATTGTTACCAATTTTACCGCTGCCTTTTTCCTCCAGTTGCCATTTTTTCCGGTTGCCATTATTTCTGTAGCCATTATTTCCGGTTGCCATTATTTCCGGTTGCCATTATTTCCGTTGCCATTATTTCCGTTGAAATTTTTACCGAGCACCATTTTTAATCGCATTAAAATAAAAATTGCAATTTCTCTGTCTGTCTCTCTAAAGAACAATCAAAAGTAGAATAGAGAGAGTTAAGTACATTTGATTTAAAAAAAAAGTGCGAAATGAATTAATAATTGAATTAGAATGAATGAATAATTTTGCCCAATTATAATACCATTACAAGAATCTTAAAATAAAATTTTAGTTAAAAGTAGTTATAAAAAATTAAATTAAAGTGACTGAAGTTTTCACAGAACAAAATGTTACGAATGCATTTACAAATACATAAATAAATAAATAAAATAAAATAAAGTAAAATAAGTAAAAATACAGTGCACATATTAATTTTGGGTAATATTTCGAATAAGTAGTCATATAATTTAAGAAAGGAAAGTAAAAAAACTAAACGTATATAAAATTTTACTTCATTCCTCTAAGGCTCTAGCCCATCAGCGGCCGACCGGTTCTGCACTCAAAAATGGTAGGTGGTAGGTGCCGGGTTCGGTCCCAGGTCGCGCTCATCGATCTAGCCGTTCGGAGTTTTCCATGGTTTCCTCCGAAACACGCGTAAATACGGGCTAGGACCCCTTAGCAAGACCCCCATGGAGGGCATTCTCCCCATAGGCGTAGGACACTTGCGGAGTCAATCGGCCTTAAAAATCCTACAACAACAACCTCTAAAGCTCTCTATATATTTTAATCGCATTAAAATAAAAATTGCAATTTCTCTGTCTGTCTCTCTTAAGAACAATCAAAATTAGGATAGAGAAAGATAAAAATTTTTACCATTTTAACAAATTTAAGTTAATATAACTATTCCGATAAATTTTAAATATCGAACTTATCTAAGTTCGCTAGTTACCTAATCGGCTTTGTGGAGTTTTGTAATGAATTATTCAACTGTTTAGCTTCCGTTCTCATTCTTTTCAATATTATCATTAAAAATTATATATATATATTGTTCGTGTGTAGGGGGAGGGAGGTTTTTTTTTTTTTTTTTTTTTTTTTTTTTTACCTAAATTGCAGTTATTTATTTTATTTCTAAAACAGTTGTTTTGCATATTTTATAAGATCAATACTGCTCAAGTAAAAATAGATATATGTAATGCTTAATTCCGTACTTAAAGTAATTTTAATAATTAAAAGATTTTTTACGTGCAATTATTTAACAATTCATTTAAAAAACAGCAAATTATCAGCTTAATCTTTATCTGTAACCAACGTATGTAGCCGGGAATACTTGAAAAAACGCTGTCAAACTTCTTTCTGCATTACCATTCTAGAAAATACCACCCTTTCTTTTATGCTACAGGGGAGCGTAACTCAATGACTTCCCCAAGCATGATAGAAACTAGAGAACGCTTCTAAGAAAAAGAATTCCTGTCAAACACCTGCCATCACTTTTAACTCAAACAAAGCTCTTCAATTTATCTCTGTCCGAAAAATAAAAATAGTCTCCATTATTTCTTGTCTTCTTCTTTTTTTTTTTTTTTTTTTTTTTTTTTTTTTTTTAATTATTATTATAATTATTATTTTAACATTATGATATCTTTTAAAAAATAATTAAAATACCATAAATAGTAAATATGTGAATAAAGTAATAAATAAAAGCTTATTTATTTATTTTTTTAACTGAAAAAGGTCCTGTGAAAGATTTTTTATATTCAGCCCTCTTAAAAGAATAAATTTCTAACTGACGATGAAATAAATAATCACTAACAAAGATGAAATGCTTTCGAAACATAGTTTAACTCTATGGCATAATTTGGGGCAATTTCAGTGTACGATTCGCAAGTAGCAATTCGCAATTTACCCATTCTTCCGTTACCCATTTTTCCGCTTACCCTTTTTTCCGTTACCCTTTTTTCCGCTTACCCATTTTCCATTACCCTTTTTTCCGCTTACCCATTTTTCCGTTACCCATCTTTCCGTTACCCATTTTTCCCTTACCCATTTTTCCGCCTCCCACATATCTGAGGGGTACACACATCAAATTTCTGTGAAAGTTACATATGTCTGAGAAGGGGGGAGGGGGTGGAGACAGAAAGATAGAAAATGATGTTTTATATCATTATGCTTTGTACTTTAATAAAATGTATTATAAATATCACTTAATTTTTAGGAAAATTTACGTAAATATATATATATATATATATATATATATATATATATATATTTTTTTTTTGGGGGGGGGGGGTGTATGGGAGGCGAAAAAGAAAAATGATTGTATAAATATCACAATGTTACCAATTTTAATTAAAATTTCGACAACTGTTACCTACTTGTATTGAAAAATTACGGTGAGTGTTACCTATACCTGGAAGGGGGGGGGGGCAGAGAGAAAAGTATGATAGTTCTCACACTGCTTTCTGAATGTTGATCATACTGCTTCGTATTTATACGTAATTTTGTATAAATATCATTAATTGTTCATGAAAATTTCCAGAGAGAGCTACATATCGCAGTATCTTTCAGTTTCTACGATAGCATGCAAAAATTCAATGCATTATTAATATCAGACATTAATTAAAAATTAATATCAAACATTGGTAAAAGATTATTCTAAAACAGAATTTTTTTGTTTAATCTGTCCTGTCTCCACCTCCTTTTCGCGAAAACAAAAAATTTTTGCTATCGTTCATGTTTAGCAAGTATTTCACAAGTAACAATTAAGAAAAGTGTCCTTTTTTCTGGATAGGGGAAAAAAGGGCACTTTTCATAATAGCTGCTTGTAAAAGACACGTGTCTTCGAAATTATTTAAGGGGCTACTAAAAGGTTACGTCGCAGTTCCGACCGGGGTTTTAATCATAGCACTTCCTACCGAATACTTAAATTCATGCACACCTGTTTGTCGCAAGGTAGCTTTTCCGACCACTGTAATTAAAGGCATGACAATTGCTGCGTCAATGGATATATCACATATACGAGAGGCAAAAGTTCACCCTGATTCCCATCAAATTTAATGAACATTATTTCAAAACTATCTATTTGTTAGAAAGATATTAAAACTTCTTCACACACCATAAATTTTAAGTCAGCACAACCGGTTTCGAAAGAACGTGGCCTTTCTTCATCAGGTGCAAACACGTGCTACTGCCTTGGAGGCAAAAGCAAGACTTTAATATCTTTCTATCTATTTGTTGTTGAATTTTTCTCTCCAAAAAGATCAAATATTTTACTATGTAAAAATTATTTAAAATATGTTATAGTATAATAACATGACCACAATTCTATTAATAATTACATAAATACAATGATAGTGCGCAAACACGTGCTACTGCCTTGGAGGCAAAAGCAAGACTTTAATATCTTTCTATCTATTTGTTGTTGAATTTTTCTCTCCAAAAAGATCAAATATTTTACTATGTAAAAATTATTTAAAATATGTTATAGTATAATAACATGACCACAATTCTATTAATAATTACATAAATACAATGATAGTGCACAATCATTTTTGCATTCATTATTATAAACTATTAAAATTATCGAATTCGGAACATATTCAGATTTATTTATTAGATATTCTTATTGATAAAATTATAACTTTTACAAAAGTACATATATTTGAGTTAATGAAAAATTTCATTTATCTTCAAATAAATACATAAAAATAAATAAATTAATAAAGAGAAGTATCTATGAAGACCAATGAAAGAAATTTGACCAAACTTGGTATTTAGTTAGACCCTGACACAGGGTTGGGGTTTAGGACGTCTGAAACTGGTTTTGGACAGGACAGGTGGTTTTTACCATCCAAAAGTGTCCTAAACTGTCTAAAACTGTACAAAACTGTCCGAAAGTGTCCAAAACCTTAAATTATAAGAAATTCTATTCACTACATTCTCAGTAGTAATTATAATTAGTAATTAAAAGTATTTTATACTGAAAATTTTGACTTTTTAAGTTAAAAGAAATTTGCAATTTAATAACATGTATACAAAATTTTAATTTTAATGACTCAAAAATCAATGATAGGATATTCAAAATTTTCATTCATTTTTTTTCTTTTTTTTTTTTTTTTGTGATATAAGGTATGATAGGATATTCAAAATGAATAATTTGTCTTTTATTTTTAATTGCAAAATACTTACATATCCAATATTTTACAGAAATTATGTTTAAAAGTTCTTTCATAAATTAAAATTACATACATTAAAAGATACCAAAAATAAATAAAATATAAAAGTTATAATTAGGCAATGAAGACTATGCATTTTCAAAAACTGCAGATATGCCCCCCCTCCCCCCTCCCAAAAAAAAAATCTTTGAAGTGTGTACTATTTAATATTTTTACATCTATATTTTCTCATTTATTCAAGAATAAAATATGTTTGTGTAGCTGCACATTTTTAATATTTATTTCAGGATGATTTATTGTAAATCTTATATATATATATATATATATATATATATATATATATATATATATGTATATATTTATATATATATATATATAATAATTATATATTATTTTGTTCTCTTGATATATTTATTCATGTTGCTTATATATCTGTGTATATGTGTGTAAATATTATAAATATCAATATTTGAGGTACAATTATCCACATTTTTCCATTAAAGCTTCAGTAATAAATTTTTGCTTTTGAATATTATAATTGTTAATATATACATCTTTCACTAAACATTATTATTAGAACTTAATGGAATATACTGGAAAATGTTACAAAACAACAATAATTATAATAATTTTGTAAATATTTCAAATATTTGCATAATTTTAATAAAATATAATTCTACTAAAAAATATAGTTTTGGACAGCTTAGGGATTTTTTTAATATATTTTAACCAATTATCCGATTAAATTAAAAAATACAACATTAGCTAGATTATGAAATATACCAGTTTTCGTGGAGATCGGTCGAATGATATAACATTTTACAACGGACCAAAAAATCCAGATAAATTTTCACTTGCAGACTTACAGTTATATAATAATACAAATTACAGAACTTTGTATCATTCTAATGGAAAATATCTTTACATTTTTAGTAGTATTTGGTCATGTGTTCATATTTACGTACCCGCAGACTTCGTATGGTATAAATGAGGTAGATTAGGATTAAAAAAGAAAACAGTATTATAAAGAATACCTTGTAAAAAATTACATTTCTATGCAAGTGGATTCCAACAGTCATAGAAGAAAGATTACCCCTGCACCAATAATAATAATAATAGTTTGAGGTCTCGTTGCAAAAAAAGTTAAAACTAATTTCTTATGAAGGTGATGCTTTAACTTTTTTACCAGCAGTCAAACTTTGTGCACAAATTAGGTAAAAAAAAAAAAAAAAAAAAAAAAAAAAAAAACTTTAATTCGTAAAGATGTCAGACTACTTTTGAAATATTATTTAGGATATTGGCATGAATATCACTAACTATGAATTTTCCGATATAAAAATTTCGTAAGTTATTAGAAATTTACGAATTTCTTAACATGGCAGAATAGGGCAAAATTTCACACAAGCGTCAAATCTTGAGGGATATTTTTATCGTAAAGGTGTCAGACCACTTTTGAAATATTATTTAGGATACTGACATGAATACCATAGAGTAGGAATTTCCTAATTTAAAAAATTCGTAAGTTATTTGGAATTTACGATCTTCTTAAAATGACAGAATACAAAATTGAGCATAAACGGCCATTTTCAGGATCATAAATATATCAGACAACTTCAAAATAACATCTATGATACTTGTATGAACATGACTGATTACAAATATTCTAATAGGAAAAATTCGTAAGCTATTCGTTATTTAAGATTTTATCAACATAACAAAATTGAAAATTTTCTATATAAATGTGCATTTTGAGGTTTGTTGCATTGTAAATAGTAGCATGAAAACTAAACTACGAAATTGACCCTAATAAAATAAATTAATAGATTAGAATAAGAAAAATATATCGAAGTGAACGGTGGATAGCCTATTAGGCGGGGATTTCTTCTGTCACTGTGTTAAGTGTTTTTTCAATTTCATTTCTCTTAACATGATAACTATGTTAAGAGAAATGTCCTGTTCTAGAAATTTATGAATATATATATGATGGGGAACTGAGCAGAGTCCACCTATGCCAACAAGTTTTCTTTTTTTTTTTTTTTTTTTTTTTTTACGAAAAAAATGGCATTTCTTTTGATATTTGCAAAAAAATGACTTTTTGCCGTCATTCAATCATATAATTCTGTCAAATATAAATCATCTGAATTTATAATGAAAAATAATTTTATAATTTAATAAATAATTTTCAGTGCATGAAATTTCTGTAAAATTGTATATAAGAAAGTCTAGGGGGGGGGGGGCACATCATACTACCTTCTTACTTATTTAATTTATTCACTTAAATGTAAAATCTCTCTCTTGATGTATCTTTTTTTTATTATTATTATATTTAAAAATATAAATACATTTTAAAACATTACGAACAGCAACAACAACAACAATAATAATCTTTAGGTATGTAAAAGGCAATGTTTGTGTGTGGACAGCGTAGCGCAAAGATGGTAGTTCGAACAGTTACGTGTTTCGACACGAAGGTGCCATCCGAGGGGGTCCTTGTGCACCTCGAAGCTCGATTTTCGAACGTTTGATTAGTTTTCTTTTAATTAATTGAAATGTGTAAATGGTAACTTCATATCAGCATTGTATTAGTAATTTAAATTTTAGCTACAATTTAATTGTTTCCAAAAGAAAATTACAAGTTCTTTTTTTTTTTCGGTATAAAAATAAGAGCATTTAATTAAACGTGATCAATAAAAAATTATACGTCATTATCACTTTAAAAAATTTATACATACTGATAAAGGGCTAATATAGTTCATGATGCCAAAGTATGTTGTTCTAATTGATTTTTCATTTTTAAAAGACACTTTTTATATATTTTTACTGCCAAGCTGTTGAAAAAAAAAAAAAAAAAAGCTAAAATAATAGCGAAAAAGAAAACGCAACTAACTTAATTATTAAAAAACTGTATTTTTTTGTAATTAAATTAATTTTTGATAAAACATTTTTCGATAATAATTAATAGAAAAAAATCTTTTTTAAGTAAATGTCTTTTGAAATACATTTTTCGAATAATAGCCTAAAGGATAGTATTGATAAAGCACAGCTAATTTAATTAACATATATTGTATATATTTTAATGTAAAATTTTATGAATTAGATTATTTAAATAATATAATTTTGATTAATTCTTTGTTCTATAACCATGACAAAAGATATCTTTTTATATTATGAAGTATTTTGAAATAGTTTTTCTGTTAAAAGTTCAAACAGTAATATTAAGTAATCTGATATAAATTCATTATTTAAAAAATATTTTTGATAATAAAATAAGTTTTTAATTGTAATATATTATCAGTACAAAAACCCTTAACGGGATAAAAGTTTGTGACGCAGCTACTTTATCGCTACAAGAATTTGAAATATGGGTCTTAAAAATAATGATATCAAATTTTAAGTGACGCTTTGCTATTAGTTAAAATATACATAGATTTTCTTATTTGAGCATTTGCTTTTTTCTTTTATTTATATTTACAATGCAAACATAATATTTTTAACTTCAAGATAAGACAAATATATAAAATATACTCACTGATGCTTTTTCATTTGCATTTGAATTTCAAAATAACAGTTTTAAAAGGAATGATATAAATATTCCAGTTACGCCTCGGGGTCATTTTAAAAGATTTGTTTTTAGATTCCACTAAAATTACCTTTGTTTTGTCTAATAAAGTATATTTACACATTGAAACAGTGCTTTTAATTTTCAAATATACCTGTCAAATAATCACTCTTTCACTAAGTTTGCATTATAAATTGAAATTATTTATTTCAATAAATTGATTTGTCTTTTCGTCACGCTATCCAAAACTGTGAGTAAAATTTATGTAAATGTTACTTTGTATCACAGTATCCAACTAAGTGAAAATTTGTGCAGAGAGATAGTGTGATGCTAAGAAAACATTTGCACAAATTTTATACACATTGATAAAGTATTAATATAGTTTATGGTGCTATTATATGTTGTTTTATCTATTTTTTATTTATTTATTCATTTTTTTAAACTATTACTTTGTAGATTTTTACTGTCAAGTTGTTATTAAAAAGAGAGAAAGAAAGAAAGAAAGAAAAAAAAAAAACTTTCCATGACGTCACATTTGACTGCGTAGCGTTTCTTTACTACAATAAACTCTATGAACTATAAATTTATTTTATCAGTTTTATTTATAGATGCTACTGGGCGATTTTTTAAATTTTGGTGTCGAAATAAACCGAACGTTTTTTGCCAAGAAGTTTAATTTAGCAACAGCCATTTTAATCAATTTTAATTTATAAATAGTCATTTAAAGAAGTTAAATCGACATAGTAGTCACATAAATGATCTATTTTTATCTGAATAGATAATTTTATAGGAAAAAAAAAAAAAAAGAAAATTTATTTCAAGCACTATTTTAAGCTTAAAAACCATTAAAAATATAAACAGAATATGAAGAATTCTTACAAATTAACGAAAAGGTGCCCCATAAAAGTATCACCAAAATAGGATTCTCCCTTTTATTCAAGAAATTATTAAAAAAAAAAAAAAAAAAAAAAAAAAAAAAAAAAAAAAAATAGAAGTAAATCATCACTAATATGGTGATAAAAATTTAAAAGCCGCAAAGGGAGAGATTTAATAGAGTTGTGTAGCACGGTAATGTTTACATATTTATTTAATTTTTTATATACGAATCACTACGAAAATTTATAATACAAATATACGAGCTGCTGTGTGTGACTGTACCTGCACGCTGTCCGGCACGAATATTTGATTACTTCAAATTAATATTTAAATAAATAAATAAATATAAGAATACGTTTAATGGGAAATATATATAACCATAAAAATATTAGTTGTCTAAAATGCGGCAGAAATAGTGCTCATAGCATATTGTTATAAGGGATTAATTATTTGCTCCGCATCATTAGCATTGTTGCAATGAAAGCAGTTTTACAGGCGAAGTGAAAATAAAAGGCAGTTCATTCATTCACTTTCAGTAGGGTCAGCTTTGGCGACAAACTTAGTGAAAGGGCGACCAAATTTGGTGAGAGGGGCAACCAAGTTTGATGAAAAATGGTACTTTAGAATTCCTCAAGTTTCGAAGATCTCCGACACACGGGAAAACAAATCTCGAGCTTTCCATAGGATTCCCGATGGAATCATCGCAAAAAAGTTATAAATAGGAGTGAGTTGATTTATGCGAGAGTGTATGTACTCACTTCGAATCAGAGTTATTCACAAACCTATTTTGAGTGATTGCATTTTAAGGATTGAGCTCTAAGCGAATGAACATTTTTCTGGAGGTTTCGAAGATTTATGCTCCGGAGTATTTGATGTTATTTCCTTTACTCCTGTGGAACAAGTGACTGTTTTTCAGAACGTTCCAGAACATTTATCGAATAGTGACTTTTGCTATATCAGTAACAGCTTCAACTATTTCCAGAATAGTCGAAGAATAAGCTTTACTATTGGACTGTTTTGGAGAATATTCGTTTTAATAATAGTTTTGTTGTATAGATTCGAGAAGCTAAAAAAAGTTAATCGCCAATAGAAATACATTTATTTAAACGTTTTAAATATTCAATTAAAAATAAATCATTTTAATGTAGTGACCAACGAAGCGGGCAAAGCCTGCTAGTAACTGTAAAATAAAAGGTTTCATGTGATAATTTTTGTTATCGTAAAAATAAATAGATTTTCACAAAAATAGGCTCCAAAAATAAAAAGCTGGATCAACCCCTGAATGTTGACTGTAAATCATGGAGGAAGAAACATCATGGCATGGGCGGCTTTTTAATATTAAGGCGTTGATCCTTTAACGACAATAAAAGGCACTATAGATAAAGTTATGTATAAAAACATCTTAATGGACTAAATACTCTCTGAAACGTGCCATGAGGGTGGATGTTGCAACAATATAATCCCATACTTTGTTCTGGACTAGCTCAAAGATCTTTTTACCGTAAAAAATTTCGTATCCTTGAATGGCCAAGTCAATCTCCTGACTTAAATCCCATTGAACATTTACGGGAGGAGCTAAAAGTAAAAGTAGGAGCTATTAATTCTTCAAATAAAGACATTTGTTGGAAAAAATTCAAGAGAAAGTATAAAAAATATCCATATAAGGATTAGAACAATGCCTCATCGGTGTTCTGCCGTGATCAAAGTGCATGTCAACAAGATATTAATATCACTGACCTTCTGATGTGTTAGAAATAATATTTTTTGCTATCGGTATAATCGATTTACTTTACATGATAATACTTAAATTTTTTAAATCTTTATTCATACAACAATATTGTCAACGAAATATGTTTGCCTCAAAACTATTCCATGTAACTGTATATCTAATCTATCTATCTAGATATATATAGATATATATATCTACAAATATCTTTTTTTTTTTTTTTTTTTTTTTTTGTTTCAGGTGAACTACTAGAAAGTAAATTGGAATTTCTCGTTGATAAAAAAGCTATAAAATGAATTACTCTAGCAAGAAAACCATTGGAGAGCTGCAAGAACCAAAGAAATTTGTCCTCGATTGGAAAATAAATATTACATACCTTTTGTTCGGAGATGCATCTTTTCACAGTCCTCCATTTACATTTGCCGATAGGTCTTGGCATCTGTTTGTATCTAGAGATTATAACGACATACTTATTGCCCTCGTTCTAGAGTCATCTGGTCCTCCCAAAAGTTTGACATATTCATTCGACCTGAAAACAGTCGAAGGGAAAAAATTTCAAGAGCGACTACATTCAGACGTCTTTGAGCCTTTTAAGTTACAGAATGTTCACAGTTTAATCCGCAAGTGTGACTTTTTTCCTTCTTGTCCGTGTAACCAGCGTGCAGAGCAACGTAATGATATCGTGATAATACGGTTCAGAACAGGCTACTCAAAATTCCGGAATGATTCAGGTATGTCCTTTGTGTTTGTGAAATAAGTTAAATATGAGATATGCTAAAATTATTTCATACTTGCCAACAACCTAATTAATATTCCGTAGTATTGTTAATCCCCCCCCCCCTTTTTTTCCCGTACCAGTAAATTTCATACGTGTGAATCATTTTACTAGTAATCGGAAGATTTTTAGTACCCGACTTTTTTTCCTTATCAGTCTTTTTTTAGAGTAATTTCATGCCTATTTAATCGTAACTACGTTTGGAGGAAATTACTCTAAAAATAAAGTGGTGTGGAAAAGGGGCGTGTATTAAAATTTTTCCGATTCATAATTAGGATGTTGGCAAGTGTGAAATTTGTAGACTAATATTCTCCAAATTACGATTAAATAAGAAGAAAATTACTTAATCTATATATATTGGTGTGAATAAAAGGGCGGGGGTATTAATACTAAGGAATAATAATTAGGATTCAGCCAGTACGGTATTTAATTAAAAAAAAAAAAAAAAAAAAAAAAAAATCTTGACTGTTAGAAATATTAGAAAAAAGACTTTAAATTTTAGGAATTCAATTGCTCTTCCACAGACAAATCCCTTTAGTTTTCAATTTTATCGTTATTATTATTATTAGTTAGTAGTAGTAGTAGTAGTAGTAATATTTGTTCATAAAGAAAATTATATAGTTTTTTTTTTTTTTTTTTTTAATTCCTTTTAAAATACTTCCCGTACGGAGAAATCGCATTTGTTTATATTTTCAGGTTTCAATTTTACCTTCTTGTTCATGAAATAACTTTACTTTTAATAACTTTATCTTCTTTTATTAAGTTTACAAACACCTAATCTACTTCCATTTATATTAATTGACTTTTTTTTTTTTTCTTTAACATGTTTCAGACCTATAATTACAAAGACTTTCGTCTCGAATGCTGTAAATTACACAATTTCACAATGACGTAATTTCTAATATATTTTACTTATAAAAGACATCACAAACATCCAGGCCAGAACCGGGATTCAATCCTGGGACCCAGGGCTCTAGAGGACAGCTCCCTACCGACTGTTCTATCAGGCCGGCATTCTGGTTTGACATTATATAAGGAATTTTTAAGAAATTGCTTTTCGCCTTGTTTATGCTTTACACACCCTGTAAACTAATATATGACATTAGACACGATTATTATTATTTTTTTTTTTTTTTGAGGTAAAGCTACTTTTCTGGAAAGCTCTTTTTTTTTTTTTCTTTTTTTAGATACATATTTATGTCATAAACATTATCTTATAAATTTTTCGTAGTGAGTTACTAACATTATGCCTAAAAGTATTGTGAATAAAGAACGACTTTAGTTAATTTATTTAATCTAATTTATTGTAATTTAAAATTTCGCAAGCTATTCGATATTTAAGATTTTCTTAACATAGCAAAATTAAACAATATTTCAAGTAAACTTGCTTTATGGAAGTTCTTGCATTTGAAATAGTATGAAATTGCATAAAAAGTAAACTACGAAATTGACACCAATGAAATAACTTAACAAATTAGTATAAGGTAAATGTATCGAACTGAAAGGCGGGTGAATTATAAAAACACACCACAGAACTGGCGTTAAAAGTAATAAGTATAAAAGATTGAATAGACACTATAAAATGAAAGTTCTGGCAACTACTGTCTCGTATTGAAAGAAGACATTGCTCTTCGTCAAGTGAACAAAGTAGGCACGAATGCTGCAAACAAAGCAGCAACACACGAAACCGATTCGAGTGAAGAGCAAAAGTAAATTAAGTCGAATGTACATATAGATACCGGTATCGCCAGAAATGCAAAAGTGAAAGAAGAAAATAATAAATAAAGTAAATAAAAATTTAAATGAAAGCTAAAATAATTTACGAAAAACTAAGTTACGTGAGCAAATTCTAAGCATCATACAAATAAATAAAATTTAAAAATTTAAAGAAATCTTATAAAATTCCAATCCAAACGAAAAGCTAAGTTACCTGAGTAATTTTCAAGCATCAGAAAAGAATGGAGCGAGAGAAATATCATTCACAAGATTTTTTGCATTTTTATACATGTAAAAGCCTCATGGAATGGATATCCAAAAGAGAAGAGGAGATAGGAGAAAAATTTTGTTAGTTTTAGAGAAATCAAAACAATGACCATGAGCCTAGCTGTTGGAAGCAATATAAGTTTTATCCTTTTATTACGAACATTCCGAAAGTCATGTATTCTATATTTCAAACGCGTCCTAGTTTGACCAGTATAACCTACATTACTCGAGGAACAAGCTATTAAATAAATGACAGAACGGTTTTCAGTAGGAATGGGATCTTTAAGAGAAGATAATTTAATTTTGTTGATGGGTTTGTAACTGACTTTAAAACGAAACGGTGAAAGAAATTTAGAATTTTAAAAGACAGTGATGACCAACAATGTAAAACTACTGGAAGAGTTTCCAACATTTTTATTTCTTCCGAAACATTTTTAGCCCCGCCCATATTCCATACCACTTATTTTTTAAAGAGTAAATTTATCTTCTTTTATCATAGTTATATATTGGAGAAAAATACTATAAAAATAAAATGGTGAAAAGTAGAGACCTGCCAAAAAATGCTCCGGAATAAATTAAAATGTTCGCAACTATGCTACTGGGATGAGACCGTGAGCGTAAGAAGACGGTTTAGGATTTTTGAATTTGTATAGAGCTTTATCGATAATAGAGTGATTATAGCATCGAGAAAGGGCAAGAGATTTTAAATAATTAATTTCTTTCGAAAGACTTGATGTATCAGAATAAATGTGTAAAGCACGAAAAACTTAAGTATAGAAAGCAGCCGTTTTCCGTTAAGGGGCGTGGCTAGAGTTAGGATGCGGCGAAGAGAGACAAAAAAGGGTTTTCTAAACATAGGAACCAATCCTTGTCTTTGAACACAAAAAATCAAGGAAAGGCAAGGAGCAATCCTGTTCAATCTCATAAGTAAATTGAATGCAAGGGTCAATCGAATTGTCCAAAGAAAGTAAAGTGGAAAAATCGACCTCCAGGAGGACAACAGCAAAATGTCATCAACGTACCTAAACCAGTGAGGAAATTTATTTACAGGGAGAGTTTTTCTTCAAAATAATGTACAGGGTGGTTATAATTAAACTTCCCCTATTAAGAGCATCCTACAGCGCAAAAGGGTGAACTTAATGTAACGAAATTTTGTATATAGACTATACACGAAATGCGCTCATGGAATTTCGAAAAAAAAAAAATGTTCACCAGGGGACGCCTTTGCCGGAAAAACATTAAATTTAACAGAATAAATGACCAAAACGGAATGCAGAAACTACCCAGAACAAGAATTATGAGTAATAAAATGTAAAACCGGGAAAAGCTGTTAGTTCTAGGAAGAAAATCGAGATTTGCATGCTTGCGAAGAAGAGGGAGCTTTATGCTAAACGGGTTAAGATAGAAAACGTTTTCAGACGTTGTCGTCATGTTTTATGCCAAAGTTTCCGGCTATAATGATGACGGTATATTTAGGTGAACGTGCGTTATTGATGAAGTTGTTTTACAAAAACAAGGGGAATGCTTCTGCTGCAGTTCGGGAATTTCGTCGTATGAAGAACTTACGACGTGGACGAATGTCTACTAAAGGTATATTCGGGCATGATTAAGAGATTTATTGAATTCACGGCGAAATTCATCCTTGGGCCATTCTTCTTTGTTTGAGGAAATAACTGCACGTGTTCCTGTCCCATGTTCCGTTGCGGGCCGTCGGTACCATGACATTCTCCAGATGTCTGTTGTACCGCAATTGCAGCAAAGATGGGTCCTTACATCGACCATTTTCATGCAGGAGAGTGCGCCTTCACATATCCATGAGTCTATGAAGGCGCTATTGCTCCAACACCTTCACAGACGAACGCATTATTAGTCGTTTCTTTCGTAATCCATGACCACCACATTCGCCGGATCTAAATCCGTGCGATTTATGGTTATGAGGCTACTTAAAAAGTGTGGTGTATCGCAGAGGTGTAGCGACGTTGAATGACTTAAAGAACTCCATCACGCTTCATGTGCGCAGCATCACAACTAATCAGTTACGATCTACTATTGAACCCATTGCCCATCGACGTGACATGTAGGTCAATGAGGGTGGTTTTATGGAGCCACTTTCCCTACACAGGTCCTGGATACGATTAACAACTGCTCCTCTTATGCAATTTCGTCCTAATCTGTTCTTGTTTCTGCAAACTGAACTGTTTTGTTTTACTCAAACAGCGTACTCTTACCTTTTCCTTACTTTTACTTGATGTGGTTCGATGACAAGGTGATCAGAAACTAATTAATAAATGTTAATATAGCTTCTGTATTCCATTTTGGTCGTTTATTGTGTTAAATTTTATGTTTTTCTAGAAAAGGCACCCTCTGGTAAACATTTTGGGGGCTAAAATTTCTTTTTCGAAATTCCGTGAGCTCATCAAGTGTATAGTTTATATACCAAATTTTGTTGCATTCCGTTCACCCGTTTGCGCTGTAGGATGATGTTTATAGGGGAAATTTAATTATAACCACCCTGTATATAAATGTCACAATGAAATGAGAGAGAGGACTGCCCATTGCCATGCCCTCATATTGGGAGTAATAAATACCAACTCCTCTTTAAAATAAAGCAACGCCCCTTGAATAGAAGGATTAGTAAAAATAGATATAACATCCAAAGAAATCATAATATAGTAGGGAGAGATGCATTTAAGTTTGTCCACAAATTCATGAGTGTTTTTAACTGTAAAAAGATTAGTACTAGTTAAATCAGAAAGTGATTTTGAATGAAAACGGGCAATATTATAAGAAGCTGTATCAGAATTAAACACAAAAGACCGGAAATAGAGTGGGCTTATGAACTTTTAGAAGGGCATATATATATAGGATTACAGTTAGCAATGGAAAGAATCAGGAAGCATTTAGTTTGATCATTAAGAATAACAGAATGTTAACAAGGTATTTAACTTGATCAAGATGATCATTAGAAGGGTCTTTCTTAAGGGGGTGCATTCGGAAATGAAGTTTCCTATTCAACATGGCCGCCCAAGTTCTAAGAAAAAAATGGGGTTGGCCTAACTTTAAAAACTGACAGCCAATTGCCTTAATCAGTGATTAGTATATTTCCCCTATTAGTTGAAAAATTATCTACTTAACTACCTAAGTTATTTTGACACTTCCTCTCCTAGCTGTGGGGTGACAAAGGTGATAAGAGACAGTTTCCCACCTGTATTCAATTATCTACAAGAACGCCGCTAAAAAAATATACAAACTATCGCATCGCTCAGTGAAATATTTTGTGAAACGTAAATCACTAAAATAAACAGATTTAAGATTTAAATTCTAATGTCAAGAAATTTAATCTTATTAAATGAATAAATAAAAATTCTTTACACAAAATGTTTCAGAACAGAAGAAAATATTTTTTAATTATAAATACATGCATAAAATATATGAATATTATAAAAAAAAATGTTTATTGAATTATTTATACTACATATATAGTTTCAAACAGTAGATAAAATAACTCTCTCTCTTGTCGAAAGATTCAAACCCACGGTAGTGTGTTTTAAAAAATAGTGTTTTTTTTTTTTTTTTTTTTTTTTTTTTTTTTAAGTTTTAATAGGAAATATGTTTACTCAAAAGTTTTTTTTTTAATTCTAACTATTTACTTTCTTTCACGTATACACAGGGTAAAGAAAGTATTGTTTTTGGGTCAAATTTTCGAAATTGAGTTTTTTTTTTTTTTTTCTTTGTTACATAATTATACGTTTTGAAATCCTCTTAATTGGAAAATGTTTTTAGCGAATGGTTTGTGTGTGTATCTGTCTGTTATCAGCATATATCAAGAACAAATAATAGCAGAAAGTACAAACTTGGTATTTTAAATGGGTTTCATATAAATTTGCTACACTAAATTTTTTCCTTGAGACAAAGCAAATGGTTCACGTACAGGAATATCCAAGGGAATTCAAATACATGATGTTTATGGGGTTCAAAGTTCAAATAAATTATGTTCTGATAAGTACAATTTAACATCAATAGGCTGATTAAACAAAAGTGAGTAACAATTTTTTTAAAATGCATAAAAGCATGTTTTGTGTAGATTGTGGTATGGAAATCATTGATCATTCGTTTATAGAGCTCCAAAGTATTTGGATATATTGGGACTATACTTGGAAATTGCTGGAATTATAACTAATTTTGTGTTAGAAGTTTTTCAAGTAAGAATAAATTTAAATACAAAACATTGTTTATCGACAATATGCACAGCTACCCAAAATTAAGCTAAACGCTCTTTTGTATTGAATGTAATTGATGGAAGTGCTTTGCTATATTTTATTATGCCGACGAACACTTGCTCACGAAGCAAAATTAATTTTTCATATCTATACTGTATGTAAGCGAATTACTTTTAGTAGTTTTATTCTCAACTCTAGTTTTTTTTTTTTTTTTTTCATAATATCACATTTTGAGGTTCCCTGATTATAAAAGTCCATTATTTAGCGGTTGATCTGTATATGTATATATCTGTTATCAGAATAACATAAAAACAGATAACTGCAGGAAATTCAAAAGTGGTATTTTGAAGTTCGTATTAGGTTGCCACTTAAAATTTTGAACAAGGTTGTCAAGTTTGAAGTCAAATTAGTAACAGCCTTGATTATTATTTATTTGCTTATTTTTACAATTATGCATTATAAATAAGTGGGTTTGATGGAGGAGGGGAGTATCCCTCTTGCAAAGAAATACATGTGAAATAAAACTGTTCCATATGTTCTAAAAATGTTCCGCAATATTAGATTTTAAGTACATTATTTTTATTATCTTACGCTATTGATCTTAAAACTTAGTATGCAATATATATATATATGTATGTATAATGAAAACCTTTTTAAAATTTTCAGTAAATATTCAATATAATTACCTTTCATTATTTTATTAAAATATGACATTTTCCTGTTCTTCCCTTAAAATTTTAGTCTTAAGTCTAAACAGTTTTAAGATTTAATTAAGTAGAATTACAGTTCAAGTAAAAATTTTATTAATTAATTAATTTATTTTTGGGTCTAATTTTAATGTAATTTTCTAATTTTGATGGAATATAATCCGACACACGCAGAGCTGCAAATACTTTAATTAAGAAAACGTTAAAAATTAAAAAGTAAAATAATACGTTCATTTCCTGATATTTTAACTGTGGATCTATGATAAATAACACCCGTGAAGTTGGAATATTTACAAGGCTTTTAGTTTAGAACCTCATCCCCCACCGCCCTTATTATTTCCCAAAATAATTTACATCTCTGCAGAAAGGAAAAGCGATAAATTATAAAACATTTAGGATAACAAAATTAATAATTTCAATAATTTTCTACTTCCAACTTTAAGTAAAATCAATCCTATGCAGGATAAAGCCCCCTCCTAGGTGATTCCAAACTGCCCTGTTTTCTGCAATTCTAAATTCTGCTCTTCTTTATATTTGAATCGCAGTTACATATGAGCAACACTATACGTGATGTACATAATATTTTCTTTCACGATATTTTCTACATTTATTTGATTTATTCCATCAACTGTAAAATGTCAACAGTTTTATGCCAAATATAATATGCTATGATCGGCTACATCTATCGCATGAGACACGACTTCCATTACCCATTATATGCACTTTTTGGCAATAATGTGATCAGAAGACATAGAATTGACCTAAAGAAATAGACAACTAAAAATGTTCCGGTAAGAGATAGTTAATACCTACGTAAAGACATATAAAACCGAGTTTACATAGCGATTTTTTTTTTTTTTTTTTTCTCTTGAAACACTAATTTCCAAGATCTAAAACTGATCTGTCTGATCAGGGTAACTATTAATTTTCCTGTAATAACAATGTAAAGCATGAGAAAGTATATATAAAATGGGTTTCTGTAACGATTTTCAAGAAAATCGTTAGAGCCGTTTTTGAGATACCGACTTTTACCAAAACTTGTCATATTCATTTGTTGAGTGGAAAACAACAATTACATACAAAAGGATATTTAAAAAAGGTTTAATATTGAAAGTTTGAATAAAATCCGTACAGCTGTTTTGAAAGGAACGCACTTACAGTACCTGAAATTTAGTTATTTATACAGGACGCCTATCAATTTTTCGGAACTAACCAACTATATTAATCGAAAGGGAGTGCTTATACATTAATTTAAAAAAAAAAATCGTTAGAGCTGTTTTTGAGATACGGACTTATGGTCGCACTTCCGGTTTCGGATGTCCTACTTCCAGTTTTCCCATTTTCACCAAAATTTGAAAATTTAATCTGTACACCAGACCTATCTCAATTCTGAAGTTTCTTAGTTCTATCTGTATTAGTTTCCGAGATATAACAGCCAGAAAAATCCCCACACACATATACACGCATACTGACCAATTGAAAAAAAAAAAACACTTTTTTGGACACAGGAGACATTAAAACATGTAATTGAGGTGAAATCTCGATATCGAAATTTTTGACCGAATACAATACTTCCATTACCTACAGTAGTCGGGTAATGGAAGTTAAAATCGAGTAGGTTTTATCCTTTGTTATTGTTATTTTAAGAAGTAGATAGGAGAAAATTAAAACTTCAAGCTTTAGGCACGGAAAATTGAAGGAGATTTTCCCAAATTAAAGTAATAATAATAATAATAAACTTTTTACTTTCATTATCCGACTACCGTAGGTAATGAAAGTATTGTATTCGGTTCAAAAATTTCATGTCAAGCAGGGCCGGCTCTAACGTTTTTGCCGCCGTAGGCAAACTTCAAAAGTGCCGCCCCCCCCAAACTTTAAAACTTTCAAATAATGTATATATACTAGCTGGCTTCGCCCGCTAGCGGGTCAGTATTTTCAAATGAATCACTAAAAATAATGAATCACTAACAGAAACTGTTAGTGTTAAGAGAAGAAATAAAAAAAAAAATCATTTCTGATTGGGTAAAAAGTCGGCCCGGGTCCCAACGCGCTGCGCGCGCGTATTCCTTCCCTTACCCTACGTGCCCCCTAAAAAAAATCATTTCTGATCGGGTAAATCTGATCTAATATCTGATTGTCGCACCGGGTCCCCACTGCCTTCGGCAGCGCAGTACTGTGCGCGCTGCGCGCGCAGAACTAAGGGATACACGCGCTGCGCGCGCGTATTCCTTCCCTGAGCCTTCGTGCCCCCTAAAAAAAAATCATTTCTGATCGGGAAAAATCTCGCACCGGGTCCCCACTGCCTTCGGCAGCGCAGTCGCGTGCGCGCTGCGCGCGCACTAGTTAAGGGATACGCTCGCGGTGCACGCCTATTTCTTCTCCACCCTTTCAGGCCCTCTTAATTAACCTACGTATACCAATTTTGAACGATCTAACTCATTTGGCTGAGATGCAAAAGAAAACGTAATCAGGGCACCTCAAAACGTGTAAATGTGGTGAAAACTTTCGATATTTAAAAGAACTTTAAAATATCTTTCGAATGATGTATTAAAAATAATTGAATCATAATATTAAATTGAAATTTGAAAATATTACAGCGCCATCTGGCGGTACAAATTTCTGTATTCCACTGTTTGATTCCAATTCAAAAAAGCTTCCTAATGATGTCTTACTTATGAAATTATTTTAATTAGTAGCTGAGATACAAAAGAAAACTAATTCAGGACACCTCAAAACGTGTAAATCTGGTGAAAACTTTCGATAATTTAAAAGAACTTTAAAATATCTTTCGAATGATGTATTAAAAATAATTTAATCATAATTAGAAATTGAAATATTGAAATTTGAAAATATTACAGCGCCATAAAAGAAAAATGATTCAGGAGACCTCAAAACGTATAAATCTGGTGAAATTTTTCGATAATTTAAAAGAACTTTAAAATATCTTTCGAATGATGCATTAAAAATAATTTAATCATAATTAGAAATTGAAATATTTAAATTTGAAAATATTACAGCGCCATCTGGCGGTACAAATTTCTGTATTCCACTGTTCGATTCCAATTCAAAAAAGCTTTCTAATGATGTATTACTTATGAAATTATTTTAATTAGTAGCTGAGATACAGAAGAAAATTAATTCAGGACACCTCAAAACGTGTAAATCTGTTGAAAACTTTAAGTAAAAAAAAAGAACCTTAAAATATCTTTCCAATGATGTATAAAAAATAAATTAATCGTAATTAGAAATTGAAATACGCGCATTAGAATATTGCAATTTTTAATCGCAGAACCAATACATGTGACCTCGCTGTTTTTTTTTTTTTTTTTTCCTTAGCTTCCGTGGAGAAATGAACTTCTTTGAACAGGTTGCCATGGTGATCTACATTATTTGATTACGGTTTTCATTTTCGAATGAAGTAAAGCATTTGCAATGGTTTAGATACTCAGAATTTCATCGGAGACTGCCGTGATACTGAAAATTAAAAAATTTATAACTCATTCAGTTTTTGAAATTTTCTCTCAATCTTTTGGGAGTTAATCTATGAAAGCGAGATGTATATACAAAAAAAAAAAAAAAAAAAGAAATGATTTATCTCTAAACGCTTTTGAGTTATAAAATGTTTTGCGAAAAAATCGATGTTTCGTAAAATCTAAAAATATGGATCGGTAATCCGTATTTTGTAAAAATGTTTATATGGTTCGAAAGAGGATTAAATGGCCTTTCTTTATATACCAGTTGTTAAGAAATGGAATTGTTACCCTGTCGTACAGGGCGTTTCAAAAAAGACGATTGCGAAAAAATGAAATTTTCGACCCTTTTTAAAACTTTTTTTAAAAATATAAAAAATCCGTATTTAAAAAAAAAAAAATTGTACCGTAAGAATCGGTAATAAATGCTCTTTCTCGTCGTACAGGTGTATTTTCGATATTTCCAACAGATCGGAAGCGATCGCTTTTCAAAAACCCACGAAATTTTCCCTCTTTCCTTTTTCTTTCAAGGTAAGCGGTGGTGGTAGAAAATGGCGGTCGCCTCCGATTTCGAATCGTTTTTTCGTTAGTAAATGGTCGACAATTTAATTAATATCTCCGCTAATTAGGGTTGCATCGTTTAGCAAATTACATATCGTACATCTGCGATAAATTCTCTGTCCGACGGTACCTGTTCGAAGTCCGTGCGACCGTTAGTGGCGGAGCCTTTTCCGTTTCAAGCCGTTTCTCACAGATACACACACACACAGACAGACAAAAACACACACGCGTACAGATTTTAATAATATAAGGAGATATATATATATATAAATCATAAAAACGGTCTAATAGAATTGAGCTAAGTAAATAATACTCATATAATATTTACTACTATTTCTTTTTTCTTTTCTTTTCTTTTTTAAGTTAAAAACACAAAATCTTTGGAACTAATACTAGTACAGACAATATTTTCTATACAGCAAAAAATAAAGAATGCTACTACAATATACAAAATTTAAACCTGAATAAAATAATCTCTTTCGAACCTTTTATCCTGCAAATCGCTAATAACTTCTTGTATATCTAATTTGCTACTCAATTCATGTTCAATGACCAACATTGCTAACCCATTGAGTCGATTTTGACTAGACATGGTTTTAAAGTATTTTCCCCAAATTCTTATGTACTTACTGTCATTCACTACGGTATGTTTGTGAATCTCAAGCTAATAAAAAATGCGCCTCCATTTTAAGGTAAATATAAGCTATTTCATTTGTCTCTCCGTGGCTGAGGTAGTTAGAGCGCCATGTTAGTAACGTGGTGGTTGAACGTTCGATTCCTTGAAGGTCCGGAGTGTAAATTTTTGCAGATAATTAGTAGAAAAGATGTCAATTGATAAATAAAAATTTTCGTTGAAAACACAGTATCCTAAGAATTTTTGAAGAGTTTTTTTAAGAAGCCTTTTTTTATGTTCGAATGCTGAAATTTAAGGCAAAAATTTAGTATTCATACATAAAAATGTTTTATAAAAATTAAACTCAAAATTAAAAAATTATTTGCAGGGAGCAACATTGTATGCATATTTTACCATGTTTTAAGTAGCTTCGATTCTTGTTTGTTTGTTTGTCCAGTACAAATCTTGCAATCGATTTTTAACTAACTTCCCGACTAGCTAGACATTTGAAACTTTTAGGATAGCTCAAAACACAGTGACAATACATTTTTCCAATACTTTTAGTCATTTGTTTCAGGTCTCTACTGCCTTCAGCAGAGTTTATATGATTCGATAGAAAATTTACTTAACTAACTTCCCGACTAGCTAGACTTTTGAAACTTTCAGAATAGTTCAGAACACGGTGGAAATGCATTTTTTAAATATTTTTAACCAACTGCTTAGGGTTCCTGCTGCCTTCGACAGCGTTACCAGTACAAATCCTGCAATCGATTTTTCACTAACATCCCGACTAGCTAGACATTTGAAACTTTCAGGATAGCTCAGAACACGGTGACAATACTTTTTTTAATACTTTTAGTCGACTGTTTCATGTCCCTACTGCTTTCGGCAGTGTTTATATAATTTAACAGAAAATTTATTTAACTAATTTCCCGACTAGCTAGACATTTGAAACTTTCAGAATAGTTCAGAACGAAAATGCATTTTTTAAAATACTTTTAGCCAACTGTTTCGGGTTCCTGCTGCCTGCGGTATCGTTACTAGTACAAAGCTTGCAATCGATTTTTCACTAATTTCCTGACTAACTAGACTTTTGAAACTTTCAGGATAGCTCAGAACACGGTGACAATACATTTTTTTAACACTTTTAGTCAACTGTTTCAGGCTCCTACTGCATTCGGCTGCGTTTATATGATTCAACAGAAAATTTATTTAACTAACTTCCCGACTAGCTAGACATTTGAAACTTTCGGAATAGTTCAGAATACGGTGAAAATGCATTTTAAAAATATTTTTAATAAATTGCTTCGGGACCCTGCTATCTTCGGCAGCGTTACCAGTACAAAGCTTGCAATCAATTTTTAACTAACTTTCCGGCTAGATAGCCATTTGAAACTTTTATAATAGCTCAAAACACGATAGCAATGATTTTTTTAATGCTTTTATTCAATTGCTCCGGGTTCTCGCTGCGTTCGGTAGCGTTTATATGATTCAATAAAAAATTTAAAAACATGGTATATAAAAAGTTCTTTTTATCTTGTAATTATTTATAATTAAAAAACAATTATGCAGTTATTTACAAAAAAAAAAAAAAAAGAAAAAAAGAAAGAAAAGAAAGAAAGAAAAAAGAAAAGTTTTATGCATATTTACGTTTGTAATGACCGATACATGGCACAACTAGAACAATAACTAATGGCCAATCATAGTAATGCATCGGTCAATGGATCCAATGCCTCAGAAAATTTTTTTGAAACTCGGTCAGGCGTGTATCGAATTTTTGACTGCCTTACAGCCTAGCGCCTAGACTTTCGTGGTTTATTAAAAAAAATACAAATTCTTTTCCGCTGAAATTTATCATTTCACCTTAATGCAAAAAATTTTTGCAAAATCATAACTTTGAAAATATTTATGTGATATGATACATTAAGAATTTGGGTTTTAAAAGTTTTTTAAGTAAATTATTTTATCATTTTTAGTTTAGAAAAAGATCTTTCTCCGTTAGCAAAAGCTATGGGCAAGGTTAACAAAAATTTTAAAGCAATGCTTAAATTCGGCCCAGCGTTAAGGAAGGTAATGAATTTAAGGCCGTCAACTGGACATTCTTTTTTTTTTTTTTCAAAAGTAAAGAAAATAAAGTATATTTTACCAGCCTATTTTAAAATGTTAAGATCAGAGGAATCACCATCTGTTAAGTCGTTTCCCAGATCTTTACAGTGTGTTAGTAATTCATTTTTGCACGTGTCTTTAAGTTTGTGGACATTGCATAAAAATTCAAAAGAATGATTGTGATTATTCAATAAATTTAATCTCAGCTTCAGTGCACTGATCGCCTGATCGCTGAAAAGAAAAAAAAAAAATCTATTTTACATTTCTCTTTTGAATTTTCTATAGATTCGTCTACACTTTCATAAGAAAAATTTCATTTTGAACATGATGGCGTGATGTAGTCAATTCAAAGTATTTTTTTCTACGTCTATTAAATTAGCTAATTTTTCAGCTTCTAAGATAAAGTTTTCAAAGGATTCAACTGATCTTAATTCTTAAAATAAAATAATAATAATAATAATAATAATAATAATAATGAGCTATTAATAAATCAGTGGCTTGGTATAAATCAAAAACTTTTGTTTCACATTTGTTGCTTACTTAATCGGATTAATATGATTCAAAATTTTGTACCAAATGACGATCAAACATACAAAAACTTTGTTTTATTGTACAGTCGGCAGCAAAGTTATTGAAGCCCAAATCCACATTTTTCATATATATATATACACATTTTTTAGTTTGATCGCTTCTTTTTATTATCAACTTTCTTTTTTATAAAAAGTATAAGACTAAGATCATCACTCGACATATATTTAATTAATAAAACAGTATTATGTGCGCATCTTTTAAGTAGGAATTATTGCTAGTGCTTCAATAATTTTGCTGCCGACTGTAATCAATAAATATCTGCCTCATTTTGAATCCTATTATCTATCTCTACATTTTTATAAATGCTTAATAAAACATCATGAATATTTTCTTCTTTAAGAAATAGAGATATTAGGGAATCTATACAACTTTTCCAACTTCGCAGTCATTCATTAACTACCAAGTTTAATAAATGGCTGCTGCAATGTACGTGAAATGCTCTGGGATTTAAAGTTTTAATCCTTGATTGTACTCCGAATTTGTCGCCTCTCATACCTGAGCAATATTCATAACCTTGACCTCTCATATTTTCTAATTTTGACCCATTTTTTTCCCCAACTCTTTTAATAAAACTTTAGGCAGTTCCTTATCAGTAGATCTTTCAACAAGAAGAAAACCTTAAAAATGTTCATTCAATTTGTATTGAAATTCTGACTGGCCAATGGAAACATATCTTAATCAAAAATTTATCTCCCCCCCCCCCCCCCACCTGCACCATCCAATGAATCTGATAGACTTTATTGCATAAATAAAACATTGTTTTAAATCTGACATCTCTGTTCAAACACTGTTCTGACATCACTGTGCACATTTAAAGTTTTAATCCTTGATTGTACTCCGAATTTGTCGCCTCTCATACCTGAGCAATATTCATAACCTTGACCTCTCATATTTTCTAATTTTGACCCATTTTTTTTCCCAACTCTTTTAATAAAACTTTAGGCAGTTCCTTATCAGTAGATCTTTCAACAAGAAGAAAACCTTAAAAATGTTCATTCAATTTGTATTGAAATTCTGACTGGCCAATGGAAACATATCTTAATCAAAAATTTATCTCCCCCCCCCACCTGCACCATTCAATGAATCTGATAGACTTTATTGCATAAATAAAACATTGTTTTAAATCTGACATCTCTGTTCAAACACTGTTCTGACATCACTGTGCACCAATTCAAACTCAAATTTTGCAGTGCTTTTACGGACAACTCAAAATGTCCCTATCGTATGGCTAGTAAGGATGTCCCAGAACGTTCTTTCAAACTTTGGATGTACTGATAATGTCCTGGGGAAAAAGGGTACCTCCAAATAGTTTCTACATGCTGAAGAACACTGCTAAAAGTCCCTACAATTCGCAAACTTTTGACTTTCTTTAATTAGAGGGCAAAAAGATCTTGTTAAATCAGTGAGTGTGCACTTTTCCTTTCGCATCGCGGCTGTGCATACAATACATACTGTACAGAACTTACAAGTTTGTCTATTCTTGTTTGAATTTCAAGTTATAGAAATGGGCATAGAAGCCAGTAAATTCTTGTGGTATTTATTTACTTGTTTATTTATTTACTTATTTTTTTCTATTTATTTATTTTCTACATTCAATAATCGAAGTATTTTATTTATTTATTTTTTGTAGTTCAGCTGATTTTGCCGCCCTAAATTTTGCCGCCGTAGGCAGTTGCCTACCTTGCCTACCGCCTAGAGCCGGCCCTGTGTCAAGTTTTCACTTGATTTACGTGTTTTAAGGTCTCCTGAGTCCAAAAAAGCAGTTTTTGGCAATTGGTCAGTGTGTGTGTGCATGTATGGGGTGAATCTTCTGACTGTCATATCTGTGAAACTAATAAAGGTAGAACAATGAAACTTCAGAATTGAGTTAGGTCTGATGTGCCGATGAATTTTAACTTTTGGTTAAAATTTGGAAAGCCGGAAGGGAGATATATGAAGCCGGAAGTAGGACCCTAAGTCCGCATCGCAAAAACGACTCTAACGATTTTCTTCAAAGCTGCTATATAAACACCATATAAGATTTCCTTTCGTATGTAATAGTTGGTTAGTTCATGAAAATGAATTTGAGGTCTCGCAAGTGCATTTCTTTAAAAACGGCTGTAGGAATTTTTGTTCAAACTCGCCATAATAAATCTCTTTTAGATACCCTTTCGTATGTAACTGTTGTCAATAATTGAGTTTGAAAAACTCTGGTGGATGTCGATGTCTCAAAAACGGTTCTTACGATTTTCTTGAAAATTGCTACATAACATAAATCTCATTTTAGATATCCTTTCGCATATATTACGTGGCTATTACAGGAAAATTGACAATCATCCTCATTAGGTGGGTCAGTTTTAGATCTCGGAAATCAGTATTTTTTAAAAGCGGCTCTACCTTTTTTTTTTTTTTTTTTAACTTGGTATGTAAACTCTGTTTGTATAACTTTACACATGTATCAGTTTTCTTTCGCTGGAAAATTGTTAGGTGTCTAATTTGTTAGGCTAATGTTACGTTATTGACCTTACATTATGTCAAAAAAGTGCATATAATAAATGTAATAGTAGGTAATGGATTTTTTTTTTTTTTTTTTAAATGAGAGAGAGAGAGAGAGAGAGATAAGAAGAACAATTACACGAAAAAAATCATCACTAAATAGAAACAAAAATTTAAATGTTGCCAATAGGGTCGTATACTAAATGTGTAACGAAAAATGGTCTAGATATTACGATTATTATTTTTTTTTTCTATTCTAAATATACATATCTATATATAAATATATACTTACTGATTTTTAGAATAATATTTCGCAAAAAAAAGTTTTAAATAGTACTTGTATATTTCAATTAGACAATAAATATGAAAATTATTTATTGAAATTTTATTTTTCCGACTGAGTGAAAATAATGCCTGGACCGGGACTCGAACCCCGGATCTTTGACTTACAAGGTCAAGGCTCTTAATTGAGCTATCCAGGCCGACATCCCGGTCAGCATTACTCACTCAGACAACCTTTTAGGCAGAAACAATCTGGTCTATCATTTAGATAGTTCAACAGAAATAAGCCGCAGGAAATGGAAAACACCATTAAACAATGGGAGAAAGAAATACAATTTTTAATAAAATCACACAATCAACTGTGGAAGAAAATCATATTTATTGAAATTTTATTTTTCCGACTGAGTGAAAATAATGCCTGGTCCGGGACTCGAACCCCGGATCATCCGGGGTTCGAGTCCCGGTCCAGGCATTATTTATGTGTAATTCTATAAACCAATTTCGCCATAGAATAATATGGGCTTTGGATGACCTTGACGATCCGTGATGCATCCCCTTAAGTTTTGAACATGGACCTGAATTAATCATGGAATCTACATGGAAAGTTTTATCCGATTTCATGTGTAGAATAGTTTGTCCCCCTTTGTCATCTTTAGTGCAAATTATTCTTGGGTAGAATTTAATTCAGAAAGGGCGGATTTTTGGGAAGTAAGATTAGGCTTTTGTGGCGATTATTAGTGGAAATAATATTAGATAAATGAAACAGAGAGATTGTAACTGACTAGAAGAAATTTTGCTATATTTAATGGAATTTTCGATGAGAGCAATCACATTGGGAATAGAAGGTTTGGAAACACGTGCAAAATTAAGGACAAACGAAAGAAATATGCGCTGCGCACCAGTCAGAGGGTGCTAAGAGCAGAGTTGGGCAGTATATTATATACTTGCAGGCCCTGACTTACAGCAGGGCATACGGGGCAAATGCCCTAGGCCCCCCTTCTGGAAGGGGTATATAATATAGTATATTCAATATACATTTGTATATTGTATATTTCACAACATTTTCAAAAGTATTTGTATATTGTATCTAATATACATTTTCTTCTGTATATTGTATATTTTACAGCACTTAATATACAATATACTTCATCGAAAAATTCCCAACTGCTTAAAAAAAAAAATCTTTTATTTCAATTTCAGAACAGGATTTTCGTCATGGGAACTGCAGTTTGAATTGTTCCTTTCTGTCAAAGGCTAACGTTTTGATTTATTGTCTCTATGTAGGCTGAATGACCACGATAATGTACTATACAAATAGGTAAATAGCGGGCACTGAGTATTTAAAAGAAAGTACAAATACAAAATGCTTTTTTCCTTTCACTTCCTGACTCCATGGGGGGGTCTAATTAGTCCAAGTGTTCGAAAAATGTTGGTAAATGGAATGGTCAAACCCAGTGATGAGATTTGCAGAATTATAAAAAAGCTACTGTACGCAAAGGCAAGACAACTAGAATTTTAATGACAAAATCCATTATATTAGAGTAATAAATATTTATTTTTATTTTCAATGTATAAAGAAAGAACAAATACACACTAGAAGTATAAAAAATGCTGAAAAAATTAAAAAAAAAAAAAAAAGTTGAAAAGCTAAATGTACAAAAAAGCTGAAATTAGCTGAAAAATCTCATCCCTGCAAACCAAAACAAATCAATTATGTCTCCATAGATGTCTTGATTTTTACACGTGTGATTCTGTAAAATGAAAGCGATTTTATTACACTTTCTTTATCTTGAATCTTTTCATTTGATTATACAATTGGATATCAGAGAAAGACATCTATAAAATAAATCAGTTTAGGGTAAGGGATAAAAATAGTTAGTGAAAATTTTTGAAAATATCTGTTTTCAACTTGTGGGCGTTTCACTTTTTTTTATACAGGTTATAGATCTCAGTCATATAGGAAGGTAGTACTACATTTTACTTTCTTATATCTTGAAACATGAATAAAGAAAATGACACTATTATAAAAATATTAGATGGAAAATTTATTACATTAAATTCAAAAGATGAAAAGGGATCACTGAAAGCAAAATGTGAATAAAATCTTTTTGTAAAAAAATAGAACCGACTCCAAAAGGGAACTACTATTCAAACAACTAAAAATGAAAGAAAATTGGCAGAAAATGGAACTGTAGATTGCGCCTAAAAGTATAAAATAATTTCCTTCGCCAAACAACCTATAACACTACAATTAATCATAACTTTTGAAGTCGGCGCAAAATTAAATAAAATTTAATTAGTTTTTAAAGGTTTGTCTTTAGATCGGTAGCAACAAATGCTGTTGTCTCGAATGATCCATTTTCATGTTTCCTTTATTATTTTATCACTGTATACAATTGGTCCATTAGTAGCATCTGTATAGAACAGTGAACATTCGTCACAATGCGGTATTTATGTTTCTACGAAGTTAGATCATCCTTCATGGCTTTTGAATTTGGCGATAAAAACGTAAGGCAAAAATATACACGCAAGATGTATATTTTCATAATATATATTGTACGATGTGTTGTTTCATATTCTTGATTACTCTCTTGATATACCTTATTAAAATAATCATGATATCCCAAAGAAATTAAATATGTTTGCCAGATAATTTTGCGATTTTTCGTTCACCAAGGACGTCAGATACCAGCATCTTCGCCAACTTTTGCTGCTTACGAAATCTTATTTGATTTCTTGAATCAAGGTAGTTTTCGGCTGCGTTTTGCAGGTAACAATGTGAGACGTGTATTTTGAATAGGATTTGATTTTTGTATTGAATAAAGGTATCAATTTTTATTTAATTTTGCGCCGACTTCAAAAGTTATGATTAATTGTAGTGTTATAGGTTGTTTGGCGAAGGAAATTATTTTATACTTTTAGGCGCAATCTACAGTTCCATTTTCTGCCAATTTTCTTTCATTTTTAGTTGTTTGAATAGTAGTTCCCTTTTGGAGTCGGTTCTATTTTTTTACAAAAAGATTTTATTTTTCTCTTTTCAGAGAAAACTTATTTATATAGTAGAGCAACATAAGACGTTCGACGGAAGTTTCACAAATCACAACTTCCAAGAAAAGTGACATTACTCAAAAAATGGTTTATGTCACTGAAAAATACATTAAATGCACCCAATGTGAACAAAAAAGTTACATCTCCATCTAGAAAGTTATCCACTCGAGAGACAGTTGTGCCAGTTTTATTCTAGTCAAGTTATTTTTAAGTTGATTTTTCTCAAATGCTGCATTTTTAAATTGTGTCACTTTTCTTGCCTTTATCGGATATGACTAAAAAACTATCTATTGAACGAACATTCGTTAAATTAAAAAGTCTTTAGAGATGTAAAGAAAGGATACGCTGTATTCGTAACCGAAAATTCTGTTAGGCATATATATTGAACTTTACAGTAAATACGTGTCATCCGCTGCGCTCGAAATTGCGCAGCGTAAAGTTCAAACAAAGAGCAAAATATGCATTGCAGCTGATGGACAGAAGTTTCAACATCGATACTTACACACTGCTTTTACCAGTGAGCTGCTTGCATTCAGCAGTTAGAGTGAGAACAGACTTTTGTGAGTATCCTGTAATTTGTTTATATCTTAATGAAATCCTAATGAAACTTATTTCAGGCCAAGATCATTACGACAACAAAAAAAGTATTAAAATCAAATCATCTCTTACGAAGTTATAAGCTAACAAATTTCAACAACAACAACGAGAAACATGGTTTGTATTGAGAACCTCTTCCTTTATGAAGTCGGCTTAAAACGCATATGCGTTAATCGATGTGACCGCTTACAATAACCATACTTTGAATTTTACATAGCATAAATGTCACCCGCTACGCTACAATATATTCAATGTTTTTCAAGTGTGCACAAAATAAGAAATTGTGAACAAACAAATGCACGTTTTAAGCGTTCTGTTTTTAGCATTAATGTCTAAACTATCTTTGCGTACTACATCGATGATGCTCTGCAATTTTATAATTCACTTTTTTTCCCCTGTCTTGAAACGTTTCCGAGATAGGATCGCTAACTCCACTCTTTTCCACCAGGTGGCACTTTAGGCGATTGAATCGCGTAGCACATGTCCACTTTACTGTACCTACATACCACATTTATGACTATAGCTGCAGCTGTTCAGCAGTTAAAAGAGTCGGGACTGACTTTTTTGGGCACCCTGTATTTTCTTTTGATCGTAAAGATCTTACAATGGGACCTATTTCAGACCAAGACCTTTACAATAAAACAAAAAGTATCAAAATCGGATCATCCGTTCAGAAGTTATGAGCTAACAAACAAAAACAAAAAAACATACGCTTTGAATTGAGAACCTCCTCCTTTTTTAAGTCGGTTAATTAGAGCATCTCTTACGAAGTTATAAGCTTACAAACACCAACAACACATAGCAAGAATTAAGAACACCCTCCTTTCTGAAGTTGGTTGAAAACGACTTTGCGCTAATCGATGTGACCGCTTACAGTAACAGTACTTTGAACCACAGAGTATACGTGTCATCCGCTACGCTGTAAAGCATGCAACGTAGTTCAAGTGTGCACAGTGTAGGAAATTGCGAACAAACAATTGCACATTTTCAGCGTTCTACTTTTAGCAATAATGTCTAAAAACTGTCTTTTCGTAGTAAATCGATGATACTCTACAACTTCGTAATTAACTTTTCTCCCATCTTGAACCGTTTTTTGAGATAGGAGCGTTAATGCCGCTGTTTTTCACCAGATGGCGCTTTATTTTCTTTAGATTGTTAAGATGTTATAATGGGACCTACTTCAGACCAAGATTTCTACAACAAAGCAAAAAGTATCAAGTAACCGTATTTTGAACTATATAGCGTATGTCTCACCAGCTACGCTACTACGTGAGCAATGTAGCTCAAGTGTGTATAGTGTAAGAAATTGCGAACAAAAAAAGGCACGTTTTTAGCCTTGTACTTTTAGCATCAATGTCAAAACTATCTTTTCGTACTAAATCGATGATGCTCTGCAATTTTATAATTCACTTTTTCCCCCTGCCTTGAACCGTTTCCGAGATAGAAACGCTAGCATGAATGTCTAAACTATCTTTTTGTACTAAATCGATGATAAACATCAAGTTTCTAATTCACTTTTTTTCTCTAGAACCGTTTTCGAGATAGGAACACTAACTGCACTATTTTCCACCAGGTGGCGCAGCAAGCGGTTTAATCTTGTACTGCAGGGCCACTTTACTATACTTACATACCATTTTTATCACTATAGCTGCAGTCGTTTAGCAGTTAAAAGAGTTGGGACTGATTTTTTTGGGCACCCTGTATTTTCTTTAGATCGTAAAGATATTACAATGGGACCTATTGCAGACCAAGACCTTTTCAGCAAAACAAAAAGTATCAAAATCGGAGCATCCGTTCAGAAGTTATGAGCTAACAAACATAAAAAAAACATACGGTTTGAATTGAGAACCTTCCTTCTTTTTTTGAAGTCGGTTAAAAACGATCCACAAAACTTAATTTATATAAAATACAAATTTATAAAATTTAAATCCAACATCATGATTGGACAGTAAAGAATCCCAATAAAAAATAATAGATTTATATTTTTATATAAAAAAAAAAAAGTGATTAAGATTTTATTATTTATGAAATATTGTAAATTTATTTTTAATTGTTTGTGTTCTTTGGTATTTGGAAATCTAATCATGAACAAGTTGCAATAAATGGGCTCTTCTCAGATCCTTAAAATACAGATTTGCTTTCATAAATTTCTACAGTAGACAATATAAGAGGCACGTTCGAAAATGGAAATGCATCACCCACTAAGCTACCTCTCTCTCTACTTCCATACATTTACCTCATTATAACTTACTGATTAATTCAATTAGATTCCGTTTCGTATTTTATTTTCCATGCAATTCAATATGCTATTTTCAATGCAATAATTTAAATAATATAAGTTTATGTAAAATATTGCCTTATTTTACATAAATTTGAAATTAAATAACTAAACAATTTTTCATATTTTTTCTGCCTTCCCAGCTAAAAGAATCTGCAGATAATTTGAGGCATTTGGAACAAAAATCACAAACTCTGCGGAATAACTGCAGTTTAAAAGCAAAACATTTGAAGTTTTGAAGCAAGTATTTTTTTCCCCCTAAACTTTTTTATTGTTTCAAATATCTTCAAGTTATCTGCAGTTTTTTTTTTTTTCAAGCTGGGTTGTTATGAAAAATCTTTTATTTCAGATAACTTAAAAAGCTTTTAAAGTAGAGTGTTAATATTCAAAAGCGTTTATGCTAATAGGATAAACGATATATAAAAACTTATCAGACATGTTTACGAAGAAAATAATCCTCATGATGATAGTAGATAAGAAAGGCCGGTTCACCATCAGGAGGGTGGTGCAAGGGTGCAAGGCGGAGCGAACGGAGCCGTGCGGATGCCGCACCATCCCCTGAGGGTCTAGATGAGTTGGTATTGACCTTGAGACATCCTCTGACTTAATCGTGAAACGTGACGAAGGTGTTAATGAAGAAATTTAATTAAAAAATTAATTAGTGATTTTGTAAAAGGAGATGATGGTTTTAAAAAGAGATTTTTTGTGGAGTAGTGTGAAGGTTATTGTTTATGAGTAATGAATTATAAAAATTAAAAAAAGAGAAAAAAATTTAAAATTTAAAAAAATTTAAAAATTTAAAAATTGAGAAATAAATAGGAAATAAATAAAAAATATGAATTTAACAATGAAGGATGTTGATGTGAATATATTATGAAAGAAATAGAGAAGTCTGACTGGGGTTCGAACCCGGTACCTTGCAGTAAAAAATATTTCAGCAGTTTTCGCGTATGTGTGAGCGATTTTTCTATTATATACCTGTACAAATCTTTTTAAATCTATGAATGCAATTATTCGAAAATGATATTAATTACAGAATAATAATTAAAAAATATTAATTAAGGATTTCCTTATAAAAATTCACCATATGTTTTATGAAAAAAAAAATGACAATGTACATGAAAATTAAATAGAATGAAAGAAAGAAAGCGTAGAAACATAGAATATGACTGAGATTCGAACCCAACACCTGCTTGAAGTAAAGAAACAGTAGTTTGCAAGTACTTTAACCACTGTTCTTTAGAAATATGCATACGCAGATCTTTTTAAACCAAAGAATGCTGCATAATTACTTGATTGATAAATATTCGTTTTAAAAATAGTTTTCCTGTAAAGTTTCTTCATTTCAACCCAATTGTATATATTTTAATCTACCTCACAATAGATAATATTTTAAATGGGAGATATTAGATAATTCTAATTTTTGATTTTAAACAATTTTCAGCAAAAATAGTTTTTTTACAATTAGTTAATTGTATTTAACAGTTTAAAATAAATTCTTAAAGTTTTTTCACGCCTAACTTTTTTTCAACTTGTATCGTGTTGATCTAAAGTAAATAAAACAATAAAGTTTTTAGCTGACTGCACCAATTTAAAACATAATTAAAAAGGATTCCCACCAAGACATTTACTAGTTCTGTGCTAACTTGTTTTCAAAAGATGGTTTTACAATAGCTGAAGAATTTTTCCCCTTAAGGCTTCTCTAGATGACATTGAGCAATACAGGAACGGACAAGTGGAGGGGGAGGCTTTTATATCTGCTATTCAAACAATGTTACATTTTTTGGCAAAACACATCGGTTTTCTTATAGAAGTTTTAAATATTTTTATTTCAAGTCTTATATTATACTACAAATCCTCCAACACTCAAAAAATATCAGTTCATTGAATTCATTTAACTGAGTAATACAAACTTTCCTTTAATATTATTTGATCGTACTTGAAAATTTTTCTTTCACATACAATAAATTCTCTCTCACTCTTTAAAAGTATACAAGTTTCCAAACATAGAGATTATTAAAAATTTACATTTATTCGTTTTAAACGCGATCTGCCTGACACTTCCCGAAACATTTTTTGTAATTCATTCCCATCATTAATTATTTTAACCTATATTTCCTAAGAAATATTCAACAATCTGTCTCAAAATAAAGAGTTTTCACTACTTTGCCACACTTTAACATAGCGAAATACACCACCCTTTAAGCTATCTTTTACTCGCTTTTTCTTTACAAAGTTTGTAAATAATGAAAGTAACTTTGAAAAAATTCAGAGTTGAAAAAATATTAATATATGATTTTAAAAATACATTCATGTTCACGGATGTATACTTAGACTTTACAAATGTATTTAAACATAGTTAAAAAATATTTTGACCAAGTATTGTAGATTACAAACATATAATTATAAACTGAAAAGTTTTCGCACAAATTATTTTACTTGACGTAAATTTAACTATCATTTTTAACAAAAATACCAATAAATTACACTCCTTATAGATTACTATTCATCAACTCACATATATTTTCCTCACCTTTATTAACTTTTACAGTCTAATAATTTTTATACACTTCCATGATTCTTCACATTATTTTAGAGTAAACCTGTACAATTTAGTGATAAATATGCAAATATGAAAACATTCTAACATAAATTTGGCTTGATTTAAAACAATTTAGTAATATTTTCGAATATATATTACAAGATTTAGAATGTATTTGGTAGAGTTTAAAATATATTTGGTGATTAATTCAGATTTGGCGAGATACATACAGTATAAATGAGGAGCGAACAAAAATATCACCACTTACTAACTTATTTTCACGGAGTGAAGACGTCTGTTTTTTAACCTGAATTCAGTGAAGCATATTGACAGTTTAAATTGGGTCAAGAGATGGATCTATCTGCGGAGACACCTATTTCAAATCAACAAACCGCTATATCACAAATCGATGACAAGAAGTTATCAAACCTTCCGATATGTCCAACTTGTAATAAAACTTTTTCTAAAAAGTCTAATTTAACTCGGCATGCAATGATTCGTTCGGGTGTGAAGCCTTTTATTTGCAATGTATGTCAAAAATCATTTAGTAGACCCGACGATTTCAAGAAACATTTAATAATTCATGAAAAGATTCCTACAGAATATGGATGTGAACAATGTAGTGAAAGCTTTAATCGCAAGTATGAATTACTGAATCATATTAGAAAAAATCACAAAAAGACTTTATCTATGCATGTTTGTGATGTATGTAGTGAAATCTTCAGATGGAAATATGAGTTATTGAAACACATGAGAAAAAACCATCAAAAGCCTCCACCACAACATGAGTTGTCAGATTCCATAAGAAAAAATCATCGAAAGTCTTCATCGCAACATTTTTGTGAAAAATGCAGTGAAGTATTTAAATATAAAAAAGATTTGCGTCATCATACTTTAGACAAACATCGATCTCCTTTAGTACAGGTGCAAATAACAAATTCTTCTGATCAAGATTTACTTAGGGAGAAAACTAAACATTTTAAAAGACAAAACGCTCTCAATGTGTTTACAACCACTACCTTTGACAATAAAAACAATGATATAGATTTATTGTCATTTTTTAATAATTTAAAAACTGATATTTTAAATGAACTGTACTTTCAATTAAATGAGAAAAGAGCACTGAAATGGCATACAATTGTTAAAGTTAAACTTACCCGTACTGTGCAAGAAGGGCCTCAGGAATTTTTTTCTCCCTTTTTTCGATCAAATACTTTTACATCCTTTTCATCAATAAGTATTGATAATGATCTTGAAAAAGCTTTTGCCAAGATGATAAAGAGTTTTGAAGAATTTAATGAACAAGGATCAGACTGGACTTTAGAAGAAATTATCGAATTAGAACTTCATATGGCTAAATTCACCCCCTTTTCTTCGTCAAAAAACTAGAATTTCCAGTAAGATTTAATTATTATAGTATCATATAAGACAAAATTTGACTAAATTTCTACTAATATTGGCGATAGTTATAAAAATTTGACATGAAATTAGAAAATTTGGCGTAAATTCTTAAGTAAAACTGATGAACGAAGAAAAAATTTGAATTAGTTGCAATCTTTTCTCACTGTAGAGTTGTCTAAGTTCTCATACTTAGTAGTTTTAAACATTTTTAAAGTCTTACTTTTAGAGTGATTTTTTATACTTTGCTAACTGAAGCACAAAATGGATAATACTTTAGCGTCTGAGGAGACTCACGTTTCTGTTCAACAACCCCCTTCATCAAGTTTTGAGGATGAGAAGTTATCTAAACTTTTTATTTGTCTAACTTGTAATAAGTCATTTTTAAAAAAATCCTATCTTACTAGGCATGTAAAGGTTCACAATGACATTAAACCTAATATTTGTTACGTGTGTGAGAAAGGATTTGTTACTTTACATCGTTTAAAAAGACATATGGAAACCCATAGAAAAATTTCCATAAGATACAAATGTGAATATTGTATTGAAAATTTCAATCGCAAGTGTGATTTATCGAAACATAAGAGATTATTTCATCAAAAAGTCTTACCTAAACATCTATGTATTATTTGTAAAGATGCTTTTAAACACAAGTATGAATTAGAAAAACACAAGAGGGTGCATTATCGTAAACCTGAGTATCTATGTGAGGAATGTTCTATAGCCTTTTCAACTAAACATGCTTTTTCAAACCATAAGCGAAAAAGTCATAAAAAGACTTTACATACATACTGCTGCGACGAATGTACTGATACTTTTACAAACAAACGACATTTTTTAAAACATAAAAGAAATATACATAAAAAATCTTCAATACAAACTAGATGTGATGAATGCAGTGAAACTTTTCAGTGTAAGTATGAATTATTGCAACATAAGAGAATGAATCATCTTAAAGGCTTTAACATCCGTAGAAATTGCAATGAACGAAGTACTAACAATGAGTTACCAACAGTTAATAATGACAGTGAGAATCTGGACTTGTTAAATTTTTTGGATAATTTTCACACTGAATGTATAAATGATGTTTTTGACTTACCTTCCAACAACTTTCAGAATGAAAATATAGACTTAGACTTCAAAAATTTTTTGAACAATTCGAATGTAGAATATACAAGTGAAAATAATGTTGACAACTTATCTACCAAAGTTGAAAATAAGGACTTAAATAATTTTAACCTGATACAAACTGATTTACCTCTAGTAAACTATGACAATGAAAGTCTGAACTTGTTAACTTTTTTGAATAACTTTAATCCCAAATGTATGAACAATATCCCAACAATATAGATTTGCTGTTTTGTATTATTGTGAATGAGTTTCAAATAAAAATATTTCAATGAAAACGGTTTGTTTTAATTTTTATTACAAAATCACCTTTTATAGAATATTTTCTATTAGAATACAAACTTAAGTGTCATCTTTTTGAAATAAAGCATGTAAAAAGTTTACTTGGATATTAGAGATATACTTTTTTAATTACTGTAGAAGTATTGTTTGAGTATAATATTTAAACACTAAGTAAAATTTATGCACAATTGTAGTTTTATAAACTATCAATCTTACATCGAAGAAGAAAAAAACTTGTAAAATTGGTTTTCCACTCAATTGTAAAGTACTTGTAAAAATCTTAAATGAATTTATCTTATTAACAATTTTCTGAAAAACTAACTTATAAAAATTTTTTGATATACTTATGAAGTTAGTATTTTCCTAAGTATCATATTTGAATCTTAATTTGAATATACATATTCAAAGTGATTTGTACTTTAACTAAAATCACAATCTTTATTCCAAAGAGTGTAAAAATAATGTTATAGTAACAACTTAAACTTTTATATATAGATACTTTCACGATTCTATTTTAACTTTTTTATTTTTAGAATACAGAAAATATTTTGTAAGAATTGTGAAAGCTTAATTTTAGAAGTTTGTGAAATTTTACAAAATTTTTTTAACATTTTTGTCAAATGTTTTCTTCATCTCACATCACTTAGAAAAATTAATTGTTTTAGTAGAATTGCTAACACAAAGCATTAAGTTAGAAAATTTGTAGATAAAACTTAAAAGGTATGAAAAACCATATGTGATGTAATAACAAATATATATATATATATATATATATATAGTTTCAAGTTTAGACGTAGTTGAACAAGCTTGAGCAGACACTAAAACCTGTTGCTGACGTCATAACGCGTGTGATGGAAGATTATAATCATTGGATACGAGTTCCCCCTAATACACTACGTCACGAACCCATGATGTGACAAAAACAACCATTTTGCTCACACTTCTCACCTTTGTTGAACTTATATTATTTTACTCTGCATATTAACGATAATCTGTAAAAAAACTTTGTCGTTTTTACACTTTGTTGTAAAAAGTTTTCGTCTAAACATCAAATGATATATTTTAGACATCTTTTCAGTATAAGGAAAGTTGATACTTTTCTCATGTATAGTAAAATTATGATTAATCGAAATCCTGATATGGCTTAAACCACTGTCCTATAGAAATATTTCAAACATATATGTTTAAAACACTGATGTTTTACCCCAATGAGAATAATGAGTGTGATTTAGAAGTATTTCAATCATATATACAGTCTCATGTACATGAAAAACTTAAGTCTGAATTAAAAGAAAAGCATACCCTGAAGTGGTATATGGTTATGAAAGTAACCTTGGAACGTAAAAAACCTGATGAAGACATGGAAGAGACACATACATATTTTAGAAGTTCCTGTATTATCGAACTTATTGAAGATACTATTGAACAGCATATTAGCGAAGAATATGCAAAAATTTATATGTCCTTAGAAGAATTCATCCAAAAATTCACTATTTGGAACTAAAAATGGCTAAATACCATCCTCTAGCTGCTAGTAGCTATATTAAGCTACCTTCAAAACGTGTTTAAAAAGATTTGGGGCGTCACATAGTTCTACAAATGTGACGGGTGGAGGTGGGACACCAAATAAATAAATTAAAAAAATTTCTATATATCATTCAAAAATAAAACTTAATCTTGAAAAATAGTAGTGTGAATTTGTTTAAGTTCATACGTAAACACTTGTACACATATATATACCTTCGTGAATTAATATGCACTAGTTTTACATATCACTGAGTTATGTTTTACTAATTTCAAATTTATCCTTATCTGTCCCGAATACATAATTTAACAAAAAGTACTTATGTTTACCCACAATTCTTGACTTATATTATTTTACTTTGTGTATTAAACTGACGACCTGTAAAAAAAGAAATACTAAATTCACTAAGTCATATACAAGCATGCGTGTATGTATACGTGTATAGATTGTAAAAAATATTTAACAATATTTCATAACGATTATAATTCCAAGCATGTGTGTATATGACTTAGTGAATTTAGTATTTCTTGTCAAAACTTTTTTGTGGAATTCTCTTCTTTAGTGAAACACTTAGTAAATTTTACACAATTTTTCGTTTAATAACTGAAAAACATTGTAATACTTAGTAAATTTTAGCAAAGTAATCTTAAAATACTTTCACTGAGATTTGCAACTTAGTCAAAATTTAAGATTTTCTTAACATATGATGTTCCACATTGTTATGCAAATAGTATTGGGTTGTACTTAAAGTACAAACATCTCCAATAGTTTAAAGTCTTTGAGAGAAAAAAATTAAAAGATTCTTATTAAAGACCTAGAAATGCATACAAGTTAATTTTTGTAAAAATGAAAATTGTTTAAATATTAGAAAATATACTTTGGTATAATTTAACTTAGTGATATTTAAAACAAATACATATCAATTCATGTTTGCAAAAGATAATTCGATGTTTAGAGTGAAAATTTTTACTTCAAAGTGTATAAAAACGATAAAGTTTTTTACAGGTCGTCAGTTTAATACACAAAGTAAAATAATATAAGTCAAGAATTGTGGGTAAACATAAGTACTTTTTGTTAAATTATGTATTCGGGACAGATAAGGATAAATTTGAAATTAGTAAAACATAACTCAGTGATATGTAAAACTAGTGCATATTAATTCACGAAGGTATATATATGTGTACAAGTGTTTACGTATGAACTTAAACAAATTCACACTACTATTTTTCAAGATTAAGTTTTATTTTTGAATGATATATAGAAATTTTTTTAATTTATTTATTTGGTGTCCCACCTCCACCCGTCACATTTGTAGAACTATGTGACGCCCCAAATCTTTTTAAACAAGTTTTGAAGGTAGCTTAATATAGCTACTAGCAGCTAGAGGATGGTATTTAGCCATTTTTAGTTCCAAATAGTGAATTTTTGGATGAATTCTTCTAAGGACATATAAATTTTTGCATATTCTTCGCTAATATGCTGTTCAATAGTATCTTCAATAAGTTCGATAATACAGGAACTTCTAAAATATGTATGTGTCTCTTCCATGCCTTCATCAGGTTTTTTACGTTCCAAGGTTACTTTCATAACCATATACCACTTCAGGGTATGCTTTTCTTTTAATTCAGACTTAAGTTTTTCATGTACATGAGACTGTATATATGATTGAAATACTTCTAAATCACACTCATTATTCTCATTGGGGTAAAACATCAGTGTTTTAAACATATATGTTTGAAATATTTCTATAGGACAGTGGTTTAAGCCATATCGGGATTTCGATTAATCATAATTTTACTATACATGAGAAAAGTATCAACTTTCCTTATACTGAAAAGATGTCTAAAATATATCATTTGATGTTTAGACGAAAACTTTTTACAACAAAGTGTAAAAACGACAAAGTTTTTTTACAGATTATCGTTAATATGCAGAGTAAAATAATATAAGTTCAACAAAGGTGAGAAGTGTGAGCAAAATGGTTGTTTTTGTCACATCATGGGTTCGTGACGTAGTGTATTAGGGGGAACTCGTATCCAATGATTATAATCTTCCATCACACGCGTTATGACGTCAGCAACAGGTTTTAGTGTCTGCTCAAGCTTGTTCAACTATGTCTAAACTTGAAACTATATATATATATATATATATTTTTTTTTTTTGTTATTACATCACATATGGTTTTTCATACCTTTTAAGTTTTATCTACAAATTTTCTAACTTAATGCTTTGTGTTAGCAATTCTACTAAAACAATTAATTTTTCTAAGTGATGTGAGATGAAGAAAACATTTGACAAAAATGTTAAAAAAATTTTGTAAAATTTCACAAACTTCTAAAATTAAGCTTTCACAATTCTTACAAAATATTTTCTGTATTCTAAAAATAAAAAAGTTAAAATAGAATCGTGAAAGTATCTATATATAAAAGTTTAAGTTGTTACTATAACATTATTTTTACACTCTTTGGAATAAAGATTGTGATTTTAGTTAAAGTACAAATCACTTTGAATATGTATATTCAAATTAAGATTCAAATATGATACTTAGGAAAATACTAACTTCATAAGTATATCAAAAAATTTTTATAAGTTAATTTTTCAGAAAATTGTTAATAAGATAAATTCATTTAAGATTTTTACAAGTACTTTACAATTGAGTGGAAAACCAATTTTACAAGTTTTTTTCTTCTTCGATGTAAGATTGATAGTTTATAAAACTACTATTGTGCATAAATTTTACTTAGTGTTTAAATATTATACTCAAACAATACTTCTACAGTAATTAAAAAAGTATATCTCTAATATCCAAGTAAACTTTTTACATGCTTTATTTCAAAAAGATGACACTTAAGTTTGTATTCTAATAGAAAATATTCTATAAAAGGTGATTTTGTAATAAAAATTAAAACAAACCGTTTTCATTGAAATATTTTTATTTGAAACTCATTCACAATAATACAAAACAGCAAATCTATATTGTTGGGATATTGTTCATACATTTGGGATTAAAGTTATTCAAAAAAGTTAACAAGTTCAGACTTTCATTGTCATAGTTTACTAGAGGTAAATCAGTTTGTATCAGGTTAAAATTATTTAAGTCCTTATTTTCAACTTTGGTAGATAAGTTGTCAACATTATTTTCACTTGTATATTCTACATTCGAATTGTTCAAAAAATTTTTGAAGTCTAAGTCTATATTTTCATTCTGAAAGTTGTTGGAAGGTAAGTCAAAAACATCATTTATACATTCAGTGTGAAAATTATCCAAAAAATTTAACAAGTCCAGATTCTCACTGTCATTATTAACTGTTGGTAACTCATTGTTAGTACTTCGTTCATTGCAATTTCTACGGATGTTAAAGCCTTTAAGATGATTCTTTCTCTTATGTTGCAATAATTCATACTTACACTGAAAAGTTTCACTGCATTCATCACATCTAGTTTGTATTGAAGATTTTTTATGTATATTTCTTTTATGTTTTAAAAAATGTCGTTTGTTTGTAAAAGTATCAGTACATTCGTCGCAGCAGTATGTATGTAAAGTCTTTTTATGACTTTTTCGCTTATGGTTTAAAAAGCATGTTTAGTTGAAAAGGCTATAGAACATTCCTCACATAGATACTCAGGTTTACGATAATGCACCCTCTTGTGTTTTTCTAATTCATACTTGTGTTTAAAAGCATCTTTACAAATAATACATAGATGTTTAGGTAAGACTTTTTGATGAAATAATCTCTTATGTTTCGATAAATCACACTTGCGATTGAAATTTTCAATACAATATTCACATTTGTATCTTATGGAAATTTTTCTATGGGTTTCCATATGTCTTTTTAAACGATGTAAAGTAACAAATCCTTTCTCACACACGTAACAAATATTAGGTTTAATGTCATTGTGAACCTTTACATGCCTAGTAAGATAGGATTTTTTTAAAAATGACTTATTACAAGTTAGACAAATAAAAAGTTTAGATAACTTCTCATCCTCAAAACTTGATGAAGGGGGTTGTTGAACAGAAACGTGAGTCTCCTCAGACGCTAAAGTATTATCCATTTTGTGCTTCAGTTAGCAAAGTATAAAAAATCACTCTAAAAGTAAGACTTTAAAAATGTTTAAAACTACTAAGTATGAGAACTTAGACAACTCTACAGTGAGAAAAGATTGCAACTAATTCAAATTTTTTCTTCGTTCATCAGTTTTACTTAAGAATTTACGCCAAATTTTCTAATTTCATGTCAAATTTTTATAACTATCGCCAATATTAGTAGAAATTTAGTCAAATTTTGTCTTATATGATACTATAATAATTAAATCTTACTGGAAATTCTAGTTTTTTGACGAAGAAAAGGGGGTGAATTTAGCCATATGAAGTTCTAATTCGATAATTTCTTCTAAAGTCCAGTCTGATCCTTGTTCATTAAATTCTTCAAAACTCTTTATCATCTTGGCAAAAGCTTTTTCAAGATCATTATCAATACTTATTGATGAAAAGGATGTAAAAGTATTTGATCGAAAAAAGGGAGAAAAAAATTCCTGAGGCCCTTCTTGCACAGTACGGGTAAGTTTAACTTTAACAATTGTATGCCATTTCAGTGCTCTTTTCTCATTTAATTGAAAGTACAGTTCATTTAAAATATCAGTTTTTAAATTATTAAAAAATGACAATAAATCTATATCATTGTTTTTATTGTCAAAGGTAGTGGTTGTAAACACATTGAGAGCGTTTTGTCTTTTAAAATGTTTAGTTTTCTCCCTAAGTAAATCTTGATCAGAAGAATTTGTTATTTGCACCTGTACTAAAGGAGATCGATGTTTGTCTAAAGTATGATGACGCAAATCTTTTTTATATTTAAATACTTCACTGCATTTTTCACAAAAATGTTGCGGTGAAGACTTTCGATGATTTTTTCTTATGGAATCTGACAACTCATGTTGTGGTGGAGGCTTTTGATGGTTTTTTCTCATGTGTTTCAATAACTCATATTTCCATCTGAAGATTTCACTACATACATCACAAACATGCATAGATAAAGTCTTTTTGTGATTTTTTCTAATATGATTCAGTAATTCATACTTGCGATTAAAGCTTTCACTACATTGTTCACATCCATATTATGTAGGAATCTTTTCATGAATTATTAAATGTTTCTTCAAATCGTCGGGTCTACTAAATGATTTTTGACATACATTGCAAATAAAAGGCTTCACACCCGAATGAATCATTGCATGCCGAGTTAAATTAGACTTTTTAGAAAAAGTTTTATTACAAGTTGGACATATCGGAAGGTTTGATAACTTCTTGTCATCGATTTGTGATATAGCGGTTTGTTGATTTGAAATAGGTGTCTCCGCAGATAGATCCATCTCTTGACCCAATTTAAACTGTCAATATGCTTCACTGAATTCAGGTTAAAAAACAGACGTCTTCACTCCGTGAAAATAAGTTAGTAAGTGGTGATATTTTTGTTCGCTCCTCATTTATACTGTATGTATCTCGCCAAATCTGAATTAATCACCAAATATATTTTAAACTCTACCAAATACATTCTAAATCTTGTAATATATATTCGAAAATATTACTAAATTGTTTTAAATCAAGCCAAATTTATGTTAGAATGTTTTCATATTTGCATATTTATCACTAAATTGTACAGGTTTACTCTAAAATAATGTGAAGAATCATGGAAGTGTATAAAAATTATTAGACTGTAAAAGTTAATAAAGGTGAGGAAAATATATGTGAGTTGATGAATAGTAGTCTATAAGGAGTGTAATTTATTGGTATTTTTGTTAAAAATGATAGTTAAATTTACGTCAAGTAAAATAATTTGTGCGAAAACTTTTCAGTTTATAATTATATGTTTGTAATCTACAATACTTGATCAAAATATTTTTTAACTATGTTTAAATACATTTGTAAAGTCTAAGTATACATCCGTGAACATGAATGTATTTTTAAAATCATATATTAATATTTTTTCAACTCTGAATTTTTTCAAAGTTACTTTCATTATTTACAAACTTTGTAAAGAAAAAGCGAGTAAAAGATAGCTTAAAGGGTGGTGTATTTCGCTATGTTAAAGTGTGGCAAAGTAGTGAAAACTCTTTATTTTGAGACAGATTGTTGAATATTTCTTAGGAAATATAGGTTAAAATAATTAATGATGGGAATGAATTACAAAAAATGTTTCGGGAAGTGTCAGGCAGATCGCGTTTAAAACGAATAAATGTAAATTTTTAATAATCTCTATGTTTGGAAACTTGTATACTTTTAAAGAGTGAGAGAGAATTTATTGTATGTGAAAGAAAAATTTTCAAGTACGATCAAATAATATTAAAGGAAAGTTTGTATTACTCAGTTAAATGAATTCAATGAACTGATATTTTTTGAGTGTTGGAGGATTTGTAGTATAATATAAGACTTGAAATAAAAATATTTAAAACTTCTATAAGAAAACCGATGTGTTTTGCCAAAAAATGTAACATTGTTTGAATAGCAGATATAAAAGCCTCCCCCTCCGCTTGTCCGTTCCTGTATTGCTCAATGTCATCTAGAGAAGCCTTAAGGGGAAAAATTCTTCAGCTATTGTAAAACCATCTTTTGAAAACAAGTTAGCACAGAACTAGTAAATGTCTTGGTGGGAATCCTTTTTAATTATGTTTTAAATTGGTGCAGTCAGCTAAAAACTTTATTGTTTTATTTACTTTAGATCAACACGATACAAGTTGAAAAAAAGTTAGGCGTGAAAAAACTTTAAGAATTTATTTTAAACTGTTAAATACAATTAACTAATTGTAAAAAAACTATTTTTGCTGAAAATTGTTTAAAATCAAAAATTAGAATTATCTAATATCTCCCATTTAAAATATTATCTATTGTGAGGTAGATTAAAATATATACAATTGGGTTGAAATGAAGAAACTTTACAGGAAAACTATTTTTAAAACGAATATTTATCAATCAAGTAATTATGCAGCATTCTTTGGTTTAAAAAGATCTGCGTATGCATATTTCTAAAGAACAGTGGTTAAAGTACTTGCAAACTACTATTTCTTTACTTCAAGCAGGTGTTGGGTTCGAATCTCAGTCATATTCTATGTTTCTACGCTTTCTTTCTTTCATTCTATTTAATTTTCATGTACATTGTCATTTTTTTTTTTTTTCATAAAACATATGGTGAATTTTTATAAGGAAATCCTTAATTAATATTTTTTAATTATTATTCTGTAATTAATATCATTTTCGAATAATTGCATTCATAGATTTAAAAAGATTTGTACAGGTATATAATAGAAAAATCGCTCACACATACGCGAAAACTGCTGAAATATTTTTTACTGCAAGGTACCGGGTTCGAACCCCAGTCAGACTTCTCTATTTCTTTCATAATATATTCACATCAACATCCTTCATTGTTAAATTCATATTTTTTATTTATTTCCTATTTATTTCTCAATTTTTAAATTTTTAAATTTTTTTAAATTTTAAATTTTTTTCTCTTTTTTTAATTTTTATAATTCATTACTCATAAACAATAACCTTTACACTACTCCACAAAAAATCTCTTTTTAAAACCATCATCTCCTTTTACAAAATCACTAATTAATTTTTTAATTAAATTTCTTCATTAACACCTTCGTCACGTTTCACGATTAAGTCAGAGGATGTCTCAAGGTCAATACCAACTCATCTAGACCCTCAGGGGATGGTGCGGCATCCGCACGGCTCCGTTCGCTCCGCCTTGCACCCTTGCACCACCCTCCTGATGGTGAACCGGCCTTTCTTATCTACTGATGATCATTTATCTGAAAATCTCCCATGTTAAGAAAATTTTAACTTTTGAATAACTTACAAATTTTTTAAATACAATGTGTCATAATCAATGGTGTTCATGCTAGTATGAAAAATGATACTTTAAAACTGGTCCGAGATCATAATTCACATTTATGCGAATTTTGGCTCTGTTCTTTCATGTTAAGAAAACCTTAAATTTCGAAAAACTTACAAAGTTTTTAATTAGAATGTTGGAATTCAATAAGGTTTTTGTCAATCTCATAAGGGATATTTTAAAACTCGTCTGAGTTCTTTAGGATACTTTATCCTTGAGATATTGGCAACATAAAACAAAAAACATATTAACAAACTGACTAATGCACATATGAACACTCATTAACGTTGAATTCCTCGAACTTCAAAACATGTAAAAACGCTAAAAGCTTAGACGAGGAACTAAAAATATAAAATGATCAAAATAATATAACTGAATGAAGCAGATTAATTCTTTGTTTAACTGTTACCTAAACAGAAGGAATGACAACACTGTATAATACTATATTCTACTGCATTTTACAAAGAGTAATTTCATTAGTATGGTGAAGGTTTCCTTTCGAGGTAATATCTTGTTTACAAGTGTATTTTTTAATTATTTAAGAATTCATAAATGCCTAAATATTTTATTTAAATTTCGTAAAATATTGATTATAATATTTAAGCAAAAAATTAATTCATTGGTTCTTTATGAGAAATGAAATAAACAATCAGTACTTTTGTAACGAACACTACTATCACTGATAAAGTATATATATATATATATATATATATAATAATAATAAATAAATAAATAAATATAAAGTATATACTGAAAGTATATTAAATATACTTTTTTAATCAAGAGTATATTGTATATTGTATATTTTCGAAATTCTGAAAAGTATTTGTATATTGTATATTTTGGACAAAATTGATGAGTATTTGTATATTGTATATTACATATACTTTTTTTGAAGTATATTGCCCACCTCTGACTAAGAGAAATTAATAACAGTGGCTTGAACGAGAGGGTAAACAGGTGAACTAACGGTATTAGATTTAAGAAGAGAAGCAAAATTTCTCATTTAAGTTATTTTGATGACGAAAAGACTGAAATGCAACGCATTTCAAAATTCTTATTTTAAAGGTAGAGAAATCGAGCACTGAATTGCTAAGAAACAGCTTCAATGACTATAACTCAGACTCGACCCGAAACAGTTGTTACAAGTTCTTGCGCTTTATGGTGTTTAGTTTTTTATTGAAAGGTGGGTAGTCTATCAGGAGGCATATTGCAGTCTGTCAACGTGTCGCGCGATCGACCAAATTCATTTCTCTTAACATGAATATAATACGTCTTATGCTAGAAATTTATGAGAATATAAATATGATGGGGAACTAAACAGGGTACACCTACGTCAGTATGCATAAAACTATTAAATAATAAATCATAGTAAAATGATTAAAACTATTAATTGTAATTTAAATTCGCATATAAATAGAATTAAATTCGTCAGAATTAATCTCGTTTATCAAAAATTCCATTATACGCTTCTCAATATTTATAGGCCGTTTTACTTCCTTCTCTTGAAAGACATATAATATGTATATTGCTGTATTTCAAAAGCAGACATAAGGAATTTTTAATGTTCAGTTTTTTTCATGTTTATATTTTTTTAGGTTCTGACTGCATACCACAACATGCATTAGCAGCACTTTCTCGCAATAAGACGCTTCAAGACATGAAACAGTTGTTTCACATACAAGAGCACTGTGACGTCACTCTCAAAGTAAAAGGACAAGAATTCCAAGCGCACAAAGCCATCCTGTGTGCTCGCTCTTCGGTATTTGCTGCTACATTCAGGCATGACGTGAAGGAAAGAGCCACTGGAATTGTAGACATAAAGGACTGCGATCCAGATTCTTTTCGAGATTTTCTGTATTTTTTGTACTGCGGCGATATACAAAATCTCTCAGTGGGAAACGTTTTTAGCCTTTTTGTCGCTGCCGATAAATACGATGTTCAAGAGCTGAGATCCCGGTGTTTGGAATTTATGAAAAATAATTTATCGGTGGATACTTTTTGCGATACTTTAACTGTGGCCCTTCAACATTCCGAAAAAGAGCTCACTGATTTAACAGTTCATTTCTTAGCAAGAAACATGCATGATATTGTGGAGACCTCTAAATGGCAGTCTTTTTTAGTTAGTAATACAATAGCAGGAAACGAAATTCTGATCAAAGCTCTGGGAATTAATAAGAAGTGATAATAATATATTTTTTTTCTTTCCTTTTTAAAAGAGAAAAAAAATACTGTCTTATGTATTAATGAGTTTAAAAATAAACTTAAATTGCTATCCTTTTTCTATGTTTATTCTTTAATTTGTTACTAGATATGCAAAATTTTGAAAAAAGTGTTCTTGAAAACGATTACTACAAGGATTATAGTGTGATAGAAAACGGCAATGCACAGATCTACATATGAAAAATATTTAAGCTTTGAAATATTTTCTAATACCGAATAGATACCAGTTTACTATAAATAAAAATAAATAAATAAATAAAAATTACTTTGGAAACTACGTGCTCAAACCGCTGTGTGACAAAGGAATTATTTTCCAACAAAAATAAGGCCAACATAGAATTATTTTTTTATTATTACCATAATTTGTCAATGGATAAAATATAACGCTTTGATCTAGACCCATTCGAATCATTGTTATGTTAATGGGACTATTTCTTTGGATTTTTATTTTCATGTAGTCACTAATTTTATTCACATTTTATTTATTTATTTATTTATTTTTAGGGGAGGTTATTGCATCAATTTAAAATGAACAATTTTTGACCGATTTCAAAAAGAAAAATTCTTATTACAATATGATTTTATTATTATACTTAAATATTGAGAGAAGTGTCCCTAAAAAAACACTCACAAGGGCATAGAAAAATTTACGTTTAGAGAGGGGTGATCTTTTAATTAATTCTTCTCTAGAAAATATTAATGCTCATGTGACATTCCAATAATCACTAATATTAATGTGTATTAATTTTGAAAGATCTTTGCCAATAAATTCGTTTTTCAAGAACATTTCATATGTGGAGATAAATTACTCATGCTTTTTAAATTGAAAAAGAGGTCTGTATTTATTTACATTCTTCCTTGTAGGAAATTCTAAGCTAAGTTTAATATGTTTATTGTACTTTTAAACGTCAAAATTACCAGGGATGAGATTTTTCAGCTTTTTGTAAAATTAGCTTTCCAGCCTTTCTTTTTTTTTTTTTTTTTTTTTTTTTTTTTAAGCTTTTTTTCAACTTCTTATGTGTATTTGTTATATCAGATAAAAATTTAAGCACACCTAAATAAACATTTTAAGTAGTCCATGTCAATGATTGAATACTACAGCTTGTATAGAAGATTTTTAAAAAGCGTATTTTTTACTCTAATGTAGAGTTGTGAACTTTTATAATTTATTTCGCGGAATTTTTATCTCCGCCTTCTTTTAACACCAGAATTTTTGTAAAAGATTTTTCTCCAACATAGAGTTCGAGAACCTTCCCTCCGAAGTTCCCGGGACCATAGACCCACACCTTCGGATACCAGTCCCCTCTTAACGGAAAGCAATAAAAATACATAAAAGTAATGGAAAGCAAGGGCTAGGAAGGGCTACCAGTCAAGATGTTTGTGTATATATATCATTGCAATTTTAGAGAATACAAAGTTTTAAATTATGGGAGATTTTAATTCTGCTGACGAATAGCCTCCCACAGAATGCCAATTTTATTAATTACACTATCAGTTTTCTTTCATATTGTAACAGGCAATTATAAGTTTCATTATTAATTCTGCGAAGTTTTTAACTCTAAATTCAGAGGCGATATCGTTAAGAATATCAGTGATTTCATTTAGAGGATTTGGATTGAATTTGCTGAAGTAAAGGAAAGGTTTCTGACTAATGAGTGCGTCGGCTGTGACGTAAACAATTTCGGATTGGCTGTCGGAGGTTTGGTTTTCAGGATGAGCAATTTTAGTAATGAATGTTTTATTCCTGTTTTCAGGAAATTTGCGGCAACCTCTGTAACTTGCAAGATGTTTCCCACCGGAATTAGAACACATAGGGTTGGGAATTTTCTCTTTACCAAGGGTGCAATCTTTAGTGAGATGATATCCTAAACATCTAACACATCTAACGTTCGTGTTACAGGTTTTAGCTGACTGGTGGTATAACTCAGGGGTGGCCAACCCGCGGCCCCCGGGCCGCATGCGGCCCGCGAAGAGACTAACAATATTTAAAGTATGACAACTTTGGTTTTAACACATTAAAAATTAACAAATCCGTTTTGACTTTTCGAAGTAAAAATACCTTTCAACGATTATGGAAGATAAAAAAATCACATGTTTGTAATGAAATATTATCAACCCCAACAATTATTCTTTTTATTATAGTTAATTAATGTAGGTATGACATAATTTATGATACTATTGCTTATTTATGAACGAAAATAATTTAAATGCATATTCGGATGCATACTGCTCCGAATCTTCAATCTGCCCTCCGCCGAAAAAAGTATATACATACATGATTCATACACATTTATACATATGGTGCGGCCCGCCTGAATAAAATAGATTTCCAATGCGGCCCACCAAGTGTTTTGGGTTGGACAGGCCTGGTATAACTGACAGCGATATCACTGAAGGATCCTGGTCAGGTTACGATAATTTTCTACCCAAATTCTATAACATAATTTATCTTATATAAAATTATACTATTCTAAAAGTCACCCCGCCCAGTAAAAACTCTTACCTTTCTTACGCAGCCAAAAAAAAGGATTGATATCAAATTTCACCACCGCTATGGTTCCCAGGAACACAATGCCTTGCTTAATGAAGATCTGCCAATAGCTCTGCATGCATCTTTCTAATAAACCCACACATCTTTCAACATTCCTTGCTATCTGTGTTAGTTTCTTGGCAACATTATCAAGTTACAATTTAAAGTATTTTTACAGATGGGTGCGTAAATAATATTTTAGTATTTACTAACTAAACTTTATTAATTAAAACTTCTACATAGGGCACGCACCCCGCCGTAAAAATACTTTACATTATAACTTTATAATGCAGCCAAAAAAAACTAACACAGATAACAAGGAATGTCGAAAGAGATTAGGATTTATTAGGAAGATATATGCAGAGTTATTGGCAGATCTTCATTAAGCAAGGTATTGAGTTCCCGGGAATCAACAGCGGCGGCGAAATTTGATATCAATCCTTTTTCTTGGCTGCGTAAGAAAGGTAAGATTTTTTGCTGCCCGGGGTAACTTTTATAATGGTATTTTTTTTTTTTTGTGAGATATCACTTCTTTTTGTAGGTTATGTATGTTCTTTTGTAAATATAATAATGCTAATGACAACAATAATGAAAATGAACTGCTTCTTGATAGTCTGAAACAGGTTTATAACATCACTTGTAAAGATCAAAACTTTCGATGCCTTAAAAACAGTTTCCAGCTCATTAACCATATCAAAAACCTTGATAATGTATATAATACATCATCAGCATCATCATCACGGGCTTTAGAAGTACCTACGGCTGTCAGAACAGCCGCTTACCTTCACCAAAGGAAGACAAAACACAGAAAGGGGGCTTGCATCTTCGAGAGGATCGGACTCAATAAACTAAAAGAGTGGTATTACACGGGAATTCTTCAAGCGACAAAAATCGCGGCGATGCAGACACTCCCCACACGAAGGGTTGCTAAGAAAGCATTACTCACTTGTCACTCTCTCAAACACATTCATATGCTCGCATTTATCGCTGTGTCAGCGTGATTTTTATATTTTTGCAACACTCAGATTTTCTTCTTTCGTGTACATTCTTTGATTGGACATAATTATGAATTGCATCAAATCTATGAACTCTAATTTAAAGATCCGATACAAAATATATGCTATGACAGTAATATTACTTTTGTTGGTTGCTAAACTGAAATAAAAATAACTTTTTAACATAGTAATATATATTTTAATGTAATATTCAAATAACAATATTTTATTGGATTTACACTAAATGCCTTAAAATAATAATAATAAATAAATTTACAAAAGTGATCAAATCCTTCCGAATAAATTATCAATAAATAAATAAAATTGATCAATCAATGAATAAATAATATTTTTAAAATTTAAAATGAGATAAAAAAGTTGTTTTAGTTAAAAAATTTAAGAAATAAAAACACTAACGGCCTTTATCCTCCTTTTATATCTTTTCAAATGCTGTAAAAACACATATTAAATGAAAGGATAAAATCACCCTTAAATATGTTAGTATCATTGTCTGATTTTCAAAACTTTTTTTTTCCCCCTAATAGCGCGGCACTTGCGACTAAGCATTGGCCGGGGAAAAGGGGGAGGGGGCACCCCCCTCCCCTTTCCGTCTACAAGCTACGAGAGTAGAACCAGTGGTGTTTAATTAAGTTGTTTTATTTATTAATACATTTTGAAGATTTCAAAGTGCTAAAACGTTATAATAATACTTTAGAAAAAGTGCGTGTAGAAATTTAATTTATAATTATGTTCATTCTAGTGAAAAAGGAAGAAAAATGAATATCACAAAGATATTTAAATTTTTTGTCAACCAAGCGTATTTGCCTAAAAATCTAAGCTGTAAGGAGGTAATTGTAAGTTAATCGTGAAAAAATATTTATTATTTAAATATTCATATGTCTTGTACACTGCATTTTTATGAAATTGCTCTGTCAAAAAATTGCATTCAACAAATCCCTCTAATCCACAGCTAATATTTTAATGTCAAAAATTTTTTTACAGCCGAGGCTTCAAAAGAGTAATTAAAAATAAAATTATACTTTAAAAAAATTAAAGAACACGCTTTTATTGAAATGTGAACTAAAAAGCACAAAATATCTATCTTTATAGTATTAAAATGCTGGGTAAGAAAAAATTGTGTGAGTGACACACCATATTACAGGGTGATTATAAAATTATTTAGAATTATACAAAAACCATTTTTAAAAATCTCCCCTGACTGGGCTAGAAAGTTAGACCTGTAGGTTCGTAGCCCGGAGCATTACCTCACAGCCACAGCGTTCATCTAGAGTAAGTCTTCTTTTACAATATAGATTTTTTGTTTGCTCCCACAGCGGTTACAAACATACATACAGGTGAAGCTAATAAAAGCGTGTTAAAAAAAAAAAAAAAAAAAAAAAAAAAAAAAGCCAACAATTCTTACGTTTTTACCTTTTTTTCTGCATTTTTTTGTTTTTTTTTTAGAAGCAAAAAATAAGTAATGTAACAAAGACCAAATTATAATAATTAAAAAAAGTGTATCCTATTGTAATTAACATTTTATTATTATTATTATTATTATTAAAAATTAAAAAATATTTAATAACAAATCAGGGTAACGCATTGAAAGAAAAACAAATAAATAAATAAGGTGATGGGCAAGTAGGATTTATATATACATAAAATAAACCTTTTCTTTGTTATATAATTTACTTTCAATTTAATTCACTCACTTTTTTATATATTTTAAAAAATATTTTTTTAATAAAGCTTAGTTGGAAAAATATTAACAAAAACGATATGAAAATATTATCTAATATAACAAATTATTCCAGATAACAAGACATTCTAGAAAATAAATAAATAAAGAGTACTAATTTTAATTTTGTTACTAAATTCTGTTTTCACGTAAAAATGGAAAGAAAAAAAAAAAAAAAAAAAGGTACAATTATCAAAATGTGAAGGTGAAAGAAAGAATATAGCTTATTATAAATTGCTGTATCTCAAAGTTCTAAAACAAAGCAAGTAATTCATAAAGTACTTTTATCGTAATTATTACAAATGAAAAAATACAACGTGGATAAAATAAAATATAAACGGATAATCCTACAATTGCTTTTTGTGAAATTCGCCAAAATAAAATCGCATTTAATTAAAAATATAAAATAATAATAATAATCGGAAAAATACCTGCATCGAATAAATACATACAATCACATTTTAATACAGATTTTGAATTAAACATATAAGTATTTATGTACGATGAGATAAATTAAAAACATCACATTTATTTGAGACTTCCGCCACGGCCCTACTAGATCCTATTCGCGCGCCAAGCATGCTTTCTTCTTGAAGGGAAGAAGGGACTGACGTCAGAAGACGTCACACTCCCAGAATTTCATTGGTTGATAGACGCGATGTCGCTCGAATACCGGCGATAAAATTGCTGCAACAGAAAAAAATCGCTTGTTTCGAGCGACACATTGGGAAACCACTGCGTTGTACTGTGTCGGCGGTAGATTAAAGCAACTTTTGTCGCTCGTGTAATAGCGCTTTAGGGAGTTCAAACGGAACTCCGGCGTGATGATTAGACGACGACATAGCAGATAGGTGATGGTAACATAACAGCATGGATATGGATGCAGAATGGTTCTTAAAAAAAAAAAAAAAAAAAAAAACAGAAAGAAAGGGATCCTAACGGGGATGGGGGGGGGGGGCGGATTCGCAGACAGTCTGTATTCACCGGCACTCGGTCTGTCTATTTTTAAATGAATCACTATAATTACTGAATTTTCAAAATTGCATTAGTTTTTATCACGTGATAAAAAAGAGAAACAAAATCTGATAAGGAAAAATGTCGCACCGGGTTCTCACTGCCTTCGGAAAAAATTCCCAAAATGCTCTAACTCTTATTTCTATTATTTTCTCCTTTCGCTAACCTCTCCCGTCTATCCTAATAATTTTACAAATTCGAAAATATCCGTAATCGATTTGTAAGTATCAAAAACCTCTATGCGCCAGTTTTGAACGATCAATCTCTATTTTTATTTTTTTGCCCCACCGCTCCCCCCCCCTTTTCGCGCCTACCAATAATTTAAAAAATTCGAAAATATCCGCAACCGATTTGTAGGTATCGTAAACCTCTATGTACCAATTTTGAATGTTCTAACTCTATTTTTTTTTTTGCCCCTCCGCCCCCCATCCTCCTTCCCGTCCATCTTAATAACTTTACACTTTCGAAAATATCCCCATTCGATTTGCAGGCCTCTAAAATCTATGTGTACTAATTTTGAACGGCCTAACTGAATTTCTATTTGTTTTTGCCCATAGCCCCCCCTTTACCGCCCCACCCCTCTTCCCACCCCTCCTAATAATTTTACAAATTCGAAAATATCTGCAATCGATTTGTAAGTATCGAAAACCTCTAATATACCAATTTTGAACAATCTAACTCTATTTTTATTTTTTTGCCCCCCTCTCCCCTCCTCCTTTCCGGCCCTCCTAATAACTTTACACTTTCGAAAATATCCCCATTCGACTTGCAGGCCTTTAAAACCTATCTGTACCAATATTGAACGGCTTAACTGTATTTCTGTTTGTTTTTGCCCCATAGCCCCCCCCCTTGCTGCCCCACCTGGGGGCTGAATTTCTAAAATTCCAGAAATTGGCTTTTAGATATTTTTATTAGCTATATTTTAAAGCAAAAATTTCACATACATCTGTTTTTTTTTTGTTTGAGATATGTAGGATTATGCGAAATCACGTTTTACGCATGTGAAATCACGTTTTGCCCCGCCCCCCCGCCCCCCTTGGAGACCGAATTTCGAAAATTCGAGAAATTGGTTTTTAGACGTTTGTATTAGCTATATTTTAAAGGAAAAATTTTACGGATATCTGTTTTTTTTTGTTTGAGATATGAAGGATTTTGTGAAATCACGTTTTGCTCTCTCCCCCTCCCTTGGGGGCAAATTTTGTAAAATCGCTTCTTAGTGGATGCCTACGTCATAGAAAGAACATTGTCACAAAATTTCATGCTTCTAGGTCTAGCGGTTTGGGCTGGGCGATGATGAATCACCTCCTCACTCACTCATTTAGTCAGGAAGAACGATTTTATATATATAGATTACTTATGATTTTCAGGTTCTGTTTAATAATATTATTTTATCTGACCTTTATTAAATTATCAATCATCTTTTCATTAAATACAAAAGTCAGATTAAATTACCTAATAACTTTAATAATGAAAAATTTTAAACTCTTCTTAATTTCATCATCTATAATAACTATATCTTACACAATAACCTCACTTATTTCCAAAAAGTGGGCATTATTTCCAAAAAGTGGGGGATGTAGTTCAAGTTTATTGACTGATCTTTATATTTATTATTATGACTGCAAATTTACTTTTGACCATAGCTTACTATACCGATACATTGATGATGTAATCGTTTTATTCATTAATAAAAAGTCATCTGATTTAACTGCTTCAGACTATCCTTCAAATTTAAAATTAACTTAGACTATAAATAAAGATAAAATCATAAACTTCCTGGATCTTAAAATTCATTTCAACGAAAATAAAATTTATACTGATACTGATATTTATGATAAAAAAAACAAGATTTCAGCTTAAAGTTGATTTGTTTAACCATTTTAAATCATGCCTGCATCTCTCTGTTTTCAGAAATATCATTTTTAATCACTTATAATCGAATCAATAATTTATGTTGTGCTAAATTTCAAAATAAAACATTAATAAACTTATTAGGGAAACTTTACATTTGGGCTTCCCAAAACATTTTGTTAATTCATTAATATATCAATAAAAGTATCTGTCAAAAAAATAGAAAACACTCTTATGCGTATAACAAAAGAATTTAAAAAATAATAAAAGCCAATAAAAAAGTGGTGGCTGGTGGCATTGTTGGTTGGTTGGTTGGGAGGATGAATTAAAATATATAAAAAAGGAAGGATTGCTGCTTTTAATTATATTCAAATATTCAATGCTTGTTTTAGAAAAGTTAAAATTATTGATCAATTAAAATTAAAAAATAAATCTTACCTAGATTACATGCAA